>NQII01001754.1:268484-405614 GCA_002778355.1 Clitarchus hookeri | reverse complement strand
GACGCGCCGTGGGGTGATGGATGATGATCGTCGGGCCGACGAGCAAATTGCCGCAACGAGCAAATGTGCGCTGGCTACGCACGCAGATCGCCACCACGTCCCCAACCCTCCCCTCCGACCGGAGGACTCCATTACTCAATCCGTAGCTCCCCGTCGGCCGCTGCTGACCCGCGGATGCCTTCTCCGCCTGGACGTCGTCGTCTGCGGACGTCCACTGCCGTCGTTACGCCCGTCTCTCCCGCGCGGGACCCGTCCACGGACGAGTGGACACTCGTGGGTTAAATGCCTGGGCTTGCCAACACCAGGGCATGGGCGCGTGAACAGAATGCTTCTTCCAGTTGGACGCCGCGGTGATCGGTAGACTAGCATCTCGGATTAGATCGCTGGTGGGGTTAAGGGGAATTCCTATATGTTGTTCACTGTAAAATTGAGCACTTTTGATATCCCTGCTTAACACCTTCATACACGCACTTTTCGTGTTCTTCCACCATAAGTAATATTAACATTACCAAAAAGCCTGTTCATTTTATTCATGCTTCGGTCATTTTAAACTGTGAAATTATTAGAAATGGAAATAATCAACAAATACGCTTAATCTTACTATTACGTACATGATAAAAACAGGAAGCCAAATAAATAATTTCAGTTGTGACAAATGTTTATTTAACACTTATAATTCAGCGTTGCGACATGTATTTCTCAGCCGTCGTCATCAACTACACTGAGCGCACGCCTTCCAGCGAGCCCCTTAAAGTAGACGTAGATCGTGGCAGACACCTTCTTCAAACTTCGATTTGAAAAGTGATCTAATAACCGGGAACAGCTCGTAGCATAGTCTATTCGCGGTTTCCTCACACTTTTTGATCAAACCTTTGAAAAATCACCCCAAGTATCACGTGTTTGGTTGTTTTCTAAATATGACATGTATCACAAGCGTTTTATGCTTATATTACCATGAAAGCCCCTCATTTTTAATTAAGTTTAAATTTTACTTATATTTAAACAATAAATTATATTATTTCAAATTGTAATTGATATGAACAAAAAACGGAGAGAATGTAATGTCTTGTAAGAAATAGATTTTTTAAGAATATTTTTTGATGTGAGTGCGCACGAATGTGTTGCGTTGCACCTTTGGAGTAATTTTACACACGGCGGAGGAGTAGTTTGAAAGCAGAACCCAAGAAGGGCTTCAGGAGCGTTGGAAGTAACGACAAATAGACTATAAAGTAATTAAAACGCCTCAATCTCATGTCCGGTCGTCGGGAAGCGAAACGAGGGGGCCTCTCGCCACTAGCGGTAGGCTTTCACGAGATGTGGAACTTCACGCTAATGAGATCTGACACATTAGAATGTTATTACACGTGATGTTGGCTAAGTTAGTGGATTACTATACAGATGCATCTTCACCACATCTTTGCTCTCAAAAGAAATTGGTGGTTGCTGTGGCGTAGCGGCAAGAGCACTCGCTTCCCACCAACTAACTGCAAAAAACTTTCTTATGTCCATTACGAGAAGTTACTGTTTTAACTAACGAGCCACGGATGCAAACAATTTTGATGAAGATCTTTAAAGCTCAGAAGATGTGTAAGCCTTCGTTAAATGTTGACAAAGTTGTTAAAAAATTGAACCAGAATCACATGCAATACTCATAAGACAATTACAGATACGCATGGGCCTTGCCCGGGACTAGCACCCAATTCTCCTTTTACCGTAAGCTAACATGCAACCAACTGTGTAAGGGATGTTGGAATATAAGTATCGACTTCGGTTGTAATCAGTCTGATGTTTTGGTAGACAGAGCCGTCATTTTTTTTTTAAATTATGGAACACTTAAGTAATGTATTTTTGTATTCCCTACTGTAGCATTACGTGTATGCAAAATGTTGTGGGAATTAGTTAATTGGTGCCCGAAATAAGGCACTAATATTAAAATTTCACACCTGGCGTTATCATACAGAAAGGTGGCTGAAAGATGCTCATATACGTATATTTGTTGCTTATGTTATATACTGACAATATACAAAGTTGGGCTGAATATTGTCAAATTGTTTATAATGGAAATAACATACTAATCTAAATAATTTATATTGCAATCGTTTAAAAAAATGCCTAACCCACTTAAAGCACGTAATTTTACATGGGCTAACATAGTATTACAGGTTTACCAAATTTGGCATTAATCAGTTTACTGTATCCCGTGATATAAAAAAAAATTTAATTTTTTCATGTGGCAATATCTTACCAAATGGCGGATAAGAGAGACTCAGTCTACACATACTTTGTTGTTCCAATATACACTGCCGCCATACAAAATTAATTAAAATTTATTGTTTCTTAGATAAAGTGTAGGTAGTAAACTAAAATAATTTTATAGCCTAAATTTGTAAACATATTTCTGACCCACTTATAACATATCAATGTATATGACATGTTGTATAAATTACATAAAAACTTTATTTATTCAAGTGGCTCTATCTTTCAAAATTGAACACAAAAGAGGCTCCATAAATTCACGTATGATATTTGTAATTTATACTTCCAGCATACAAAGTCAAGTTGAAATTGATTACATGTTTTCGTAGATTTAACATACTGAGCTAAAATGTAAATGTGGTGAAAATGTTTCAAATAAGCTTCTAACCCCCTTTAAACACATAAGGTTAGACTACATGTTCCACAGTTGTACGAAATTGTCACATCTGGTAGAAATCGGTAGAGTGTTAGCCGAAATATAACAAAACTTTACTTCTTCATGCGGCGCTATCTTGAAAAATAACTTACAAAAGTGACTATGTTGGCAAATAATGGCTGCAAAAGATACTATTAGCATACAAAATTTGGTCGAATTTAGCCGAAGAGTATTTAATGTATATAGTAAATAAACCTAAAAAATGAGTNGAGTATTTAATGTATATAGTAAATAAACCTAAAAAATGAGTATGCCCCCCCCCCCCATTTGAGAATAAATGCCATCCACTTAAATTGCATACGCTTACATATTCTAAAATAGTATTACTTCTATGCCTAATTTGGCGATAACCCGTTCCGTAGTTTTTGAGATGCAGCGTAAAATAATTTTATGCAGTGCTATATTTAAAAATGGCTCACTAACACCAATATACGTCTATAATGTCAATGATTACATGTTACTCTGTCAACATACGAAATTTGGTTTAAAACGTCACAGTGGTTCCCGAGATATGACTAGCATTTAAAATTTTAAAATGGCCGCCCATTTTGAAAATAAGCCCCTGGAGTGATTAAAAAGGATAGGGCCGTGTTCTACGTGAGGTACATTTTCGAACGTGAATGCGCGTCAGCTTCAAGCAGCAATATTCAAATACACGATGAGCAATGACCGTGTCATGCGTGAGCGACAGAGTGTAGAACGGGCGCGCTAGCGTCAACCATTTACAACGAGCGTCAAAACAAATCTTGAATAGTTTCGGATTCTTCATCCGCCAACGGACGACAGATCCGTCAGGGTTATAACAGCTTTGGAAATAAGAGACTTCAGATATTTTTGTAATTAAATTGATTATCGAAGAAGTTCTTAACATGCGGTAGTTATGGTGGATGATAAACATAAATCATCATAAGTTACATCTCTGCGGAGAGTGGAGAGGAGACGTTTTTGGGGCAGCTCTTAACGTCGAGGTCTTGAGAGCCGATAAGGGCGAGGTGAGGTGAGTATGGAGCAGCGACGGAATGAAAGGGCGGGGGGAAACCGGAGATCCCCGAGAAAAAACCCGCCGACCAGCGGCATCGTCCGGCACGATTTACACATGCGAAAATCCGGGAGTGAGCACGTCGGTAATCGAACCCGGTTCGCCCTGCCGCTGCGTCCCTAAGATTAGAGTGTTGTTTCTAAGTACTGCCATTCCGTACACGTGTACAGATATTCGTGTAATCCGGTTCACGCATTCAGATGTTTTTATGGGAAACACACAAGCCTACATCGAAAAAAAAAAAAAAGTTTTGTGGAGACCAACAAAATTTTTATTGGTGGCCACAAAATTCGTTTATCAAAATAAACGTCACAAAAATATTTTGTAGCACCAACAAACGGGCTTTTGTCATTCCAGTATATAGTGACAACCACAAAACGACGTATGTGGTTACCAGCATTTGAAAAATGAAATTAACCTCGCCAGAAGCGGGACTCAAACACTGGACCTCTTACACCCGAGGTCTGTGTGTTTTAGGTGAGCCAACTTGCTCGACGTTGATGTAATGTCTGGTGCGTGTAGATAAGTGCGGCACGCGCGACAAGGCTTGCACACTTCGCCTCATGGAGGGTTAGTTTTCTGGAATCATTTACGCGTAACATTTACTTATTTAGAAGAAATNTCGACGTTGATGTAATGTCTGGTGCGTGTAGATAAGTGCGGCACGCGCGACAAGGCTTGCACACTTCGCCTCATGGAAAGTTAGTTTTCTGGAATCATTTACGCGTAACATTTACTTATTTAGAAGAAAGGAATGATATAAACGATGTTCTTAAGAATATCCCTCATGAGTTAGTTCGTAATCTGATGCAAAGAAACGAACACGGACACATATGTGATGTCGTGGCCAGACAGAAGGCGGCCGCTTCGAATATGCGAGCCACAGCGCACTCGCAGAATATAATTGACGTAGTTTTGCAGTCGCAGCAAAATTTTATAACTGTGGATGACAATGATGCTATTGCTGCGAACTAAATGTTTTGGTGGCAGCCAATAAATTTATTGTTAATAAACCAATATATTAGTGAGCACTAAATGCCGTTGGTACTTGTCATTCTACGTGTTATTGTGCACCACAATGTGTTTTCAACAGCAACAAAATTTCGCCTTGGAAAGCAGTTTTTGTAGAAACTAACAAATATTTTCTTTAAGTGTACCTGTTGTTCTGAAAATAGGCAAATAAATTTCTACTTCTACCACTAAATTATTACTGTTACTTTCTTGATATCTCCTCGGTTACAATATGCCTTGGGAATTCAGTATGATAGTAAAATGTTTGAATTGTAATTACTAATTACAATTACAGCTTCGTTCTTTTCGAAGGCCTATTGGCACTATAGAGAAATCAAGTCATAATAACCACGCAAAATAAATTCATGCTCAAATTTTATCTAGTTTTGGCATGCTTTCTGCTATTATGCAATTATAAGACATGGATGTGAATATAAAATAGGCTATCAAAGCAAAATGATCATTTCAAAATTTATTATAAAAATTTTAAATATTGTGTAACAGTATTTCGTGCTGCAAAGGAGAAATATTACCGATTTTCCAATAGCACCTGTTTACTAGTGTGTGTAATTTCGAATGTGACGACACCGTCAAGGTAACGTGGGTTGAGTTCATGTTCTTTTCTCTCGAGAGTATCAACATCATTGTTTCATGTATCCGCTACAAGTAATTGCTGAAACAACCCCTTCGATTCAATTCTCGGGCGAAACTCCCAATTGGTTTACGAGCTGAACAAAAACGTTAACGTGCAATAAAAGCAGCGTAATTCAACTAGGCTACATTTCTCGGAAACAGAAGCATACGATACACAACTCGATCCTCTATTTTCCTCGTTTACTTTATCTGTACCTCTGTGCGCGTGTTAATTGTGTTTTCATGCGTCTGTGCGTGCTAAGGAAGCTACGTGACTCAGACAAATACACCAATGCCGATGTAATTACAAATAAATCTAATGTTCGAGAGATATTTGCAGTGTTGTCACAACTCATATTGTCTTTAAACCGTATCATCCGCTATTAGCTTCCTACTATTGAGGTCCCGGAGACTGATTTGATTAAACTCACAAAATCTTGCTTTAATTCAAAAGGAAAGTTGGAGAAACTTGGGTCTGTTGTTATCATCATTTTTTTCTATAGCAATATTAATTTTCTTTATAGCAAAGACAACAGTTTCCTTGATCTTGTTTTGTTTACGGTAAATAAATATTTATATACGCCAAAGGCATATTTTCATTACATTTTTAGTACCTAACGACAGTAAAGGGATTATGGGGACTTGGACACATCGGGAGCTGGGACCGGAGCGTCGGAGCTGCTCGTGCCCTGTCATTCTGAACGGTCACCATTTTGGATCCAGGTGGCCATGACCTTGTCCTTTGACCTTGATTCCAGTGACCTTTGGCCTTGGCTCCGGTGACCCTTTAACTTAAAACCCCAAATAATTAGAAAAAATAATTGAATAAATACATATTTAAATAATTAAACAATGTAATATTAAAAATTATTAGTAAAACATTAATTTTTAAAAGATTTATTTTAATAAAACTTACATATCTGGACGTCCCATCACCACCTCCGCCACTTACCGAAACTCATTATATCGTGTGCGGCCATCTTGGTTTTTTGTTTGTCATCTGTTTATATATTTCTGGAGTAGGCCATTATGGATTTTTTCGTTGTTTATTTGTTTATACATTACTGGAGATACCCCTACCCCCCTCTTCCCAGAAACACGCCGAGCATACGACTAACCCCCTTCACTCTCATTTACAATATATTTCTCATTAGTTAATTACCCACCCCCACCAAACCCATCCAATATATTTAAATGCTCCACCAATGTCTCTCGTTGGCTAATTGCCCCACCCCCACCACCAATTACTCACCTTCGTTCAACTAATTAGTCGGCAGGTCTCAATACGCACCACCCCACTTCCATAATCATTCTGCCAACTTGGTTTTTTCGATTGTCATTTGTTTATATTTTCAACACCTAGGTGACTCTAGTGTATTGATTATCGATTTCGTAACCAGACGAACTGCATGTTTAGCCACCAGGCGGTAGACATATTTGTTTATGTTTGTATAATATTAATGGTGCTGTCGGCACCCTCCATATTGGATTCTATTTTCAACACATAGGTAGCGTTAATTTCTCGATTTCACTGCCAAGTGAGCTGTTGGTACACACTCATTCAAACAATTCAGTAGCAAAGTTAGCTGTCGGCACTCCCATTTGTTTCATAAACATACAAAAACATGTATTTTTTTATACTATAAAAAAATATATTTTCTCTAATCAGCGGTATACCCACATGTATAATTTATTAAAACGATCTTTTTTGAATTAAAAATTTTATTAACATCGATCAAAAATAATTTTTTGTTTTAATGCTAATTAAATTACCATTGAAATTGAGTATTTATTCTGTTACCCCTCACCAGGCCACTTAAGTCCGACCAATTATCCAACCACGCTTAATCCCTTACAACTACCACTCTTGTTTTCAGTATTGGCCTCCAGAGCGTGCTAGTGTGGGGAAAGTATATAATGGGGAAAATGTCGAGCTTCGGCACAGTTTCTCCTCTGATGCCAGAGGTGACAGATCGCTCTGTCACCCCTCGCGTCTTTTAGCATTCGAACTGGTAAGTTCAGATATTTAATTTCATCAGGTCGCAGGATATTATCAATCGTGCACGCAAAACGCATATATGTTCCCACGAAATTAAAAATCTGTTCAAATTTGTAATATCAATTCGGGCCAGCAAGTCTCTAAAGGAATGTGACCTCATAACATACGGTACTAGAACATGGTTTTTTTAATTTATATATTTACCACCTAATTAATTTGCAATGGCGTTTCCTCAATAAACTTGATACTATTGTAACACTTAGTTTGAATTCACCAAATGTGTTAGAAGACACGAGAAATACGAATGTTCGAATAATGCAGATCGAGTGACATATAAGTGTGTAAAAGGTGGCATAGCATTGTCTAGGTGCGATAACGTGCAGAGATATGCAGAAACCTGTGTAGCTGTAGGACCATCACCTGCCAAAGTCCGTCGTGTACAGTCACCTCAGCAGCGTACGAGTTTACTTCCTACAATACCAAGAGTTGAGGACGAGCATCCACCATCGTGCCAGCAACCATCACGAACAAGAATCGTGGCAGCGTCAGGGATGGCTAATGTCAATGGTTTCGTGAAGGCCCGAAATGCACTCCATCACAGTCTAAAGCCCTGTGCCTCCATAACAAGAGCGGGTATTCGAAGGATTTTTGCACATGTTTAACTCGAATGGGGGAAAACATCGATGTTGGCTCTCCATATAAACACAACCAATAAAATGTAATGTATGGCTCAGCCGCAGTTTTGCAAAACCGACCACATTCAAGGAAAGGTATGTATTCGAATCGAAATGCATAATATCGATAAAACTGTAAAAACCTTACACTGGAAATATACGTCAGGAGAAAGAAACACACAAAGAGCGTGTTTCAGGGTAAATATTAATGAAAAATAAATCACAAATCTTTAGGAAATTTAGTCAGCAGGAAAAAATATTCATAGGGTTACTGCACGTGCAACGATATATCTATCTCCCAGTGTCCGGATTAATTAATTCTTTACACGTGCAAACAATGTACGTATAGTAAGTTTTGCAGGAGAAAAAATTATATACCGTTGGTAGACACTGGCGTAAAAATACACCCACCACAAGTATAAAATCATAAAATACCGTTACCTTCGGCAAACCAAATTTTTGTATTTTCATACATTCTTGCGTTCCCGTCTTATTAAGATATATATCTGATCCGTGGTAAAACACCCCCACCCTTCCCCACCAGAGTCAAACCACACTGTTACGTGACTTTAGCTGAATGAAATGTGACATGCAAACATAGGCATGTAAATTTGCGGCCTCTAATCCAGCAGGTGTCAATAGTATTCACTCTATAAATTACGCGAACTAAAATATACTTTTATTCTCGAGATGCTAGTGCACCAAGCAGATTTATACCACAATACAAATATTCCAGCAAAGACACGCGCATTCAGCTCCCATTCACCACACTTCACCCTCGTCGAGGCGTATAAGTAAAGACCTCACAAGTGCGAAAAATTTAGAGCATATTGCAGCCACTGCATTACTGAGGCTATGAAATTTTAAAGTTATGTTAATCCCTATCTATGTTCAAATTCCATGTAAATAATTTCTGGCTCGAAATCCACCTTTGTTTTTTTTCGTACGTAAACATAGACGCTTCCTATGAAGGTTCAATGTTAATAACACTTAAAATACTAGGGGATTTCACTCGTCGTAATATCGCATCGATTCGGAAATATAAATATGTAGTTCTGTTCGAGGCATGAAGTGTATTTTCTTAAGTTAGTTTATAGGATTTTTTTTTCCTATTTATCTAATAGGTGGTCTGTTTTCTCTTACCTTAATTTCGTTTCATGCGAATGTGTGTATATGTGTGTTTGTTTTATATATATATATATATATATATATATATATATATATATATATAATCGGTGCAAAAATAATTTAGGTTTTCCCGTCGGAACAAGTGTTAAATATTTTACTCATGATAGGAGGTTTGCCCTCGTATTTGCAGATTTGAGCGAGTCGAATATGCTGTTTATTTTTTTTTTCCCAGACAGTTTACTATTGATTGACGACTGTATATATATACTGTATATATTTCTAAATATATGCATCAGCGGATGAAAGTAATCGTTCGTTGGGTTATTAAGAGAATGATAACAACCTGATTTGGTTTATATTCCTAGCGGTATCAGACTGGCTAACAACGAATCGGGTGCCAAATGGTGGCTTTAAATACCTGGAGAATGCAAAATAACATATCTGTATAGCTGAAAAATGCAAGGAGTTGCTTATACAAAATAAATCTTTGTACTCAATACCGCTATTTTTTTAAATATAATAAGTACATTTTTGCCTGCGTTACGTGTTGCAATTTTTCTGTTTTTTCGTTCTCGAAACGAGGATGCCTCGTGATCCTGAAACCCCAATGTCGTGGATTCAATGCGTGAGAAAAAGGTGCAACACCCCTTCCTCTTGTAATGAACAGATGTAAATATTATTTATGTCTGCCTACTAGATTCTCGTAAAATAGTAGCGTGAGCTTACATTTTCTAGATGGTGTGCAAGCAAATATAATTATAATAGTAAAGTTTACATCCTTATGAGATGGAGCTAGTCGCTAGGGAAAACGGGAACAAGTAAGGACTTGGCCAAGAAACCATCCCGGCATTCAGCTGGAGTGATTTTTTTTTAAAATAAATTTGACTTAACAAGTTGAGTATCGAACTCGGGTCCCCCGGCAAATGAGTCTCCCTTGGTGTGTTGATTTGTGTGTGCAGATACATCTGTGTTTATTATCCTATGAATTAAAGTTGACGCGTGTTAGAAATAAACCATTCTGCTGGAGCAAGAAGCCACCCCCCCCCCTTCCCAACACATCCAAACCCACAAAACTTTGGCCCCACACAGCTCTCTAGCGGTCAGTGCGCTAAGGCAAAGTCCAATTCAACAAATTGTGCAGCGCGGTTGGGCGTGTGCGTGAGCTTAGATTACTCCTGCACGTGCCTCTCTTTTACTTCTGTAATGGGACTCGTGACCACTTCTTTAAGTATAATTATGTCTTTAGATATTTTAAATGAGTATATCAGTCTCACTTGCAGCAATTGGGATATTTCGGGAACTTTTGTGTGCGTGTGTATGTGTGTGTAGGTAGATGTGTGTGTACGTATGTGTTTGTGTTTGACGTATGAGCAAGTGGAGTATGTACCATATTCTTTATATGTCTTTGTTTCACTGTATCACATAGTAACTTTGATTTCGCCGGAATTAAGATAAAAATTTCAAATTTAATGTTTATAACAAAAAAAAAAAAAAAACTAAGGTGGTGTTTTGGCCAGAGTTTATTTACAAGATTTTATGGCCTCCGTATTGCAGTGGCTGCAATATGCTCAAATGTTTTTGCACTTGTAAAGTTTTTACTTATACGCCTCGACGAGGTTGAAGTGTGGTGAATGAGAGCTGCATGCGCGTGTCTTTGCTGGAATTTGTATTGTGGTATAATTCTGCATGGTGCACTAGCATCTCGGGAATAAAACTATATTTTAGTTCGCGAAATTTAAAAAAAGTGAATACTATTGACACCTGCTGGATTAGAGGCCGCAAATTTAATTTCACATGTTTGCATGTCACATTTCATTCGGCTAAAGTCACTTAGCAATCCGGAGGGACTCTGGAGGGGGATGCTGGGGTGGTTTTACCACAGATCAGATATATCTCTTAATGGAGCGAACGCACACAAATGTATGAGAAATACAGAGATTTTTTTTGCCGAAGGTAATTGTTTTCTCTGATTTTATACTCGTGGTGGGCCTGTCTTCACGCTAGCTTCTGCTCGCGGTATACAATTTTNTTTCTCTGATTTTATACTCGTGGTGGGCCTGTCTTCACGCTAGCTTCTGCTCACGGTATATAATTTTTTCACCCGCAAAACTTACTATACGTACATTATTTGCATGTATAAAGAGTTTTATTTCCGGACACTGGGAGCTAGATATATCATTGCATGTGGAGTAACCACATGGATATTTTTTCCCTCCTGGCTAAATTTCCTAACGTACTGATTTTAAACTTCTCAGTAAATGTTTTCTAATGATGGGTGTCTGTGCTTTGGTGAGAGGGAATGTATGGGATCCTTCACTTTGCATATCGCACACCGTGAGGGGTAGCGAAGTGGTGTCAACTCTGTTTTTGAGTATTTGAGCAATGGTTACTTTACATAAAGCTGCTTAACGTATCCGTACACGACATATAATATTTTCTAACATGAATTTTAAACAAATGTTTTTGCGATGATGGGGGGGGGGTTTTGTTTAGAGGAGATGAGGCACTCGGTGATTGATTTTTCGTTAATATTTACACAGAAACATGCTCTTTTGTATGCTTCTTACTTTTGACGTATATTTTATGTTAGAAGTGTTTACAGTATTTTCGAAATCTTCCCTATCGATTCGTTTACCTACCTTTCGTGGAATGTGGTCGGTTTTGCAATGCTGCATTTGAGCAATACATTAAAAGTTATTGAACAGCGATGTTTTCCCCCCATTCAAGTAAAACATGCGAAAATATCCTTCGAATAGCCACTCTCGTTATGGAGGCATAAGTGTTTACACTGTGATGGAATGCATTTGGGCCTCCACGGAACCATTAACATTAGCCAAACCCAGACACTGCCTGCCAAGATTCTTGATCATGATGGTTACTGATACGATGGTGGATTCTGTTCCTGAACCCTTGGTTTTGTGGAAAATACACTCGTACGCTGCTGAGAAGAAGACTGTACACGACGGATTTCGGCAGGTGATGGTCCTACAGCTACGCGGGTATTCACATGCCCCTGGAACTTATCGCACCTAGCAATTGCTATGACACATTTTACACACTTGTATTTCACTCTATCTGTATTCTTCGAACATTCATACTTTTAGTGTCTTCGAACACATTTGGTGATTGCAAACTAAGTGTTAGAATAGGGGCCTAGCGTCACGGGTACTGGGGTAACACATTTGTAAATTAATTGTATCGTGAATATATAAATTTAAAAAAGCTAAGCTCTAATACCGTATTATATGAGGTTACATTCCTCCAGAGACTAGCTGGCCCAAACCGATATTCCAAATTTAAACAGATTTGTAATTTCACGGGAAAATAAATGCGTATTATGTGCACGCTTCAAAATATCCTGTGACCTTGACCTTACCAGTCAGAATGCTAAAAGACGAGGGATGACAGAGCTATCTGTCACCTCTAACATCAGACGAGAAAGTGTGCCCAACCTCGACATTTTTCCCATTATACACTTTCCCCACACTAGCACGCTCTGGCGGACAATATGTACTGAAAACAACAGCGGTTGTTGTAAGGGATTAAGCGTAGGTATATAAAAAGGTGGGTCTAAAGTAGAGTGGAGAGGGGTAACAGAATAAATACTCAATTGTAATGATAATTTAACTAGCGGTAAAACGAAAAATGATTTTTGATAGGTATTAATTAAGGTTTTAATACAAAAAATAATCGATTAAATAAATTATGCAGGTAGATACATAATCCGCTAGATGGAGAAAAAATATTTTTTTAAACAGGGATGAACAATTGTATGTGATTGTATATCTATAAAACAAATGGGAGTGCCGACAGCTCACTTTGCGGCTGAATTGTCAGAATGAGCAGGTACTGACAGCACGCTTGGCAGTGAAATCGATAAATTAACGCTACTTATGTGTTGGAAATATAATCCAATTGTTCTGCCACCTGGTGGCTAAACATTCAATTCGTCTGTTGACGAAATCGGTAATTAAAACCCTATTGCCATCCAGGTGTTGAAAATATAAACAAATGACAAACGAAAAAACTAAGTTGGCAGAATGTGTATAGGAGAGGGGTGACGGGGGTTGAGAACTGCCAACAAATTGGTGGAACGAAGGTAAGTAATTGGTGGTGGGGGTGGGGCTTTAGCCAATGAAAAACTTTGGTGGATAATATCAGTATATTAGGGGGTGGTGGGGGTGGGGAATTAGCTAATGATGAACACTGGTGGAGCAATTAAATGCATTGGAAGGGGTAGTTGGCTGGGGTGGGCAATTAGCTAATCATAAACATTGGTGGAGCAATTAATTATTTTGGAAGTGGTAGTAGAGGTGATCAGTCGTCTGTTGGGTGGTGGAGTTGGGGGGAAGGGGGCCTTCAGTAATGTATAAACGAATGACAAAAGAAAAACCAAGATAGTTTCTGACAGCAATGTATAAACAAATGACAAACATAGAATCAAGATGGCCGCAGGTGGGTGGTGGGGGTGAGGAGAAACTTCAGAAATGTAATTTTTTCAAATAAATATTTTAATAACAAGTTTTTAAATAATAATCTTATGTAAAAAAATTTATTGCATATTTTTTTTATTGTCAATAATTTTTAATAGTATTAAATGTTTTTTTTAAATATTATCTAATAATATTTTTTAAATTTTTAAAGATTTTGGATTTTCGAAGTCAAAAATTTGACGGGGTCAAGTCCATAGGTCACCGGGATCAAAGTCAAAGGTCAAGGCCAATGCCACATGGATTAAAAATGGCCACCGGTTGGCTGGAATAACAGAGATCGAACAGCTTTGACGCTCCGGTCCCAGGTCCCGATGTGCCAAAGTCCCCATTATCTCTCTACTAATGAAAATTTCTTAATTTTACATAACCAAATATTTTATTCCTTAAATCATCAACATAATGGTTTAACCTTCAATGTAAATTAACCGAATGTATTACAAAAGCAAATGCTGAACTATTGCAACCGCAATGCAAAGTTGACATTGCCATCAATATATGGATGAAACAAAATAATTTGGTTGTAGCAAACCTACCTTTAAATAGTTCATATTTAAGATTTTTTTTTTGTTGCTGTAATACATCACGTTGTCATGATTCAGTAAAGGCGGACAAGCCTAGCGAACTGCAGCGGCGCGTCGGTATCCAGGCCAGCCGAACCAAAGCATATCACAACAATAATAATTTTATAAAACACATCAGCGAATCTCCAGCGGAGTTCCCCTCCCAGCAGCAAGGTATTTGGGACAATCACGCCACCACAAACTATATAACACTGGGCAACACTTTTTACGGGGTCTGTATGTCGGTTTGTCTGTGGACCCACGCCGAAATGAAGCCCTCAAGATGCTGCTCGGCGTGCAGCTCGTAACTTTCCGACTCAACACTCATCCGCCGGCCACTAACCCATTCAGGTTAGTCATTTACTGTCGTTGATTAGGACCTCCCTCGCCAATAAACTATATTTAATGCATATCATAATAGTTAAATTAAATACCTGCTCTGTCTTCATAAATAACTTCAGTTCTTCCCTCGTAATAGTATAAACCTTCCATACTCCCTAGACACTAGCATAAAGATATTAAAAACATAATAACGTTTTACAGCAAAGAAAGTGTTTTCACTGTGCGAGCGGGCATTTAAGAAAGATTTCTCCGTTGGGTATGGCAGCCGATTCTTACTTTGCGCCAGACTGCTCTCGTCAATGCTGTTAATCCTCTCCTGTGTTCTGAATTCCTGCATTTACAGTTTTTCCTTTAGTTTTATACTTACAACTGATAATGATGTTAGCTGCACAATAGTCGAGCTTAACATGAGCAATAATCATCTTTAATGGTTAATAATTTGAGAGACATATACAGTTTTGAAATTTCTGCTATACGAAGGTTGGGACATTGGCCATGGCAACTTCTGTCGGGAGTCAGACCGACAAATATGGGGTAGCTGGACGGAAACGGCGATGTAATGTTTGCAGGGCCATCCACTCCAACACTAGAACTTGGTGATTAATGATACGATACATAGATGTGGTCTCGTTCGATCGGGTATACGACTTAAATGTGAGCATTACCTTGATGCGCAGGTGGGGGCCCGCGGCGACTGGAATTGGGCTGTAATTTCCGGGCTGTATATCTCGTGACCCCGATGTGCTGGCGCGATATTTTTGGTGCCGAAAGAAAGACCTCGTGTATATCTGTCTTTTTTACGTTACAGAAGACAAGTATCTGTTTCGTTACTTTCATTATCATATCACAAAGNCCTCGTGTATATCTGTCTTTTTTACGTTACAGAAGACAAGTATCTGTTTCGTTACTTTCATTATCATATCACAAAGGAAATGTTACCCGCTAACGGAGATGTATTCACGTAGAGCCCACGGCCAAGTCTGCAACAGTCACATCCCGTATATTNGAAATGTTACCCGCTAACGGAGATGTATTCACGTAGAGCCCACGGCCAAGTCTGCAACAGTCACATCCCGTATATTTTTTTTTTCGTTCAAATTATAGCAATGGCTTCATTAGTGTCGTATTTGCCCGGAAAATCGTAGAAAACTTTCTGCATGGCAAAGGTAACCATTTTGTTTAAGGCTGTTTCGTTTTCAGTAACACCATGTTGTTTTAATTTAAAGGAAAGGTTACAGAAATACAGGTTTGCTGTAAATAACCGTTTTCTTTAAAAGTGTTTGTTTTATGGCAACATAACCTTCGTTAACAACAAGGAAATAAATGGTCTTTGAACTGTTTCCGTTCGCAGTAAAGAAATGTTACTTCGTAACAAAAGTGTACTGGAAGTAACGTTCTAACGAAACTCAAGGTTTTCTGACGTTCATCGTAGGTCTCAGGACGTGACTGTTGTCCTAACGCAAACATTCGTAAGCCAATAGGTGTATTTTGCAGTATCGAAACTGCAACTGATCAAATGAACAGTTCTGCAGACGTTTAATGTCATTCTGAAGTGTAGTGATTCTCCAAATCACTAACCTCTCGTCCTCCCAAGTGGTGACATTCTGGCCCATGTTACTAGCTTATATAACCTGCATAACACAAGCAGTTGCAACGCGAGGCTAAGTGGTCGTTTGGAGAAGAGCGTTAGATTTATGGCACGTGGGGCGCGTGTTTCGAGTTCTGGAGACATCGTAGTATATTTCTTTTTTTTNAGAAGAGCGTTAGATTTATGGCACGTGGGGCGCGTGTTTCGAGTTCTGGAGACATCGTAGTATATTTCTTTTTTTTAGTGAAAATGATTTTGAAAGGTTTGTTACTTCTCTGCAATTTAACAATCACAGTTTTTTTTTATCGGAGCACAGATCTCCTCTACATCGTAACTGATAACACTACAAAGACGCCTGCTGAACTATTGCAACGACAACGATAGGTTATCATAGTCATTACTGTGAAGGTCAAACAAAAATTATGTTTGTGACAGGCCTCCTTTGCAGTGGTTCATGCTTCGCGGTAACAAATCGTGAGTTGCAGCNAGAAGAGCGTTAGATTTATGGCACGTGGGGCGCGTGTTTCGAGTTCTGGAGACATCGTAGTATATTTCTTTTTTTTTAGTGAAAATGATTTTGAAAGGTTTGTTACTTCTCTGCAATTTAACAATCACAGTTATTTTTTATCGGAGCACAGATCTCCTCTACATCGTAACTGATAACACTACAAAGACGCCTGCTGAACTATTGCAACGACAACGATAGGTTATCATAGTCATTACTGTGAAGGTAAAACAAAAATTATGTTTGTGACAGGCCTCCTTTGCAGTGGTTCATGCTTCGCGGTAACAAATCGTGAGTTGCAGCAAAGGAAGCGTTCTTACGGACTGCGCGGTTGCGTCACTGGATGGCGGTGCGACGGACGGTTATCGCACAGGGGGCAACGTCGACTCAGACTCGAGTTGTACACTGTGCGGAGTGGATGTAACCCTATCCCTAGTGCCTTCCGTACTTCAAAATAGCCGTTATACATGAGATAAATGCCGGAGATGGCCACAGGGTGGAAGCCACGAGGAACAATGCTCTTACATGACGAACTGTGGCGTGATGGGTAGCGGAGTTTCAGCGAAGGAGGTGGCAACTGGTGACCAGCGACGGTAATCGAGCACCTCGTGGAGACCAAGGGAAGATCAGCGCTGTGCTCGAGTTGCAGGCAGGAAACGACGTCCGTTCTGCGCGCGGTCGACTCGCAATTCAATTAACATAGCTCTCTGTTGGATAGTCGTCCGTCGCTCTGCCAATCAGTGGCGGAGTCAGGTATTATGGATACCAGGTCCTCCCGAAACATGCATCTCGAGACACCATGGCGTGATTTAGAACAAATAACTACTTGATTTGCACTCAAACCCTCGTGTAATGAAATATTAATTTGATTAATTGCAACTGTTTAGAGACAGGCATATCATTCCACGGCGTTTTTTTTTACACTTTTGAATGTGAACATTTTTAGAATTTCTCTCAATAAGTTTAATGTGAATTTTTACTTGGTAAGTAAGCAACATCTTAATTAAGACTTCCGTATTTGGTCATAAAAGGTTGCTAATGCGAAGAATATTTAAAATCTCGTCTTTAAAGTACAAATTAAATTTACAGTGTGATGCAGAGAAAACTATTTCTCAAACATTCTGGGTTGTATTCCTGGTTAATATTTCAAGCACAATGAGAAGCCAAATATTTTAAAATGTTATTTGACCGTGATGGTGTGAACGAGTTTCGCAGGGTCTGAAATTTGGTTACTTAGATGTTTTCTTTTGAAGTAAGAGTATTTATTAAAATTCGTTATGAAATCGGCGCCGTTTATTTCTCAGATACACGTTGAAAAAAAAAAAAACTACTCGGGAGAAGTTGTTTATTGTTTTGCACTTGGTAAATTATTTTAACCATATAATATACGCAAACAAGTTTTCTTAACCAGTATAAATAAAAACAAAATTTTTGCAAAAATTTAATTTTTTTTTAATATTGGAACGAAACTATTAAGTAGATCTACAGATTTCAGATAACTGCAGTATCGACGTTATCGTGGGAGAAAGAATTTCCTGGGTAAAGTAGGTCAACTAGATGTTTCATTCGCTGCTTTCCTAACTTACCTCGTGCAGTTGCTTTTTTTTCTTCCTTTGCGGCGGAAATCAGCCTTCTTCAGGAATCCGAGCGCACCGATTCGGTTTTCTCAGCGGCGTGCTTCATTCCGCCGAGCGCCCTCGCTAAGCTATTTCGGAATGCGCCAAACTGCAGCTCAATTTTCCGGAGCGCCCCGTCGGATTCAACTCTATCGTCCCGGATACCGCAGAAATCGGCGTCCGCCTTCGGAGCGCATTCCTCGATACCCGCCACTCGGTGCAGCAAGGGCCCAAGTCACCATGCCCGGCTGACTCCGGCGTAACACCGGCTCAAAGTGGTTTTCAGGTATTGTTAACGGTTTACATACTCGAGATATTATTGGAATATTGTTTCTTCATAATAAAGAAACTCGCCTCAGTGCGGAACTCAGATAATTTGCTTTAAAAGTTTACATGTGCTACCAAAATATATGTGTTCCAACTATTTTATTTGGAATTTTTTAGATTATTAAATAGAGTCTGCATATTATAAATCTATGCCTGCCCGTGAATATTTATAAAACTAAATTTTTCTGATTACATCTTAAATGACTTAAGCAAACACCTTTACTCTTTTTATTTTTTAGATCTGCTAAGTTTTTTCAGAAAAAACTGTAAAATGCGTATTATGACATGTTATTCTTCAGAAACTTCAGCACATTTTTTAAAAAATTTCTGGGAATTACTTAACCTCTTTACGTCAGTTACTCTTTGGCACCTACGTAAGTAGTGAATTTTTTGTAACCCGTCGCCTTAAATGTTTCAGAAAATGTGATGCAGCGGTGAATGGTTACAAACACGCACATTTACACATGCAAAGTGGCTAGGCTGGAATAAGTTCCGGATACATTTAACAAACGTTGTAACTCTTTCGTTTGCACTTCAAAGGTTATTCCAGAACATCGTAAGTTTGTTTTGCTAATATAATTAAACGGTGCTAACTTGCACCGCCTCTGTAAGTCCTAGAAACGTTCGATTTAGTTAGTTTCTAATGGCTGATCCATATAAAGGAATTACTTCTGTAGCAGCTGATGAAGACAGTGCAAGATGACAATATCATTTTAGCTTCTCGACAATTATAGTGAGGGCTGTGTGCTAAAAATATTTGCAGTAGGCATCGTTGCAACTCTCATCTAATCTCATTCACGAAAACCAAATCAGCCCTTATAATTATCATACTTAATGACCAATCACAAAGCGCTTAAGCTGTACTCTTTGACCCTAGCAGTTCTATAAGAGTGGAAAATATGGTGAATTAGACGTTGAAATTATCGATTATAATTTCAGAGGACGTCGCACGAAAATTTGGGTATTGATATTTTATATAAACAAAAGGAAGACAATGATAAATAAGGGATATTCTTACACTTGCGAGTTGCATTAAAACTGTGCCATAGGTCTATAAATAGGTGGCTATCACTACTTTAAACTCAAAACAAGTTGTTGGTTGGCCCTGATATGGGACATAGGTTACAGTTATAGAAATAATGTGCCGAAATAAAAATTTATTCGTTGCAACACCCAAAATTATAAATATATGTATATATTTGTAACCGAAAGAAATAAACCTACGTATGAAGTTTGATTTGCTGTAAGTTGTTTGTTTCTGGTTGGATCCTTTTGAAAGACCCGCTTTGTTTTTTTTATGGTTGTTATTTTATCCTACCACCGAATGTAAGAAACGACATTGCAATGAACCTAAATGGCCAGTACTCATGCATAATTTAGTTGAGACCTAAATATGTTGGCAACTTGGTTGTTTAACTACTAAACGAATTCTTGTTGTACTGTTGTCAATAAAAATAAGCCAACTTCATTGATATTAAAGGCACATTTCAGTAAGCTTGAAGAGATGAAATTATTATTATTTGACTAATTTTATGCGAACATTTCTCTGAATTTCCCAGACAGTGTTCACATTAAAATGTTTGCATTTGCATCTATTGTAAGGTGTTTTCTCATAAGATTTTTTTCTCATAAACCTACTTACTTTAACTAACCAAGAACCAGCGATAGCAAGATTCCACCACATTAACTTTAGACGGTCGCCTACCTTGCTCTTAAAGTGCATTGAAGCGTGTTTGGAAAATGTATTTTTTTTTACCAAACTATTGAACGAGCTTCCAATAGGTTTACCTACGAAAAAAATTACATTCCAAATGGTGACGGAATGTAACTTCCAAGATATTACGCAAATTGGGAACATCCTTTTCATTCCCTGCAACATGGCTAAAAGTGGGTTTTTAAGACTGCTGTATTTCAAAATATACGAACCGGATTCATGCAAAATTACGATAAAGACATGTATTGGACTTTGCTATAGAGTAGTGTCCACTAAAATTATAGGGTCACCACTTAAAGAATCGCTTAGGCGAGTCGGCGAAGGAAAACTGCGGGCCAGTTGAGCTCCTTGCACGTAGAGGCGATAACGCTATACATACGCCGGTAGGAGTCAGCCGTGGCGTTTTCATAGATTTTTACTTTACAAAAACACACTCCTCACTAGCTGACTGCCTTAACATCATCTATGAACCGTTCGTTTACGAGATCGAAGTTAGATAAAAGAAACATCATAACAAACATTAAGCACTCGTTAACACAAAAATCTGCGCAATGTGTAAAAATTATTTGGTGACCTTAAAAAATGTCGTGGAAATTCACATTGACAGATAATACAGAAATGACTAAAGTGTCTTGAGATATAACATTAACACGCGTCGTAAGAAGGTGCTATCGTCGCCTTTCGAGAAATGTTTATAGGGGAAGTTGCCCCAGTACCAGACAGTTTCCAGTATCGGACGGTAGAAGGTTACAAATTTATCAGCTAGACAGTTGTAGTTGAGCGTCATAAGCAGGTAGACTTAAGCGTGTATGTCACGATGGAAGATTCCTTGGACGATGCCACACAGTCCCGCACGGTCGCTTGTACTGATGGTTCTACGGAGGGTTTGGCATCCTGCTGGACGTTTTCGTAATTGGACGCGTGCAATTTTCGATGGAAGGTTTCCTACAAGGTTTAAATTTTAGCCGCTCAGAAAGAGAGAGAGGGGGGGGGAAATAAAGACATTTTGTTTATTGTATTTTGAGAAGGAGCGTAAAACTATTGAATACGAATAAATAGTAAATAAAAATACCCAAAAATGTTTGCTGATTCTAAAACAGCATTGTGCGAAAATTATGGTAAACTTTTGTGTTTATTTAACGCAAAAGTTCAAGAACAGAACGATTAGGCTGTGTGCATAAACACATAACGCTGAAGTCGTGAGTGAAGATAGTTCCTGAACCACAGTTGCAGAAGTAAAATCATAAACAATGCACTCGTCTTTACTTGTGCAGCAACAAGTATAGTTGGATAGGTTATCCCAAAGAACACTTTATAACTGCTTGCATGCGGACTCGGGTAGCAGGTCTCGTGGAATCTTCCTAACAAGCCTGTACGGAGAATGTTATTGTGGCATACGCGCTTTACATAAAGGAATAACGCACATCGCTCTACTAGGCCATTGTCCCTGCATTAGCTGAGGAATTCGCTGTAAAGCATGCATTACCTGTTTTATAGCTACATAGTTAACTTTTGCACAATTTTGTGACCCTCTTTAGGTGGGTTATACATGTTCATTATATTAAATTTCACATGATCAGAGAATAAAATACGGTATTTACATTACGTTATTTTGCATGATTTGAAGTGTTTGCAATGTTCTCGAACCAACCTCTCGCGTAGCTCCAGTACCAAAAACCGCCTATGTTCTAAGAACCGGGCAGAAAAGAAAGTATTGTAACAAAATCATTAAAAAAGTGTTTGATTTCAGGAATATTTTAGCTCGAGATTGCATTTAAAAAAAGAACATATTGATGAAGGTGAGATAAAGACGTCAGCTGGCTGGAAAGTTCAGTATTAAAGAAGCAGCTGGGCAGTTTTCTATTTTCAGTTTTCTGAAAGCAAATTGGGAGACCGTGTTTGTGATCCAATGGGTAGATTTCAAAACACGTTTAATGATACTTTAGAAATTGATCTGGTTGAACATCTTAACCTGGACAATTGTTTTTTGCCATTTGATAAAAGGAACTTTTAACTCTGGGCTATATTCTTGCTGAGCACCTGAAATTGCCACATCATTTCAACAAAAATTAAAAGATTGGAGGGATAAATTTTACACTGGATTCATCAAACGGCATCTATAATCTACTTTTTCTTTGAGCTCAATTAAGAGGCCTACAGAGAGCTGAAGTATTTAGCAAAGAACAGGTGGACAAAATTTTCTTTTAAAATGAGAGGAACATACAAGAAAATATTTGTTTCCTCCAAACAGAATCTTTAACTGTGACGAAATTGGTTTCAGTGTCATGAATTCAAACATATTTAAAGTTGTGTCTATTAAGGGGAAGAAACAAGTTAGCAAACTCGCATCGGGTGAACACGGGAGGAAATTTACTGCTATGCTTTGCATCAGTGCTGCTGGGAATCAGTTCATCCCCCATCTTTTTGTATTTCTCAGGATTCGAATGGATTCAATATTGACAAAAGGCACACCGTATGGAAGCACATTTCATACTCAAGAAAGCGGTTGTATCTCAAAATCAGGATCTCAGAAATTGTTGAAAGCATTTGTTAAGAAAGTTCATCCTTCAGAACAGAGCCGAATACTTTTGATCTTGGGAGGTGACAGTGCTCACAAAAATCTGCAAGTCGTTCTGTATGCCAACGAGTATACTGTCAATATGTTAAGTTTTCCCCCTCACACCACCCACTAACTCCACCGTTTGGATCAAGCAGTCGTGAAACTTTTTAAAACAACAATTAATGCAGGATGGATGGCCAGATATGGAAGACGAGAGTTAAAATATACATTTGAATAAAAATATTGTACTGAACTGAATTTGCTATCAGCGTCAAGTCACTGGAGTATTGACAGAAAAAGAAACAAGGGTGGGTGCTAGTTCTGGTCAACCCCCAGCAGACTAGGCCTACAACTTCAAACTTGGACTCATTGCCAGTGACCATACCCCATAGGTGCTCATCTTTTGTCAACATAGCTGTTCCTTCCACTCTCAAGATCTTTCTCCATGTGATTGAGTAGATCTTGCCCGTTGCTGATTACATGAAGAGAAACATCATTGCAAGAAAAAGGAGAAGAGAAAAGAGCGAAATTCTGAGACGTACAATAAACGAAAATTGCTGAAAGACGAAGAAGAGATAAAGCGGCACAATAAAAAATACCAACGAAGACAGGGGAAAGTAAACGACGAGGAAGGACGAACTTTTGTCAAAAATAAAAGAGGACATGAGGTCAGGGATAGGGCTAAAAGAGTCAACCTCAATAACTACTTTGATGAAAAGGAGGCTTCCGTTCGAAGATGAATATAAGAACCAGAAACCAAATGAAGATGTGTCCAAAATGATTGTATGTGTTCTTTTTGGAGAGTGTTTTGATGATGACCTGGGTGCAGTGCTGCGCCTGTGGCAGGTGTGCTCACATTTCATGTGCTGACAGCGGCAATATAGCATACGTCGTATGTGGACACTGTCAAAAATAACAGAAGTAATTACTCTGAATGCAAGAAACTACTGAAAATAATATATTGTAAGTTAATTTTGTTCGTATGTTGACTTATGCTAATATTTTTGTATTAAAAATGAACGTGTTCAATACTAGGAACAGATTTCTGAATTATATCATTTGCATAGTATTTGGTACCAAAGTAACCCTATAAATGTTATCTTGGCTCGTGTTATTATGGCACTACGTTATTACTCATGATGCCATTTATCGCCGGGATTTAAATTTGGTTTGTTCATTGACAGGTTTTCAAGGAAACAGTCATTCGACTTATGTGTCCGACATGAGGGGCAAATTACCCTAATCCGTCATCAGAACTTTGCATGCTCTGACACGAAGAGTAATCTCCAGGCGTGATTGGTGAGTGACAGGCATGCCGAGAAGATGTAGGAGACAGCCGTATAAGCAAAACGGCGTTTTATAGAGACCGAATAATGATCCTAAGTGAGACAGGGTTGATGGCGCGACGAATTGCACATTATATGCTCCGTCCGGACGTCACAGTAGATTGTGTCATTGGCAATGGCCACGTCAGTGAGTGAGTGGGTTTTGTGGGGCACGTTGGCAGCAAGGCCATGAGCACCCACATTTAAAAAAAATGGGTGCGTGTACTTATGTACGCGTGTTAGGAGTTATACTTCTTTGGTATGACTAAAATAAAATTTTATTACGTATGCAAATAATTTTTGTTAGTAGGAAAAAAGATAAAATGACCGAAGAAAGACATTTAATTAAATTAATAAAGGTTTGATTAAAGGACGTAATTAAATTAAAAAAGAAAGGTAAATTAACAAAATAATACTTTAAAATATTAACCTCAAATACTTTTTAACACTTTCAAAATTGCATTATACAATTTTTGTAACTAACAAATTTTTCACGGCACAATGTAAGTAAAATTAATAAATAAGATATATATATATATTCACAATGAATTACTAAAATAAATGAAATTTTTTTCAATTTGCGTATTACATGAACTGATTTTCTTTTGGTATTAAGTATAAACACGTGCTATTTTGTGTACCTTGCGTTTATATATAGCTAGACGATACGCTCATATGCGTTGAGTCATACCCCTACCATGTTCACTGTCGAATTTCGTTATACTGTGCGCGCGCAACTTCCGTAACCCTCAACGCGCCAAAAGAAGAATAACTTCAAAAATGAAAATATAAAACACCAAAATAAAGGAGCAAAAGTAAAAACAAACGGTAAAACGATCTCCTGGTTTATACACGAAACGGCAGAACAAACAGATGCAAGATAATAACAAGTGTTAGCCAGAAAATACTGACGTAACTGGTGAGCCAACTTTCATCCACATGGGTGCAAATATTTTTTAACGAAGTGCTTAAAAGCTTAGATGGGTAGACCTTTACGTCTCGTTGAGAGCAATATAATTAGATATGAAACCAAAAACATATGCAACAGTAGGGGGACAATCACAAACACACACGTGCCTTACCCAGAACACGAACCCACAAATCCTTGCATCTTAAACTAACGTTCAATCAACTACGTTATGGAGGTCTAATTCCGAGCATTAACTTCGGATATAATCAGTCCAATATTTTAAAAAGAGGGTTCTCTAAGCTTAAATATTTAAAAGGCCGTCATTTTTAAATAAAACGTCTGAAACACTTAAAACACTTAAGTTTATGTGGCCTACCATAGCGCTACTTGTGTGAAGAGTATAGTGTAAATCGTCTGATTGGTCTCTGAGATATGGCTTTAAATCACAATTTTCTTATTTTGTGCTGTCTCGCAAAATTACATTTTAAAATAATATTTTGTGTATGGTACTTCTGATAGATACAGTCAGCATACAAAGTTTGGTTGAATTTGGTTAAATTATTTTATATTGTGACAAACTTATCAAAATATTTATATGTCCACGATTTTGAAAATCAATTCCTGACTCCACTTAAATGATGTTAGTTTTCATAGTCTTCTGTAACACTAATGGAGTGCAAAATTTGTTGGAAATTAGTTGAAATGTTCCGGAAATATGGCAAAATGTTCCATTTTCTAACGTGGCACTGCTTTACAAAAATCCGGCAATAGGGGATCTCCGTATGAATAATTGATATTTCTTATGAGTACTGTTAATTTTCAATTTTAGTTAAATTTTGTCGAATGGTATATATATATATATGTATACATTGTAAATGCATATTATTTATATTAAAGTCATTAAAAAAAGGCTTCTCGCGCGTTAAACATGCTAGTTTGCCCACTAGCACAACTTTCGTGTAAAATTTAGTGGTAATCGGCTGTTTATTCCTCGAGATATGACATAAAACATCCATTTGTTCATATGAGGACCTTCATAAATATAGGACTAAAATGTTATGAATTAGCACATTAGATGGTTTTCATAGATACAGCACATAAAGTTAAGTTAAAATTGGTTATACAGTTTCCCAGATATAACACACTAAGCTTAATTTTATTATTGCCGCCCATCTATAAATAAGTATCT
The DNA here is from genome assembly GCA_002778355.1 of Clitarchus hookeri. Lineage (NCBI taxonomy): Eukaryota > Metazoa > Arthropoda > Insecta > Phasmatodea > Phasmatidae > Clitarchus > Clitarchus hookeri. Next base: position 379,309 of record NQII01001754.1, on the reverse strand, counting down.
GACACACTTAGAACGTACAATTAATATGGCCTACCTCAGTACATATTCTTCGCCAAATTTTGTGGGAATAGGTTCGTTGTTTCCCGGTTTCCCGAGATATGATAAAAAAATTACATTTCTCATGTGGGACTATCTAAAAAAATTGTGGAGAAATTAGGACTTGCATAATCTCGTTTAAGGTTTATAATACACGCTGCCAGCATACAAAGATAAGTTGAAATTATTTATAGTTTCTTAGAAATAACTTACTGAGGTTAAATGCTTATATGGCCGCCATTTGGAAAATATGTGAACAACCCACTCAAAACATATTAATAAAACGGGGTAATATAGCGAATTATAAATAACTAAGCCAGTAACACAGATTAGAATGTTGGCACCCCTGTGGCGTAGAGCGTCACTCTGTGCCCTTATTTGGCAGGAGCAGCGCAAATTTCCAGTTAGTGTGGCAGCTATGAGAGACAGTATGTTTCGTGTGCCGTTGTAGCATTATTAAAGGTATGTACGTTAAGCTATTGTAATAAAATGGTGAACGTATTGAAAAAGTTTGCAAATTAAATATGAATGCCTGTCTCTTGAGAATATTTTATTGTGCAGATAGTTACAGAAATAGATAGCTGGTTTTAAGGAATCATTATTAGATAAAAAAAAAGTGCAGCTGGGGCAAGTTGATGGGGGTAATGTGACGAATTCGTCAACTTGCCTCTGCATTTGTCATTGTTAACAACGTTATCATTCTTCTTCGTTATTTCGTAGATGCCTAGGAGTTATAAACGGAAAAAGAAAATTGAGTAAGTTGGAGTGATGTGGATATGACTGCTGCTATGCACGCTGTCAAATGGGGGAACGTTTCGCAATGCAGCAGCATCTTTGAATGCTATTTCAGAGCCAACATTACGCAGATATGTGATGATAGGATCAATGTATACATTTATTTTATTTGTCTACCAGTGTTACAATGTAAACCATTCTACTGCCAAGTATTAGGGGGGTGAGGGTGGTAATCAAAACACCCTAGTTCAGTTTTTCAACTATAACTACAAAAATGTATTCTTTTTTTTCAAAGTCATGGATTTTTGTAGTTTTTAAAATCTCACAAAGTATACATTTTGGAGGAGAAGAAGCTTTTTTTTATCAGTTATCTCTAAACCATTATTTTTAGTTTTAAAGACGGAAATTTCAAACTAAAATAAAATATTTTCCTATTAAGATATATAAACTTAATTATTTATATAAATGAACATGTTTAGTTGTTATATAAAACTTTAAATCGTATATGCATTAATTTTATATATTTCTTGCAGTTAATAGGCCTATTTTTTTACAAATATATATATTTTTGTGTAATTGAAATTGTATAATTTAATATTAGAAATAATACATTTTAGTAGAATACAAATGGCGGATCTGAGGCAAGGGGATATGGGATAGGAGCCAGGCGCCAACCGGCCGCCATGTTGTGACGTCACTGGACCACCATATTGGATCCATATGACCTTTGACCATGACCCTTGACCTTGACCCCATGCCCGTGGCTTTTAATGACATTGACCTCATAAAATTTAAAAAATCGCAGAAAAATGATAAAATCCCACAAAATATAACAAATATTAAAAAAACTTTAAAAATTAAAAAATTTTTAAAAATTATTATTTAAAGATGCAAATATAGGAGGTGCGTGGTACTATGGCAGGTGGATCGACTAGGCTCCCGACACGATCGGTCCTCACCAGGTCGACCAGTGTCCATCTCGTCAACCATCTTACATGTTCATGACCTTAACCTTGACCTAAAACCTTTATCTTGAATGACATCAAAGCCAAAAATTCTACAAAAATTCAAACAGAATAAAAACTTTTAAAATGTATAAAAAAATTCGAAAAATCTATTTAAAATCCATTAAATATTTTTAAAAAATTTTAATCATTATTAATAAGAAATGTACCTTTCCGGAGGTCCCAGTACGACCGGCCCTAGCCAATTCTTTTATAGGTTAATTAACCGGTCAATTACTCGTATTCGCTCGACGCCTTCCTTGCCATGCTATATCTACTGTCCATTTATTTTTAGTATTACCCACTAGAGCACACTGGCACCTCATGATTAAATAACCAGAGATAATTAACTATCGACAATAGTGCTATCGACCTGTACCGAATGGTGACGAGGTCACGTAAATCACCATATTTATTATTTTTGATTAATTTTTAAATGTAGTAATTTTTATTTAAAGTGTTTTATATAAAGAGTGGGTTTTTAAAATAAATATGACACACCATATTTTTTTACACAAAGTTTTGTGTACACATAATAAAGTATACATGATCAGCAAAAATTCAATAATATTTATTAATCTTCTTCGAGCAGAGTCCAAATAAAATATTTTAATATCCAGATCAATTATAATTTTTCGGTATCTCGTAGAAGACTAAGCAATTCATGTATGGCAAAATCAGCAGTGCTCCACGAAGTACCGCACAAATCACAGGGTCGTTACGAAGACCTTCGACACAAGCAGCAGCAGTACTTGTATCCGATTCATCATCTATCGCAGTATCGTTGCAGTTCAGACTTGACTACTTTTTGATCGATGGCTCTATGACGCTTGTACCAACATCCGGCTCATCTACGTCCACTCGAGAGGAACCACCGCGTCATTTTGTCTCTGTGTACTTATCTGCTCTGTGGCACGTTTATGACATCATGCGACCTCGTGTGTTGCATTTCCGTGCTGAGTATCCAGGAGCCAGTTTCCGGCAAGGTAGTGCTCGTCAACGAACAACTCTGTTTTCATGGGAATGTTTACGCCATGTTTCCTCTCTTCCCTGGCTTAATCGTAGGTTTGATTTGTTGTTAATCATACACCTNAGATCCTGCGACCTCGTGCGTTGCATTTCCGTGCTGAGTACCCAGGAGCCAGTTTCCGGCAAGGTAGTGCTCGTCAACGAACAACTCTGTTTCCATGGGAATGTTTACGCCATGTTTCCTCTCTTCCCTGGCTTAATCGTAGGTTTGATTTGTTGTTAATCATACACCTGTGTAGCCACATATAATATCAGCTTCCTGAGTATCTTAAGAGCCTTAACAAACAAAATCTGTCGCTTTATAACTGTACATCATACTATTCAAATCATAGACATTTTCTGTGACTACGTTTTCCTCGGATCAAATTTTTTTAGATTGCGTGGTTTTTGCCAAATGACATGTCTATGTCAATATTTTACTTTTGTAATGTACAAAAAAATAACCCAAACTATTTTTCAGAAAATTTTACACTGGCAGTTGAAAGGTCTTGCTTCAATTCATTTTAAGGTATGCTTAGCATAAGTTATTATACAAAACTTCAGAGGCAGTGAACTTGCAAAAACATTTCCTCGTTTGATTTTGAAGGTGCCTTGAAGTTGCTCTTGGTGTGTTTTCAGTGTCAATTATGTAATAAATTACCGTACTTTAGTTTTCTTCATGTGTAAATTTCTAAGACAGTAAAATTATGAATTTGAAATGTATTTATACAAACACTATGTACTCAAAAAAGCCTAACAGTTCAAAAGTTTGTGGTATAAATATAAAATAAATTTTTTGTCTCCAACGCCTTCATGTGTCTGTGAATTTCAGAACAATTTGCGACAACAATGGGATTATACATAGAGTTTTTTTTATTCCATGACCGATCGTAACGACGAACGCAGGCACGAGGGTGTTCGATGTGGTACTAAATGTGTTCTATAGCGCCGCAGGTGGGTGACACATTGTCCAAATTCATTTACTGAAAAAATTAAAGCAAAAATCCGCATACGGTTCCCGCGTGAGGCAGCATCGCACATGGATGAGAGGATTTTGACTCTAATCGGAGCCGACTGTGCCCGAATAATGTGTGAGGTTTGACGAGATGGGTACGAAGACGGAGCGAAGGTGGGGGGGGGGAGGAAACATAAGAGCCCCGAAATAACCCCACACGACGACAGTGTTTACCCTAGTCGCCACATTAAAATTTCTCAGGGACTTCGGAGATGGAGGTGAATGACTTACCAACTGAGCCTCCGGTAAGTGTAATTCATTGGCTAATAATGTAAAATTTTATTTTATCTGTACATTAACCTGTTCCTGTTTGAGTCGTATTTTTATGTGGCAATAAGCGTATATCACAAGCCCTTTAACACAAAGGTCACTTGCAGTGTAAACATTGATAATACATTTGGGTAAATCCACAAATTAAACTCGCACTGCGTAAAATAGATTTCAACTCGATGTGCTACTGAATCCAACAATATTTATCACACCGTTTAATCTAATCTTCGTTCAAGAATATTCTATATTACATGTGCGATATATTTAACACGTAGGAGTACTGCAAATGTAACATACTATTTACCTAAAGGTTGTGTGTTATTAATGTTCTACCATATTGTAATTTTACAATGTACTTCAGTTACGCAATTTAGAACTTGAGTAAATTTATGTCCATTTTGGAACCAATTTTTCCGTATTCAAAATTTTCAGGCGTAATCAGTTTAAATGAAACAAATCTTATAGAAATTGTTTGTAGATATCCAAGTTGCTAGGACACACACACGCGCTCAGGGCTGCTCGCATAACGAACACGCACACTCACTTGCCTCAACAGGAGGGTGATTTTGTAAGATTTTTTGAGAGAAATTTTGACTGAAAAAGAGCATGTGAACGGCATCTGTAACTAGTAGCACACATGATAACAACTTCTGCAGGGAACTATACGGTACGGTGACTTAATACTCTAGAAGACAAAGTATCGCATCGAAACAATTGTTATTTGACGTGAAAAGCCTTCGTGAAACGTAATTAATACCGCCGTCGCGTATGTTGTCCAAGTCCGGACGCTACGTAAGAACGGCGATGGAAAACACCAGGCGGTTAACGAGTAAGGCTGGAAGGTAACAACGCAGAACTACAAACAGATGTGGGTAATTTATGACCAACGTGTTAATTAACAATCAATAACTTTACTGGTGCCTTCGTCGACTACGGCACCGAAACGTTCATAAAGGAAGCGGGCAACGGGCTAACACGACCGTCCTTAAAGATTCTTGCGGCATTCTTTACTCTAGCCCACAGGCATGTGCAACCAGAACTCGTATTCAATACTTGCCAATGTTTGCTGAACTAACATTTCTACTGTATATATTATTAAAGCCCATCAAGTACGCTCTCAGAAATACGAGTTCTCTTTAATACATCGGGAAATCGCTTCAAATTATTTTGTAATGACTTCTAAGCAAATAAAACAAATACAAGTTTTAGTCAGGCCTTGCGTTTAACGTCTTTAATTAATAAGGGGAAACGACTTGCAAACAAAATAACCACCTAGAATTGAAGAAAAGCTAAATAGCTTGCTCCGGGCTTAATCTCAGTTCAAGTGCAGGTACTTTAAAACTCCAATTCTTGGGAAATTTTCTACTGAAGAGACTGCTTAATTCAACTTGTGTGTTGTACTTCATAATTCATAACATAATATGCTCTGTCATTGTCGTTTGACACTTAAAATGTAATTAATTAGATATTTCTCAATGAAACATCTCTCCTATGATATTATATGGAAAAATTTCAGGTGTTGACTTTTATATTTTAGGTGTTAACCTATATGTAGGGTTCCAAATTTATTTGCTCATTGTTATGTCTGTTTCTCACTGCCAAACAGTCGTGCCCAAGGAAAATACGTCTATAAGTTTCAAAATATTGGCCATTCATCATAACAATATAAATTGTTTTACTTAATTATTTACCATCAAAATAATAAATTCTTTTATATAGCTCTGTTAGAGACTAAAAATTGTGAATTTTGTAAGGTTTATAGTTAATAAAAGTCTGAGAAGCAGTAGAAAACATATGCTTTCCTCGCACGGTGCAAAGTTGCTTGGCGTGGGGGATCGTCTCGCAGGAATACGTAAATATGTCGGAAGTTACAAATTCGTATGTTCCAAATCATTAGTCTTTGTCTGGTCTTCTAAAATTACGCTTTTTGTGTGAAAATGTATCTTGGGCACTGCGGTCTTCAAACGTTAAGCACCCACTCCTGCTCTCTACTGTACCATCGTAAAAATTGTTACTAAACAATACTATACAAATTTTTACAATATTTCAACGACTTACTTTGCGAAACAGTTAGGATTGTGATACAAATTTGTTTATTTCAGTATCTTCAGCCTGCAAAACTGATACGGAATTGTTTATCTGCGAGCTAAGAAGGTGACAAAAATGGACGTTCAAAAACAATTGTCTTCAATTTTGCTGACGAAATTCGGTCACGTATCCATTTCTTAAAAGAAAGTGCAAGTTGGAGCACAGCTTCGTCACGTCTCGAACGAAGACGCAAGCATGAGCGGAAAGTTCCACTTTANTCAACGACTTACTTTGCGAAACAGTTAGGATTGTGATACAAATTTGTTTATTTCAGTATCTTCAGCCTGCAAAACTGATACGGAATTGTTTATCTGCGAGCTAAGAAGGTGACAAAAATGGACGTGCAAAAACAATTGTCTTCAATTTTGCTGACGAAATTCGGTCACGTATCCATTTCTTAAAGAGAAAGTGCAAGTTGGAGCACAGCTTCGTCACGTCTCGAACGAAGACGCAAGCATGAGCGGAAAGTTCCACTTTANGGTGACAAAAATGGACGTTCAAAAACAATTGTCTTCAATTTTGCTGACGAAATTCGGTCACGTATCCATTTCTTAAAAGAAAGTGCAAGTTGGAGCACAGCTTCGTCACGTCTCGAACGAAGACGCAAGCATGAGCGGAAAGTTCCACTTTAGGTGCTTCGTCACAGAATACCTCAAAGCACAGAAGTCTATAGGTTTTTCACTGTTATTTTTACACTTCTAAAATCAATCTTCGAAAAATGTCACTGCCCTACCTGGATATATTTTAACGGGCACGTTGTCTGACAACTGCCCAGTAAAGTTGATAAAAATGGAGAAAAGTAGTTCAATGTATAAACGGTTAATTATAAATGTTAGGTCAACGTTTGTTAATACTGAAAATATGTATTTTCCTTTCTGTAATTTTTTTAAATGAATATAAGTGTAAAAATACGCAATTTTGTAAAATACTTTTTATTATAGTAATTGACAGTTTCACTTGACCAGCGCATGAATAAAGTAATCAGGCCCATTGTAATGTTATATTTATACATATACTGTGGAATTATACACAATATAGTTCTCAAGCAGGGCGTTCAAAATTGCTCAGTTTATCGTGAACAGATTATGTAACAGCCGCAAATTCCGCGAACTCCAGCATCGAACGCCAGCAAAACTGCGTCACTGGCCAGGAACATGTCGGGACGCCGTTCACCAATCAGAACGCCTGGTAACTTGCTCGCCAGCTGGCAGCCCAGCCAGTTGGGAATATTCCGCACCACAAGGTGGCCCAGTCACATGTGATGCCCGTTCCAGAGCCTCGCCAGAGTCGTTAAGTACATAGAGGCGAAACGGCGTGGCGGTTCGTTTGACGTGGGGCTGCCTACTGGCAAGGCGCTTATTGGCGAACGGTGTTCCGATTCGAAGATCGTCAGGAGCGCCATTTTGCTGGCGCGTGCGGCTTCCACTTTAAATCGAAATGATTGAATATCTGCTGATTGCCAGTTGAAACTGCTCCATCCGAAATCAGCAGAAAAAGTAAACTACTTATCTCTTCAGTAAAAAGAGTGAGTGAGGGACTTAGGAGATTTGGGTGGCTCTTAACATCGGGGTCTTAAGATCCGAATGGTGGTGAAGTGAGGTGAGTATGAAGCAGCGTCGGAATGAAAGGGCGGGGGAAACGGGAGATCCCCGAGAAAACACGCCGACCAGCGGCATCGTCCGGTGCGATTCCCACTTGCGAAAATCCGAGAGTAACCAGGTCGGTGGTTGTACCCGAATCGCCTTGGAGGGAGGCGAGCAGGCTAACCGCTCAGCCACTGCCGCCCCTCAGTTAAAAAGAAATCCACAAATTCAAACAGTAGAAAATCAGTTATTTGTAGTTGATTAATTAACAATCCAGTAAATAACTAATATTAAAAGAGTGCATTACGGTGAGAAATAAATGAAGTAAAATTATTTTGTCGTAAAAGAAGACATATTACCTGTACAAAATTTGTTTTGGATGTGGTTAGGCTTGAACGTCCGCCCAAAATGCAACAGGTTTTTTAGTCTTTATTTTAGTCGTTTTGCCAACTTTGCTACTTTACCACTGTGATAATTATTCTCGTATTTAGCGTAGTAAAGTATCATACGGCACTATTATAGCAAACGGCTATAAGTTTCGTAATGTGGAATTACTTNTCGTATTTAGCGTAGTAAAGTATCATACGGCACTATTATAGCAAACGGCTATAAGTTTCGTAATGTGGAATTACTTAATGCTGTCGAAATATACCCATATTCTGAGCACGTACATGTCTTTGAAAGGTTCCAAAGTCAATCAAAGTTAAGTTCAGTTCAGATTATGTGCTTTTAAGGATATAGCGGTATAATTAACAAGGTTGTAGCAGCTTNAAATCAAAGTTAAGTTCAGTTCAGATTATGTGCTTTTAAGGATATAGCGGTATAATTAACAAGGTTGTAGCAGCTTTCTTTTATTCACAATTTTACAACGCAACGAGATATTACAGAATGAAACATTGTTTTGAAGTGACAGATTGAGTACCAATAACTGTGCTAATTCAACAATTGAACGTTAGAACCAATTAATTCTTCTGTAAAATTCCAGTTTTTCTTATTATTTGATTAGTTAACTTGTAGAAAACAAACATTTTGTAGGTGATGAACCGCGTATTTTATTGAATCATTTCAACGTAGAATTAGTAAAATTGTTTCTGATCAACCTATCACTACAAATAACAGTTTACACCTGTAATTTCTCGTCGCATAGTAAAATGGCAGATTGTAGTGAAACTTGATATCATAATAAATTGAAACACCACAATAATTATCACTTAAAGCACAGAATCTGAATTAAACTTATATCAATTGACTTTCGAACATTGCAAAGATGTGTACGTGCGGAGAATATATATATATATATATAGACATCACGAAATACTTTCAAATTATGAAACATACCGACGTTTGCCGTTATATTTATTGTTTAATACCCATAATGCAGGCGCTCGTAATACAGTGGTAAAGAGCCACGCCCCCATGGCTCAGAAGCAGGGTGGTCGACTTGTAGTCGGAGGGTCGGGCAGATCTCCAGCTCGCATGTCGCGCACATGCGTACTGTGAAGTTGTCTTCAGGTTGGTCTGCGACTTGAGCTCCTCACACGGCACAACACACTCTCGCTGTCCAACGTCAAAACGTCACGCACACTATGCCCAACGGCAAATGTATCGGTCAATGCAGTCAATAAAGTCAAACTTTAAAAATAAAGGACAGCATTGGGTAAGATGGCAGATCTTGAAAGCTGCAGCACGCTATATTTTTTGGGTGGGAGTTTGATCCCAACAATATCCACAAATTGTTTGTGTACAAAAATCTTTATTTTGCGACAAAATCAATTGGATTTAACTTATCGCATATAGCAATGCTCTGCAATTTTTTTTATCCTTGCGCTTATTTAAAAGCCATTTGTAAATAACTAATTTTCATTAATTGAATTAGTGGATTTCTTTCAACTGACGAATCAGTGATATTTTCTACTGATTCCGGATGGAGCAGTTTTGACTGGCAATCAGTAAATTTTCAATGATTCCGATTTAGAGCGAGTAATTCACGGGAGAAGAGAGTATTAGACGTGTGTGGCCTCGTTATGTCACTCCTACATACTTACCTACTCTATGGCTTCGTCCAGGTCCTCTCCCCCCCCCCAATCCCGTTCTGGCTCACTTCACCCCTAGTGACGATTCGTANCCCATCGCCAGTCCGCGCAATGAGAATGTAAATTCTTGCCGGCGCGGCGGCTTGGACAGCGGAGCTCGTTTCCGTCTCCTGAGGATTCCACCGCCACGTGCCTTCCTTCCACCGGCGCGTCAGCCGCAGTTCTGACGACGTGAACTGCGCGATCGAACGAGAAGTTCCCGAACTTAACTGGTCACTTCTGAAACCAACATTTCAAAAAATTTCACTGCCCCTACGTGCGTGTATTTTAACGCGTGCAAAGACTGGCTTGCGTCCATTACAGTTGGTAACGACGGATAGGATGTAGTTTCATGCATAAACATAGAGTTAAAAGTGTTAAGCAAATGTTTGTGAAAACATACATTATTTATTATTATTTCTGATTTTTATTACGTAGAGACCTCAGTGAATAAAACACCAAATACCTAAAATACATAATTTTCTAATAATTTACTAACTTCAATTGACCGAAGCACGGATAAATTGATGAGGTCTATGGCAATGTTAATTTTACATATTGTGGAATAATACGCCATGCGCATGTAAGTAGTTCTTAAACAGGGCTTTCAAATTGCTCAGTTTACCGCGAACAGCGTATAATTTTAAAACTGTTCTCTAAATGTTAAAAAGTATGATAATGTGATTTAAAAAAAAATCATGTCGATAAAATTTGTTACCTGATTTGATTGTTCACGGTAGTCTTGAGGTTGGTGTAAGCCTGCAACAAAGCATTTTCGTTGGCGTAACCTTTTAAAATGGTGGACGATTGAATCCATACATAGCGAATTTTTTTGTATTCTGCATTTATGGTTACTTCCAACTTATCTGAAGCCTTGGTTAAGTTCTACTTACTGGCTATTCCTCAGTCTCGTGTAATTAGAGCTTAAATAAGTCCAGGAAACTACGCCAGACGTGCACCACGTTCGTGCGCACTCAGTTTAATACAGAACTATTTTTTACTAGACATTACTGGCACACCTATTTTCTCTCTAGTTTTACTTGCATTCATTGTAAACGACATTATTATTTGTAGAGAAAATATAAGTAAAAATTCCATTTAACCATAAGATACTTTTATTTTAACAGAAGTATAAAACGCTTTTGATACTGGGCATATTTGCAAAATAACTAAAAATACGTCACGCATGTGGCTATTTTTCAAATGTTTGATTCAAAAAGAGCGGAGATACATGAACTTCACTGTAATTTAGCATGGCACACTATAATTAATTTAAATCAATTTAATGATACCGGATATAATTGCATATAAATACCACACAAATAAAACCGCCAATTTGAAAACAAAAGACTGCATTGTATTAACTTTGTGTATCGTTTCATATAACTGTAGCCATACACCGTATAGTGGAATTTTTTTTTCTGAAACTACTGGGATATGACATAGAAGTTAAAATTTCAGGTGACTACATTAAACACGGCACACTGAGGCCAGGGAGGATATAATAGCCCAGGAACGAGATTTCATGCGAACTTGGTCGTCACCTTTATTTCAGTGAAACATTGGTTGATTTGAAAAAAATGGTTTGCGTCTATTATACATTTGGACAACTTAAGACACGCTATGTTTTATTTAGTCTATTAAAAGCAATCTTTGCTTAATTTTCTAAACTGTTTACAAATATAATTTAGTATGATGGATGGAGGGAACTAAAACTGAAGACTGAAAATGTCATTGCTAACAGATCACGTTTTATATAGTTGAAATCTGCCCTGCTGCTATCTTGACAAGTAACCAGAAGTATCCTATATGACAAATGCTCCTAATTTCCTCTACATTAATGCATATATTTTTATAAAGTTCTTTAAAGCTTTAAGGTAAGACTTGACGTCTTGTTGACAGATACATCATTAGAAATGGAACCAGAAACCTATGAAATGCTAATGAAACAAATACAAATGTGTCTTACTTAGGACTCGAACTCAGAACTCCTGGTACGGTAATCTGTAATTTTTATAACAATGTAAATCACTTAAATTATAAAAATTTAAGTGGCTAACTACAACTCTACTTCTGTGCAAAATCTGGTGGAACTCAGTTGACTGATTTTCGAAATAAGGCACAAATGTTTCATTTTCTCACCTGGCATTATGTTACCAAAAATGAAAATAATATGCTCTTACACATATGACACATACCGCATATTGTACGTTTTAAGTAGATGCACCGCTGACAACCCCCCGCGATCTTATCCCCCGCGAGCGCCATCAGTAGGTGCGCGCTGCGAGACATGTGTCGCTCGGCCAGGTCGACCCGAGAGGACAGACAAGCCATTAATGCGTGCCGAGGTCATGCCGAAGTAAGCTAGCAATTTTCACCCAATAGGGAATTAAGACACGTGCCAAGGAGGGCAGTGGCTAGAATATCGCCGACCCACCCAGAAGGTGAGATACACAAGATAAGGGCTGACAGAGCTGGGCAGTTGTGCCACGGGTTCCCCTCCCCTAGCAAAATGCAGGAGAACATGGACACGCGCCGCGAAAATGCAGAAGTAATCTAGATTGGCGCCAATGCACCTCTAGTTAGACGGGTAAGAAGAGATGGCAGTGTCTGGCCGTAGGGCCACAGGTTACCCCCACCCCCAACAAGGGAGACATGTGTGAGGACCTGGGGGGACATCAAGAGATGTTAAAAGCCGACTTGCATGACAAGGAGGGATTCAGTCAGTTTCAATACGCCGTGCCGGAAGGACCCGGCGGACGGGTGGGGGAGGGGCTCGCTGGAGCCCCACATCGGAATAGGTCAGCTGAATCAGATCAGATGGATCAGTCGGGTTGAGTCGTCAGTCGTCACGCCCAGAGATGCAAGGCAGTCGGGTTAGTCAGTCAACTGAGGCCGGGGTTCGGACCCCGGCAGAGTCAGTGACGTAGAGTCAGTTGTAACCTATGCCGAGAGGCGACAGACAGGAGCGCCATGCCGAGCCGCGAGATTAGTCAGTCGTGTGACGGGAATAGAACAGTTGTATCACCAAGTCGGGATGCGAAGCGCGAGACCGAGCCAGGGAGTCGAGTGGCGTCCTCATAATGAGGGGCGTCACCCCGAGAAGAAGTATATGATGCCGGAAGGTGACGGTCAGGTGGGAACCCGCCAGGGGCACCAAGTCGGGATGCGAAGTGCGATACCAAGCGGGAATCAGTCAGTCAGTGAGTCAACTGGAACAGTCCATCATAGAGAGCCATCATCGAAACCAGAAGAGGAAGTCAGCGAAGTCCACCATGCCAACTATAACAGGCCTGTGAAAGGCCGCCCAACTTACCAGACCTCAACCTACCGTCGGAACACCCAGAACTACCAATACAGGTAAGTACCAGCGCCGTCGCTCAGGGACATTCTGGCACCTAGCGTTTCCCACGACGTCAGAAACGTTAGCACGAGTACTTTAATCAGCCCTCAAGGCTCCCAACTCGCAAGGTACCGTCTCGGAGTAAATATCTATGTTTGTATTCTTATTGCCAAAAATATAACCTAGTGCATTTGAAACACCGAGTGACTACATTATTGTTTACCCTATTCAACATCCAAGGCACCCATAGTCTACGCAAGAGAGGTAATTTAGACCCTATGAACCATCCCGTATCCCACAGGTGGGGAGTAGTGTCTCATATAATTGATGATTAAAATTGATGCTTTCAGAATATAAAATTGATCGAAATTTATTAAATGGTTTAATAGATATAACATGATAATATACATTATTTGCATTACTGCTATTTAAAAAAAATGCCTTCCCCAATTAAAATGCTATTGCACAACGAGGCGANGATCGAAATTTATTAAATGGTTTAATAGATATAACATGATAATATACATTATTTGCATTACTGCTATTTAAAAAAAAAATGCCTTCCCCAATTAAAATGCTATTGCACAACGAGGCGAAAAAAATTGGCTTCAGATAAACGTTTTTTATGGTTCTGAAGATACTGCCAGCATACAAAGTTAAGTTTAAATTTGTTGCATAGTTTTGTAGATGTAGTGTTCCAAACTAAAATATTTATATTTTCGCAATTTTGAAAATAAGTTTATGTTACATTTTAAATATACATATTTAGATGACCTACTGTAGTACTACTTATTTGCTCAATTTTGGAGGACTCAGTTGTTTCTTGAGATGACATAAAATTCTAAATATTTAATGTCAGGCTTTCTTACAAAATGATATACAAAAGAGACTTTGAATTGGCATTTTTGGTGCTTGTAATAAATACTTCAAGTATACCAAGTTTGGTCTAAATTAGTTAAACTTTATGCTTGATAAAACAAATTAATCTTAAATATTTATATGGCCGTCATTTCAAAATAAACACCTTATACATTAAATTGCATACATTTACGTGACCTACCATAGTTTTTCTTTCATGCCAAATTTAGTGGGAATTCGGTAAAAGTTTCTGAGATGTAACTTAAAAGTTAATTTTTTTACTCTATTGCTATCTTTCAAAATGGCGGACCAACAACTACATACTTTTCTAAATCCAATGCTTTCATGATGTATATATATGGTCTACATGCCAAATTTGGGTTTATTGTCTAAATAAATACTAAGGTATAAGATAGCGTCCAAAATATTTAAATAAGCGCCATTTCTAATATAAGTACCCGGCGCTGTCGAAAAATTTTAAAGTAAGGTGTCCTAACAATTCTGCGATTGTACAGCAGACAGCGAAATTTCATGATGAACATTCGAAAACCATGGTGTCCAAGATAAAGTTTCACAAAATTATCGTTAATTTAGACGAAGAAACAAAGACGAGCAAATTAATGCCTTCCGCTGTTATGCGCAATTCTGCCTCACCATCCACCACGCTAAGCAAATTTCCACCGTGCAAAGGGGCCGTGGTGGCTGAGTGGTTAAACAGCTCGCCTCCCACGAGGGCGAAACAGGTTCAACCCCCGGCCGGGTCACTCCGGATTTTCGCAAATGGGAATCGTACCGGACGATGTCCATGGTCAGCGTGTTTTCCCGGGTATCTCCCATTTACCTCACCCTTGCCTTCCGGCGCTGCTCCATTCACACCTCATTTCACCCTCAATACCTCTCAAGACCTCGGTGTTAGGAACCGCCCAAATCTCTCAACTCAGCTCGACTCCACCATACGAGGAAAACATACGTTGCTAATTTCTTCTAAGACCTTCTTTATATAGAACCGAACAAAATTTACAATTTTTATGTCTCTAACAGACAGATATTGTGAATGGCGAACATCTTAAGAAACCTATATACGTATTTTCCTTGATCACAATCATTCTATGGTAATGTGGGGGGTTAAATAAAACTTTCTAAAGGATTTACTTGTAACGAATACTTGACACAAAATTAGTCCAGCGCTGGAATGATTTCATATCCAGTAATTTTCTCTCTTTATAGTTAGAGTAGGTCTATTGATAAGTCTGTAAATAAAATATAAATATTATTTCATTTAAAAATTTATTTACCGGAAGTGTAGACCTATAAGGTAAACATTATAATAGCAAATAGTAAACGATTTCAAAAATTCACACTCCGATCGTATTTTAAATCTACGTAGGTTTGGAATACACATATTTTTTGGAAAAATAAGTTGTTTTTTATTGTATGTTGCACAACGTATTCCTCCAGCTAATAAACATATTTGCTATTATTCCTATGTTGACTATTTTACGACGTGTTTATCAGAAACTATGTTCTCTGAATACCTGGAGAAATTATCTGTTTCCATTGAAAAAGGGCAAATTTCTAAAATTAATGATAACCATGTTATGAATTGCAAATTTTGTATAAGCCAAGAGTCGCGGAGTGAAATATCGTTATTTTAGCATGTTCTGCAGAAATATATATGTGTTTTAAAGGCATACAGTACGGTATACCCAACCGACAGTTGCATATTCCCCGTTCCTTTACCTTACGCGACCGTTAAACACATAGTTATTTTATTGGAGTATTTTTATCCCTGGCAACCTTACCTGCGGAACAAGTAAGTTCCTTCTATCGCGTTCAGTCACGTTCAGCAGAAGGTATTTTCTTGTAAGCGCTGATATGAAATGTCCAATTTTTCTCTACAACATCCTCATGAAATTCCTTTATGAACACTAGTCTTATGATAACGTATAAGAATGACGCATAATAAGAGCTGGATCACAGTATCGTGACCTTAATCTTACAAAACTGCAATTCAAGTCTTCCAGACTCGTAAAACTACGGATATCAGTTTTTTTCTGTTGTCTTGCGATTCTCATACCTCGGAAGAAAATATGAGATGAAAATATTATGATTAAAACTTACGATTACTGTGATTTTAAATTTCACGTGTAAGTATTATGCTGATAGAACATAAATTTCCTTATTTACTTTTAACACCAACATATTACTCTGGCTTATTTAGTGGTCTATCATTTATATTATGCACTAATAAAACTATTCTTACATAACATGCATGTCCGAGGCNTCTGGCTTATTTAGTGGTCTATCATTTATATTATGCACTAATAAAACTATTCTTACATAACATGCATGTCCGAGGCGGGTTGCGAACTCGCGACCTCCACCGAGTATCCGCAGGAATTTAACAGTTTCCAGTCAACGTAGACTCTAAAATATAAATTACTTTACTCGGGGAATAGCAAATAAAAACTGTTTCGTTTGGTCTATTACTGAAATAATGACGAGTCCAAATAAAAGCCAAAATGGAAAACTTTTAATGCTCTAGTAGACGAGAAGTTACTAAAAGGTGTTAATGAACTAAAAATGTCAGATGGCAGTCATCAATACAGGCAAATAAAATAAAAAAACACACGACCACGTTCGGAATTTTCATCCAGGAAGTTCAGCTCCACGCAAATTTNTCTGGCTTATTTAGTGGTCTATCATTTATATTATGCACTAATAAAACTATTCTTACATAACATGCATGTCCGAGGCAGGTTGCGAACTCGCGACCTCCATCGAGTATCCGCAGGAATTTTACAGTTTCCAGCCAACGTAGACTCTAAAATATAAATTACTTTACTCGGGGAATAGCAAATAAAAACTGTTTCGTTTGGTCTATTACTGAAATAATGACGAGTCCAAATAAAAGCCAAAATGGAAAACTTTTAATGCTCTAGTAGACGAGAAGTTACTAAAAGCTGTTAATGAACTAAAAATGTCAGATGGCAGTCCACAACACAGGCAAATAAAATAAAAAAACACACGACCACGTTCGGAATTTTCATCCAGGAAGTTCAGCTCCACGCAAATTTNTACAGGCAAATAAAATAAAAAAACACACGACCACGTTCGGAATTTTCATCCAGGAAGTTCAGCTCCACGCAAATTTGCATGATCGTGATTGGAAATTTTTTCTTTCCATAAGCGTCGTTTTTCCGTGGCTCACTTCACGTTGTGCATATACACGTCAAAAGAAGAATTTCTGACATTCGATGCAGCTTAAATAATACTCCAGCCAGTTTATCCTGTCATAGTTGGATGATAAGGTTTTGACTCTGCTAAGTTCTTGGAAGACTAACAACAAACCTACCGATTTAGAGTATAAGAACCCTCATTGGCTCAATGAAATTGGGCAGTAGCGTCATGCATGCACGAAAGCCAATGATGTGAGAGAACTATTGGCCATATCTGGCAAACAGTCATATTTTCCCGCAGTAAACCATCTTTTCTAATTATTTGTATACTTACACAAATTAATCGCATATTACTTCTCTGCAAGAGCAAATAAAAAAATATATACAAAATGTTTTTGTGTAACATTATAGGAAATTCTGAGAAGCAGTAGTGCTCTATAGTGATAAACATTTTCGATATGCCTTCTGAGGTGTATGTGGTGGAAAATGATAAGTCTAAAATGTGATACATCAACAACCTTTAGTCACACGAAAGAGGAGAAGTATTCTGAGGTCGCGCTGGCTGAAGTGTTGCCTTTAATTTACGAAGTCTGAGNTTTAGTCACACGAAAGAGGAGAAGTATTCTGAGGTCGCGCTGGCTGAAGTGTTGCCTTTAATTTACGAAGTCTGAGGCTGTACGCAATTGGTTGGTCGCCCACTAAACTCTTGTGTGACTGTTATGTTTACAAACGAGAAACTACAAACCCAAACATCATGGTAGAAGTTGACTGGCATCAATTTCTACCCGAGAGTACATCATGAAGAGTTCATCAAAAAGTAATACATGCACTACTCAAATCGTTGGAAAACTACGATTTATGTTGCATGTGAAAGAATGATTATTATTTTTTGTAACACTGTCAAATATTTTGCTAGAATTTGATTACACAAATAAAGAAATGAAATCAAGTAAAATTAGTATAAAGAAATTTAAGTATTTCCGTTATGAATGCTTTAAAAAGCATATTTTAAACAAATCCAGCAAGTTCATCAGTAATTACTCTGGCTATAGATAATACAAATAGTAATAATGTTTAAAAAATTATAATAATGTATTTTATTTACTTTTATTTCAGCCACGAAAATAGATATTTTATTACTATTACTGAAATAAACTTACATGACATTAAACATAAATTTGCAACCAAAGTCACAACGAAGAGGTTTTTCTTCAATGTGGTTTTTTAAGTGCCAAGAACGTAAAGAATATTATTTTTGTATTTAAGTAATAGACAATAACAATTGATTATTTTAACATAAAAAAATTTATATTGAAGCTAAGTATTTCAAAGTGTTACAAAATGTATGCATTCTTCCTTCGTATACGACATAAATCGTTCTTCTCCGGCAATTTTGGCAGTGCCTGTAGGCCTAGCACTTTTCAATAATTTCTGATTGTTGTACTAATAGGAGCAGTGCTTCATTGTAAACCACTCTCATGCTATATATTAACACGGCTGCCTGGTGCAGGATCGACCGTTTGAATGATGAAGTTTTACATTTTAAATTATTTTATGCATGCCTCCCCCACCTTTCACTATATCGCTTCCAACCAAAAAACATTTCGTCCATCTTTGCCCAAGCCACATTTCTACAAGACCAATGTTTTCTTTTTTTTAATTTTTAATATCCTCACATTTGCGGGTTAATTAAGATCAGTACACTCAACAAAAGCATAAAACACAATTATTTGNAGTGCTTCATTGTAAACCACTCTCATGCTATATATTAACACGGCTGCCTGGTGCAGGATCGACCGTTTGAATGATGGAGTTTTACATTTTAAATTATTTTATGCATGCCTCCCCCACCTTTCACTATATCGCTTCCAACCAAAAAACATTTCGTCCATCTTTGCCCAAGCCACATTTCTACAAGACCAATGTTTTCTTTTTTTTAAATTTTTAATATCCTCACATTTGCGGGTTAATTAAGATCAGTACACTCAACAAAAGCATAAAACACAATTATTTGTNAATTTTTAATATCCTCACATTTGCGGGTTAATTAAGATCAGTACACTCAACAAAAGCATAAAACACAATTATTTGTCAATTTATTCCTACTAGCACTCTTGTAGCATGGTTCTACTCTTCAAAGGGCACAAAGTGTTTTTTTGTTTGAAAGCAATATCGTGAAAGGTAGCTGAAATATGCATAAAAACATTTAACTTGTAGAACATTATCCGATGGTCCCGCACTATGCCGCGCCCTTAAGAGGCCTGGAGCTTGAAACCCATTGCAAAGCGTTTGAATTCCAGATTTAATTCTTACGAAACTATTAAACGTGCCCCCGACGTGTTAGTCTACGAAAATAAAACACACTTCAGAGTATAACCGTCAGTTACTTCCAAGACATTGCGCATATTAGGCGGCCTTTCCTCTGGTGCGTGCCCGCAAAAACAAAGTGACGTGACGTGCTCGTGGGTACCCCGAGACGACGTTCGCCTTCTCACGACAAGGACTTCCCCACTGCAGGTCAGGCTACGCACGACGGCCCGCTCATGCTCGTGGTGTGGGTGGACGCTTCTACCCGAGAGACGCGCAGANTGCAGGTCAGGCTACGCACGACGGCCCGCTCATGCTCGTGGTGTGGGTGGACGCTTCTACCCGAGAGACGCGCAGACGGCGCCTCCACTGTGCGTGTCAGCAGACCCTGCAGTGTATCCCAGTCAGTCAACGACATGGATCGCGATGTAGAAGCAAGTGCCGACTTGGCAGCAGCGTGTGTTGTGTTAGTAGCTGGGAACCAACTTATTCAGCACAAGAGAGGACGGAGAAAGAGAATATGGTGGATCAAGTCCAATTTTCTTACCAAAATTGTAGAAGTTTTCAATTTTATGTATTCCCTACCTCTATACAACATTTTCGTATTTTTTTGTAAAGTTAAGAGCTTATAACAATGCCATAATCGTTTTTTTCTTAGTTGTCACCTGTTATTTAGTATTTATCAGTAGAAAATTACTGCCAAATCATCCAACCTTATACAATTAAGTTTGAAAAGCCAAACATATGTAAGACAAAAAAATCCAAAGTAACAAAAATTTTTTTTTTTTTTTTTCATCTTTCTGTGTACATTTAGTACGTGAAAAACTTTAGAAAGTTCTTTAAATATCTTATTTTTTTATACCAATTTTAAATTTTTTTATTTTAGTAACTGCTCANTGCAGGTCAGGCTACGCACGACGGCCCGCTCATGCTCGTGGTGTGGGTGGACGCTTCTACCCGAGAGACGCGCAGAGGGCGCCTCCACTGTGCGTGTCAGCAGACCCTGCAGTGTATCCCAGTCAGTCAACGACATGGATCGCGATGTAGAAGCAAGTGCCGACTTGGCAGCAGCGTGTGTTGTGTTAGTAGCTGGGAACCAACTTATTCAGCACAAGAGAGGACGGAGAAAGAGAATATGGTGGATCAAGTCCAATTTTCTTACCAAAATTGTAGAAGTTTTCAATTTTATGTATTCCCTACCTCTATACAACATTTTCGTATTTTTTTGTAAAGTTAAGAGCTTATAACAATGCCATAATCGTTTTTTTCTTAGTTGTCACCTGTTATTTAGTATTTATCAGTAGAAAATTACTGCCAAATCATCCAACCTTATACAATTAAGTTTGAAAAGCCAAACATATGTAAGACAAAAAAATCCAAAGTAACAAAAATTTTTATTTTTTTTTTCATCTTTCTGTGTACATTTAGTACGTGGAAAACTTTAGAAAGTTCTTTAAATATCTTATTTTTTTATACCAATTTTAAATTTTTTTATTTTAGTAACTGCTCANGAAAACTTTAGAAAGTTCTTTAAATATCTTATTTTTTTATACCAATTTTAAATTTTTTTATTTTAGTAACTGCTCAACTTTTTCCACAAAACCTTTGAGCCAACTGGTAGAAGATATCACTAATGCTCTGAGAATAACATGCAGAGGTTTTTGCTAAATATATTTTATCGACATATATTTGTTTAAGTCCCACAACATTTTGGCCAAGAAACAAGCTGCATTTACTATACATTTCAGTACACTTTCCATTAAACTGCATTAAATATTCTAAAAAAGTATCTGTGATAAACACCAATATAGTGGTTTCAGCACTATCACATAATGTTTTTACGAGTATGTGACCAACTAATAAATAATGTTAAATAATATCTTCATTATATTTCTAATTACGCACTGAGTTAAAAAAATATATATATTGTAACGCCAGTTTTGTGTACAGATGCGAAAACTACCAATGAAATATACGAGTAATTCATTATGGGCAATCACGTTTGGTCTCAGAGACCCCACAATTCTAGAGTATGATCGTGTAGATACGGTGGAAATACTTCATTCTGCATTTACTACAGTTGGCGAGGAGCTACTGAATAATGTGCAAGGTGATATACTCCAGCGTGCGGCCGCATGCCATCATATTGACGGCTCTCGTACTTCTACTGTTAGAGGGGCGTGTATCAACGTGTACTGTCGTTACATGACGTACCACACGTGGAACTTCACAACGCATGACTTAGTGCCTTCATGATAGCACTACTGTGTAGGTGGTGCGGTGCCCAACCAACGATCGTACACTAGATGCATGGAGATACCGAGACCCAACAATTGGCCATCATACAAAATTACCCGTTTGTTTACTTCTCAGCTTTCACTTCCCTATACAAATTCGGTGTTACGGTACGCCACTTTTTTTTTTACACGGTGTATATTCAAACCGATATTTTAGTTACATTTTGTTAGCTGGAACAATGTCATATTAGATATCCTGATATTTGTGGCAGCAACAAAAGCAGGCAGGTCCTGCGAAGGAATTCATTCGGGTGGCCATGGAAACAAGCCACACTAGGTGGGGCGCTGTTTTGACTGTGCGTCCCTTCCCGTTCTGAACAAGGGTTTCGCCGTTGGCATTTCTCATCTATTCGCACAGCTGTCTGGAGGATTGCCTCTAGAGCGATCCTCCTGCGCACGCCTGAAGCACAGCGAAATAGGCTTTTCCACAGCCCGCTGTACGGCATGTATCGCACCCGTGACGTCACCAGTGGCGTCGTGTTCGCTGAACAGCAGTCATTGGAAAGCCCCAATTAGAAACAAGATTTCAGGAAACTCCAACTAAGCTATAAAAAAATGCTTTATCAGAGCGCTTTACCTAAAATATTTGTGTGAGATACATACAAATGTTCTCGAGGGGTGTGCACTTAACATTAAGTACAGGCATTCTGCCAACTAAATGGTAGAGCTATCGCTTAAAGCCCGTAGGTACACGCAGCCCGACAAGAACACTGCACACCAGTTCAGAGCCTTGCGCGTAGCGGCGATGTCGCACTTGCTGAGCGTGACAATTTCGTCTTTATTGCCCATCCTGAAAGGCGGAAAGAAGCTAGGATGGCGGGCCTCGTAAGGGAAACCTTTCTCCCGTTATATTGGATTATTTGTTTTTCTAGTTTTTTTTTTGTGTTTTAAAAAAGAGAATTCGGAATGTACTCCTGTTACTTCCAACTTTTGTGAAGCCCTGCAAATGTTCTAGCTTCAGGCTATTCCTCTACCTCACGTAAACAAAGCTTAACCAAGTCTACGAAATTACACCAAAGGGACTACGCACCACATTCGTATGCACTCAGTTTAATGATATTTTGCATATGAACTATTTATTACTAGGTATTACCAACGCACCTTTTGACGATCTTGTTTTATTCATATTAATTAAAAATGAAATATTCTAATTTATTGATAATATATTGGTAGTAGTTGAATTTAACCGAAAATGAGATACCTAAAAGTTAACAGAAGTGTAAAATTTTTATGATACATGGCATATTTAGGAAACACCCACACACTTCATACGTGGTGCGATTTTTCAAAGGTTTGATTAAAAAATTGTGAAGGAACCGCGAATTGAGTATAACTATTGACCTAACACCGCAGTACAGACATAACACCTGATCTGCTAACTCATTTTTATGACATAAATATTGATTTTGCCAAATTTAGGCACAACTAATTCGGTGAAGTTATTAGATGTTCGTATCGTAGTCGGCATGTCTACATTGCTGTGTAAGGTCAATAGCTAGTTGAATGCCAGAGTACTATTGGAATTTTCTTTTTTTTTTAAAGTAAATAAGTTAAAAAAAAAACAAGAATTCGTAATCGTGGAGGAAGGTTCTCCTTAATTGGTTCAGATTTCACGTCAGTGTAAACTAATTTAGAGGATGTTCACGGTAAAGTGAGCACTTTGAAATAAGCCTTTGAAAAATGTCACTGTCCCTTCCTTCATATGTTTCGACAAGCACACTGACTGACGTGAACCCAGTTTAGTAGGTAACGACGGGCAGACATAGTTACACGTATTAACGTTGAATTGAAAGTGTTATGTAGACATCTGTGAATACTGAAATAATGCTTTTTTTCAGATAAAGTTTTTGATCGCATATAAGATAAAATTTAGCAAATTTGTATAATATGTACTTTTCTAATAATTTCACAATTTCATTTGGCCGACGTACGAATGTGGCCCCGTGGCAATAATAATTTTACATGTGGTTAAAGAATACACACCGTGATTGCCAGTCGATCTTAAGCAGGGCTTCCGAAAGTACTCAGTTTTCTGTGAACAGGCTGTATCAGAAAACGACGTAACTAGTTCACGCGTTAACCGAAATTCAAACTTGGAACGTCGTGTCCCAGGAAGTGACGCATTAGCGACCTCTCCCCCACCCCCGGAAGTCACCGAGGAGAGTGGATAGGAAAAAAAGAATAGAGACGCAGTTTGGCGGTGTGCGCAGGTGGCGTTCGACGTGGGAGGACAAACTTTACCGTCGCGGATTTGCTCGCTCGAGCCAGCCAGGCCGTAGGAGGGAAGGGTTCGAACGTCGGGAGGGAGAGGGAGGTGAAATAGGGAAGTTCGGCGGAACAGGGAGGACTAGGGGGTTGGACGGGGAATGCCATAAACCGCCGAAGGACGACGCCCGCTGCACGCGTTCACCAGCGTTCGCCCACGTGACCCGGTAAAAAAAAAACTAAACTCGATATCGTCCGTAGATCTCGCAATTACTGCATGCGCTGATTTCGTCTTCACGCGCCGCGAAAATGCTGGACAAAAATAATGTCACGTTTCGCTCTGAACGCTGCCCGTCGCCGATTTCGGCTTCTAGACATATAAAACATCGGTAAGTGTTGTACCGAAGCTGGATTCATCGATATCCAACTGTGCAGCGAAATTACACCGCTCGTGACAAGGTCGGTACAGGATAATATTGACCTGGATCGAACGTCGTGGGGGGCCGCGGTGGAGTAGTAGTTAAACTACTCGCCTCGTACCTTGGTGAAACGGGTTGGATTCCCGGCGGGGTAGCTCACGGATTTTCGCATGTAGGAGTCGTGCCGGACGATGCTTCTTGTTGGCGGGTTAGTTCGGGGTGCTCCCGTTTCCCCCCGATACTTCATTCCGGTGTTGTTACATATTCACCTCGCTTCACCCTCATCAGCTTTCAATATCTCGATGTCCACTCACACACACACGTCGTGTGCATCAGAAGTGTAAATTGCTTACACTCGCCCTGATGTATACTTGTCGATAATTAATTAAGCAAATTTTGGTTTAAAGTATTACACCAGTTCTCTTCTCATAACAACATACATTACCAAATAAACATATTTGGTTCCTTATAATAATCTCGGCAGGGAATAAGGAAAGCATTTCCAAGTGTAAATGTCTTGGTAAATGTGCAATCAAAGTATTTTGAACATATTAGAAAAACATTTGATATAACATTAACATAAAAGCAAAAAAAAAAAATTTGGACCATTTTAAGGAGTACTTGACTTGCGCATGATTAACAAATACTAGGCCTTTGTCAGAGTTAGTTTTCGCATGCAGAAATAGGAAACAAATTTCTAGATAATATCAGTCGTAAAAAGTATTTTAGTCAGCACTCGACTGGTTTGTGGGGGGCATACATTCCAGACAGACATTCGGGTGATTGCATAAGCTTGTCTTTCCTTCGGAAAGGAGGCTAAAAATTAGTTTACTGGGTAGGAATGGTTGCTCACTGTAGTTAAATAGGAGTTAGGACAGCGCCATTGTATAATTTGTGACGTCACAGATGATGGAAAGTACGACGCTCATTGCATTCGTAGGGAACTTCGACGTGGTTCAACTGGAGCTCACCACTCTATCTGAACAAACACCTGTCGTTCCTGGTCATTTTAACGAATATACGAGATGGCACGAGGAGTATGTGCGGCAGCTAGAAATACAATTTGGAGGAAGAAAAATTTTGGGATCCGAGTACGGTAGTGCACGCCCACATTAACCACGTGGGATTGATGCCAGAAAAGTTCTCAGTTTTCCATACCCTCTGGTTGAACCGAGAGCGCTATTCGTTGGGAGGCTATTGAAAAGCTATAAAACCAACCACGTAGACCCGGTGTGTCTATACAATCAGTGTAACAAGTGGTGACAGCAGACCATTGTGAATAACGAAAATACTAATATGCGTATATATACTAAAAGCCTGAAGATGACGGGACCTATACACGGTGGGCGCGAGATTGCAGAATAACATGAAGGTCCAAAACAAATAATTTATTACAAGTCTGCACCGTTTTTTGGCATTGGCGATTCAACGTTTGAGCGTGCGATCGTACATCGTAATTTCTATTCGTGCTGGCATTTGCAGAGGGAAGTAGACATGTGATGTATGCAACCCGCGTTACTGAAGCACCAGGCAGGTTGCCGAGACAGGCGCGTGGCAAGAACAAGATACCCGTTTTTTTCCCCCCACTGTTCAAGTGATTGGTGTGGTAGTGCAGTGACGTCACCCCTGTGAAGTGTAGTGCGCTGCGACTGAGCCGTGAACTTTAAGGCGCCCGTCTACCTGGAATTTTTTCCCATGTTTAAGCCGAGAAGCGCGGGAGCGATAAGGGCGACACTGCCACGCGCATCAAGTACGCCATCGCCGCTAAGCGCAAGGCTCTGAACTGGCGTGCAGTGTTCTCGTCGTGCTGCGTGTACCTATGGGACTTTCAGCGGTGACCATATTATTTTATTAGTGGGAAGTCTTTAGGAAGGTTCAGTGCAGGCCCCTATAGTAGTTTTGTATGTATCTGATGCGTGCATTTTGAGCTACAGCGCGTTGGAAAGGCCGTTTTTAGCGGTTTTGGAGTACTCTGAATTGATGTTTCTAGCGTACGTGATATTTTGTAAGTACTTAACAGCTCTCGTCTGAAGTGTGTGTTCTTTTCGTAGATAAGCACATTGGACGCACGCTTAATAGTTTTGTTGAAAAACGTGTATTTCGAACACTCTGCAACGCAGTTCAAGCGCCAGGTAGACGGATGCCTTAACTTCAGACGTGCTCAAAGAAATCGAGTGGGCAGTGATCGCATAATAGCCTTCCTGAAACTATCGCTTGAAATTACACATCACCAAATAAATGTTCGATAGAGACGTCAAATAGAGTTAGTTTCATTTGTTGGGTACTGTCGGCGAACTCGGTGCCCTACGTCACAAAGGTGCAATCTACTGAATGCCAGATCTTTGCTCGTATCCCGGGTCATACGTGGGAGTGTGCGCATTAATAAGAACATTAAAATTCAAAACTGGAATACCTTCAACTTCCCGCAAATAAAACATAATAAATTTTACCATAAGTATGCTAATCTCATTTAGAAATACGCCCTAAGGTGCAGAGAAGCATTGTGTAGAGGAAAACATCAGTAAAATAGTATACAATTTGTTGTCGTGAATTAACGAAGCGTTTTTTCCCCCAGTCTGTTTACATCCTACTGAATTTTAACCGTCAGAAGGAAACGTACACTGCCTATCATTCTCTGCAATCGTCCAAACCCATTTCGGAGGTAAATAAGCACTCTTTGTACGAATGAAATGCGTGCATGCATACCGTTTGCATTTCAATTGCGAAGTTTAACATACAATGGGCGTCCAGTTTGTGTTGAAGCGTTCATGAGAGTTGCTGTGGAGTTGGAGAAGGCGGGCGGCGATGGAAAAAAAAACGCCCGCGTCAAATCCATTATGACATCACCTTCGGTTCCCGCTTCAGTGTTTCGCCTATGCGATCGTATTGCGATCGTAGCGTAGCGTAGCGGGACTGGCCGTTATCTAGTCCGTTGCTAGACTGGACTCCCACACTCGATGGCCTCGGTTCAAACTCTCGTCCACTGCTGCTCGGGATAACTCGCGCACGGGCGATCAATTACACGTCACTGTGCGATCGTACATTCTCTGCCGTCGTCTGTTTGCGGTATCTTCACACTTTCTCTACCGAAACCTTAAAAAAAAAAAAAAATCACCCATTGCGTGAGGTGTTTGGCTGTTTCCCAAATATGTCACGTGTCACAAGCGTTTTAAGTTAACATAAAAGTATCTTATTTTCAGTTCAATTTGAACTTTTACTAATACTCTATGTATAAATGTTTGCGAAATTTTTATTTGTAATTAATACGAATAAAAACAGAGAGTAATTGGTGTGTTGGCAACGCCCAGTAAGAAATAGCTCCAATGCTAAATACAGTTAAACTCAGTGCGCACTAAAACGGCGTGACGCCCCTCCGAGGCGGAGGAATAGACTGAAAGCATAACTTCAGCATTGCTTCGGAAAAGTGTAAAAGCTAAAAGTAACTATGAATATATTATTTCTTCTCTACAGCGCTGTCTTCAATAATATAGCTTTTCCAACAAAGCTCTGCCGATTACAAGCATCTGGGATCACCTGTCACATTCTACGCTAAACGTAGCGGCTTAATTTTCCAATTTAATTTTGTTCATAAAGCTGTTTGCAATCGTTTTATAACACGTTACCAAAATTTCATTCATATTTGTAACACTAATTGGCAGTGATTCAATCTTAAATTTTATAGTAAATGGGTTAATTTTATACCTTATATATTACATAAAGAGGCTAAAATAATAATGTTTTTGCAAATTTTGAGCCTCAATATTGTGAAAAGAACATCAAAGAATTAAAAATAACCCACAAAAATGGTTTAATAAATTATAAAATATGAGCCACGTTTTATAGTAAAATAATGTAATTTCATGAAGATTATGACAATTTCAATGCCATTTTTATATATTTTTAATTTTTTAATTTTTACTATGACACAGATATGTTTGCACTGATCAAGGGACAGACTGTTTAATGTAAATACATTACGTGTATAATTAATGCAAACATCGCTACCTCATACATCGCTGCGTTTAAGTTGCTACTTCTGCAAGTACTTCGCTTACATCTTGAATGCAAGCTGTCAGAGTTAACGAAACAGTAAAGTTAACTGCACAGATGTTTGCTTGAAATTCCCCGGGGGAGGGGAGGGGTAAACTCACCTAGCCCTGGACCGAATTATTATATATGGCCCCTAGTAGAACTCACGCTCTATAAATACATTATTTTTTCTCAGCGCAGATACGTACAGATATTTGATACGAATCAATAAAGGGTAGCACACCAAAATACCATATTTTTAATCGCACAGGTAAAAAGTTACTTCAAGTAACAATAAATAAATAACATTTATTTTGAAATTGTATTGTTATGATACTGTCGCATAGGTGGAATATACGGTATTGACAAGTTTATAAATTTAACATGCTTGTTTAAAAAATAGTTTTTTAACCATTCATATCAGACTCAGCACAACTATAATTTCGGGTCAGTTTGTAAGCAACCAGTATGCAACTGGTTTTAAAATATAACCTAAATATTTGAAAGGATGTATTTAACCAGGGTGAAGGTAGATGACAAGTTTATTTGCAGTGTGCCACTAATAACTTATTTTGCTTCTAAAATGTAAAGCTCACTTACCATGCATTAAATACAGGATATGCGAAACAATACAGACGTTATGGGAGGAATGGTTTTATTACTGGCTGGTGACTTCCGCCAAACGCTACCGGTGATTCAGACGGGCACACCTGCAGATGAAATCAAAGCCTGTCTCAAGTCGTCAAGCTTATGGGCAAATGTCAAGAAATTCAGCTTGATGACAAATATGAAAGTGAACCTCTACAATGACGTTGATACAGGACATTATGCTGATACACTATTAAAAATTGGAGATGTGCGGATAGAAAGAGATGCCGAGGACTTAGTGTCACTAACGGGGGATTTTAGTAATTAGGTGCAGTATGATACGGAACTGATTGTTAGCGTTTACGATCAGTGGCTATGTAAAAGTGCTATTCTAGCACCAAAAAAATTACGTCGTTAGTGCTATGTTCTGTGTTTATGATCAGTGTCTGTCTACTTACGAATACCGTTATTTCTCCCTATATGTGGGTTACTATAACCATGCGAGCGAAGCCGTGGGTAAAAGTTAGTTTGTAATATTTTTCATATGAAATATGAATATAATATTCCACAGCAAATGTCACTTTCAAATACACGAGTTCTAGGGTTTCTCATGTAATTTTAGAAGAAAAATGAACAGGCAAGATAAATAAAAATAGCTGCCAATATGTTTCATGGAGTTAAATACCTTTCACAAAAAATACTTCTGAAAACATCGTGTAAATTTATTAAAATATTAGATAGAGAAAGTAGATGTCTTTATTGCAAAATACTATGGTAAAACTACCTTTGGTTAGAATCGTGACCTCAAAAAATATACAAACGGGAATTTTTCATTTTATTCTTATCATTCTCTTCTTGATGAGAGATAAATCATCACAGTACACGTCAATGGTGATGTTAAATTACAGAACGTTGAACTTAACCTCAGTTTATCCAGTTACGTTGCGGGTTAGCGAAATGTTCACGTTAAACTTACGACAAATTAAAAAACTCATTATTCGAAATTTTTGATAATACAATAGAAACACTGAATCAACAGAATAAAAACTGGCGAGGTTATAGTTTTTCTTGTGACAACATCTGTTTATTTTATTTGGTCGTTTATCTCGACACTCATGTCACTCTATTACAAAGATAAGCTTTTAAGTAACAGTAAAAGGTCAGTATTCTGTAACAATTCCATAGATATTTACATTTTATTTAGGTAGGGTTTGTACCCTGTTTCGTCTTACTTGATCCTATCGTTTCCAAGGCGATACTTTGCATTTTTAAATACTCCGAAATATTCAGTAATAAATAAATACTAGCAATTCGCTGATTCGTTAAATTTTTTTCCATATTTCTTATAGATATCACACAATGTCATACAGGTCAGATTGACGATATCAGCATTCCTATTAACTGCGTTAAATCACGGATTGTACTATCCACGGTATTACGCATGACGCCTACGCAAGTCCTTCTAGTCTGACATGCAAGTACCGTCTGCACTTAATCATCTGGGTTCAACAATCAGACATAGGGGCCTACGTTTTGTTTGTCTGTCAGTCTGCGACTGATAAATAAATTTCTTGCGCGTGGGGCATCGCAAATCTCATCGAGAGATTAGCTCGACTAGTGGGACCAGTATGCACCCGTCGCCTCTGAATGAATGAGGCTCTAAGATGGAGCAAAGTTGGTGTGCAAGGTATACGGGATTCCCCTGAGAAAACCACCACCCATCGGCAACACCCGCCACGTTTTCCACATGCGAAAACCTGGAGTGATTCCGTCGATTATTGAACCAAGGTAACCGTGGCGGGAGATCAGCGAGTTAATAGTTAAAAACCACTAAACTTGATTATGGGAAATATTACACAGATCGAGCAGTGTTTCAAAGATCAAGATATTCTTCATAAATTACCCTGCGGTTCCTTATGACTAATCTCCACAGAGTAGTTGGTTAGCTACGGTATTGCGGGTCCCAGGTTCGAATCCGGGATAAGGTACGGGTGCATATGCCGCTTTAAGTAATCAGTTGGGTTATGGTTCCATTAAAATAAATGCATAAAAGTGAGGCCATAAAATTGTAATGATTTTTTTATACTCACTACAGAAGTTTTGGCTACTATTGCTCTGAAAATATTGGCGGAGAAAACACAAGTTGCATTAGAACCCCATGGAACCAGAGTACAGAGCAAGCAATCACAGTTATATTCCCGCTCTTGTCCATTCTTCTCTTAAACCAGAAGCAGCGTGCTTATCCTAATACAATAGCTATTACAAGGAACCTGTTTTAATTCACTCTATTTTTTCTTCCGTAAAAGAAAAATTTTAAAATCCAAAATTACCTACTTCGGGTAAAGCGTATATTTAAAAATTACACTTTTTATGCCGAGTATTTCCGTAATGACAAACATGTTTTAATTCCAATCCCAGTCATGTGTTCCGCTGTAAGTTTTTTTTTCTCCACTTGTAACACTTCTGTCAAACTCTAAGCAAATTCCTGGCGCTTTAGTTAGAACAAGCAATACTCAATTTATTTTATTGTCTAGTAAGTGTTTCATTTAGCAAATAAACAACCCCTTAGTTGTCCTCTCAAAACATTATTTGCTAAACAAAATTTCTTTCTTTAAGTGGTACTTCAAATTGTGATTTATTCGACTTGTTTTACGAGAAAATAACTTTTGAATGGTAACATTAAGTTTTCAGTGTAATTATTGTAGAACTTTTAATTGAGTTCGCAGACTACGTAAGAATCTATTTGTCGCTAATCTTTTTTTGTACAACTATTTTATACTTTTTCCGTACAACAACAATGAACAGGCACGACAAAAAAAAAAAGAATCCTTCTACCCAGTTTCAAATTTGCCCCTACACTTGGCCGAAATTTAGTTTTCGTAAGGTGGCAACACTTTTCTTTGAGTTCCGAGCACTTTACAAGTTCCACCCATTTCACGAGCTCGTATAAAAGGCCACCCAATTACCGACAAGAATGGACGCCGAAAGCGTTCGATACTGTAAACTTATCGCGTGCTACTTTCCTATACTTTTTTCCTTCTCTCGACCTCTTTTTTTTTTCTCTCTGCTTTCTTCTCGTGCTTCACGTCCGGGATTGGTTGACGACACTTGCTAGAGTTTCCTGCTACTTCTTCTCAAGCACCCATTGCCGCCTTACAACAGCGACATCATTTATCATGAACACTAAATTTGTTGGTAGGTAAGTTTTTATGATTTGCAGTAAAAAAAAATTCCAGCCCAGAAGGTATGAAGTTAAGATTACAGAAAGTGATATTAAACCAAATAACAATAACTCTTACATGATGTTTTCAATTATTTTAAGACAGTCTTCAATTATAAAGCAGTTTGCAATAACAATAATCCTGTAGTAATTATTTTTCAGCATTGCCTCAGAGTGGTGAAAAATCGTATAACATGTGTAGTGTATTCCGCTGCTTATAGCCACGTTGACTTTAAAAATAAATATATAATATCAATAACCCAAACAATATAGATAGTTTAAATTCCGTTTCGAACGGACTAGGAACAGAAAAAATATCTTAAGTTTAGTAGTTTCCCATATTATTGTTTTCTGCCCACTATGTTAATTATGACTTATTCAAGTGGATGATAAATTATTAAGCATCATTACATTATTATGAAAATTTGTTTATTTGTGTATTCTAGTAGTTAAGTGGCACGCGATAGCCATGCGCTCAATTATATTCCGTAAATCAGTTAAAAATACCAGTCAAAGTAACGTAACTCCGTCAAAATTCTATTTTAAATCAAGGTCTATTGCATATAATGAGCTTATCGTTCCAAAACAAATATCGCCAAACCTGTGAATTACAGCAAATTGGTTACATTACTTCAGCGATAATGTATGATGCAATGGCGGATTAAATACCTTTGTTGGTTTACGAGTCACGTGTCTCATATTACATGGGCGGTTTACAATACTGCAAGTAAAAGTAAAGAGCGGAGATATTATATTCATTCAGAGTTCGAGGAAGGTTGCCCATCTATAAAGATGAAAGATAGGAAGGAGTACGTTTGTTGCGAAAAGCGTGTTCTGTTAAATGGAGAAGGAAAAGGAAATGATGAGCGTTGCTTTGAAACTATTTATTCGGAACCGAAAGATTTATATCCGTTTACATTCCACTGAGTGAAAAGTAAAAATGGAACAGCTGAAAGTGCAGTAAGTTGAACAATAGTCAATAAGTCTTTCAAAAACAACGGAGAAGATTAAGGCTGCAAGTGACACATCAAAATTTGCCACAAAGATCGCGGCTGAAAGGGAGAAACATTCATACGATGATTGCGATCTGATTTAAGATGCTGGTGATGCGTTGTTTTTGTGACTTTAAAATAGAAGTAATAAAATGTCTGCTATATAATCTGTACTGCTTTCTGCAGACCTGCAAATGAGACAATGAGTGGCAAAGTTGTTTAACAACCAACAGACAGGATATTTTGTCTGGTGCAGTTACTTTTCTCTTAATCTTGATGCATCTGCAAACCTTGTTGACGCTGCTAAATTTGCAATTTTTAAAACTAGTTGTAATGGGTTTACAACAAAATAGGAAATTGTTGAAACCGTTCTACTTAAAGAGCATGCTACATAACAAGGTATGTATTCAGGTTAAAAAATTTCTTTGAAAAAAATTTTACTTGTAGAATGGTAGGCTTGAAAATAGAAATGTCTGTATAAACGTTTAATCGCGTATTTTAGGGTAACTGCCACTTAGATATTTTCGATCGTGTCAAACAACACTTTCAGGAAGATGGCCCTGCTGCAGAAATAGAGTCAATAGTTTTCGAAAGTTACCTGTCGATAAAATCTATCATCTTATTTTTTAAATATTTTTGACCCATTTTGGTTCGTGTTGCGCCAAAACAGAAGGTTGTTCACATCTACCTACATTTGTAACGTGTACTTATTTTTTTAGAATTAAAGTGACTAGAGACAAGTAAATGAACAGACTCAGGGGTTAAATTATCGAAAACTTTCTTCGAATGTTTTTAACTGATTCCTTGTCCAACATGGAAGCAATTTTGGTTGAGCGTGATAGCCTTCTTTGTCACTTAGAGATCAAGGCAGTTATGTTTGAGGGTGGTAATATTTCATGCTGTGTATTGTTCGTAACTGAATTTCACAGTAAAAAAAACTTAGTTTATTACATTTCACAGTTTTCTACAGACAATTATCCATCGTTCTGCAAATTCCAGTCCACTTCTGGTAGCTCCCCGTATATTTTCAGATTATAAAGCGCTCCAAGAGCATAAGTGTTTAGTGATATCTTTCAAAAAACGTGGTTTCAATTATCCGATTGCGCATGAATTTAGATAACAATTTTTACAGACTATTATAACATGTTCCAGAACCTCAGGTTAACACTTCATTTTAATAACTAGCTAAACAACCACCTATAAAACTTGGTTGTACAAATACCTAATTTTAACTAAGTTGTTAGCAATTAAGCTTGTTGGCATGTTTGCTGTGAATCACAAATTCAACTAAAATCTAGAACAGTTAATTTTACTACAAATAGTAACATAAGTAACTCATGTTAATAAAGAATATGTTTAAAAGCGTTGGCGCTTAACAAGTAATGTTATTTTGTTTGCAATAAATAGTTAAACACAAAACTCAAATTTTAATGACTTTGTGGATATCGTTTTGCAGCAATACTCACGCAGTATTTAAAAGTGCTATGTTGTTCAGAAAATTCATAAAATGCCTATTGTAGTAAATTTGACAACAATGAATATATATAATAAATAAACGTAAATAAATTTACTTAGTCGAGAGTATAATTACTTTTATGGCGTTATATGATGAAAAACACGGCAATTTTGTTAATAATGGCTTTAATGCAATTTTAATTTCAGTTCATTTAACGAAATTAATAATAATATTCACAAAATTGTATCATGTAACAATGTTTCCAAAGAGGTAGAGTTACATAAAGACTAACACATGTACAGTTTTCAAGAAGTACTAAAAAATTCGATACCATTGCATGTTACAAAAAAAAATAAATATTTACTGAACAATGTTTGCGAAGACGTTTGTAGGCATTCGGAGGACCGACGATGGAGTCGTTTATCACTTAAAGGGTACCGTTCATGATTATATTCTGCCTCCTAATCCTTTTTTTGTTTTTGTTTAGTTATAAATAACTTTTATTATTTATCATTTATAGTTTTTTGACTGAATTTGATGAAAATTTTGCGCGTAGAAAATGATCATTTGAGTCCTTGGTCGATATTTCAGATCGGTGTGGAGTTACGACTGATACCGCCAAAAAAAAAAACATTTTCAGTAAGTTCAGTACGTCACGACCTTGACAGGGAAATTGCGATAGCTTGCAGATAGAAACGGTCAGAGGTTGACGAGGGTCACGCTGCTTGAGCCGTACTTGCTCGCGGCCGCACCCTCCCCAGACCTTTACGCGAATTTCAACCCTTCCAGAAAGGTCCTAATCTAATTCTCAGAGCGATATAATCAACTTCAGTCCGAGCCCAGATAAAAGTATNCCCCTTCCTCCCTCCTCTTCCGGCGGAACTCACCCCCTTTCCACTCCCTTTAGACTCCAGCCACCCCTGCCGCAATCCCGACAACAGCAGCGTTCCTTTCAATCACCTCCGCCTCTCCTTATCCTTCCACTCTCGGCACCAGCCCCAGCCGACCAACCCTTGCAGTTCCCGGCGTCCTGCCCGGACGAAGACCGGAGTGCAGAGGTCACCGGAATTAGCTCGTGACTTAAGAGGATTCATCACACGCAGGAAACGTCTGCTTGTGCTCGGTGGCGAAATGCGAATGTCTTCCAAACCCCCTGCGGGTTATCGCAATCACGGACTTGGCAACACCACAGTAGCGATAGGTTTCTCTCTCCCTCGTCACTTCTCCAACTGGCATCATGTTGCTCCCTCATTTTACACATTTCCCATTACTCTTCTCTGAGTAAGGTGTACGATGCCTTCACGACCGTAATTTTTCTGAGGGGAAAAAAGCTACTACAATGAGCGATAAAGTGAGAAACATTTTTATTAAGATTGTAACAATATTACTAGCGACCTCAACAAAAAATATCGATCTGGATTTTGTAGAAAAAATTTGCGAATAAGCCAGAAATTATTATTAATTAATTTAATTTAAACATAAAAATCAATTATTCTTTCCATTACGAGCATTAATAGGAATATTATCTATAAACTGGCCAATATAAAATTATCCTGCATGAAGTATTATTCACACCGTTGCACAAGCTGCAAGAGTCTACAACAGTGTACACTTTTAGAATCTCTGGCGAATCTTCATGAGCAGCAGCCACACTGAAAACTACGTTACATTCGCTTGGTCTGCCACGTTCGCTATGTCGACCATGTTCGCTGCAGCTACGCTAAAAGGAGCTACATTTTTGTAATGGAATAACAAAGCAAACAGTATCCAATATAACACAGCGAGCGGCGGCAACACCTGTGCGCAGGTACAGTGCGCATGCCCGTCCACGGCGACGTTTAACAAATTTAACTTAAAGAGTCGTTTACGCTGTAAAAAAAACCTTGCAAATTTCTTTAACTGCAATAGATTTGTTTAACCTATACGCACTATGAACGAAAACCACTTATCAGACTGCAAATGCAAGAGTGTTGAGCTTCGTTACTATACAAGGTTGGGAACGTCCAAACGCGCGACTTTTTCCTGTCGAAATGCAGGAAGGCTATAATCGATGTATGAGAAGAAAATATTTACCATTCATGCTCCTTCATTATAAGTGTAACATTCGGTATTATGCATTGTTACTTCACGCTTTTCTGAAGCCCTGTTAAAGTTGTACTTCCAGGGTATCCCTTCGCCTCATGCAAACTAATCTCAATTAAGTCTAGAAAATTTCTCCAAAGGTACAACGCACCGAATTCGTGCACACTCAGTTGTAATAACATTTTGCAAGGGAATTATTTCTTACTAGGCGCTTCCCACACATGTTTTATCACTGTTTTATTATTAATATTCATTATAAATGAATTGTTATAAATTATAAATAAAATATAGATAAAATTTCAGTTTAACAAAAACAGGATACTTTTATGATAACAGAGGTATAAAAGTCTTGTGAAAAAGGCCATATTTAGGAAATTACTAAACACGTCATACATGGGGTGATTTTCCGTAGGTTTGATTAAAAAGTGTAAACAAACCGCGAATATAATATAATATAATAAATTTGCAAGTATTATTTAAAGAGTGTACTCCGCGATGTGTGCACAGCTCTGTGAGGCCAGAGGCATTTTGAATCCATTTAAGACACACGGCACTGTTTTATTTACTGTAGTGTTTTGTTGAAATATGCCCACGGATGACAGGTGCCATTATCAATAAATTCTATAGAAATTTTACAGATGTTGCTGGCCGGTTCTTGTAACAGCATTGGCTTTGAGCTCTAATCTGTGAATATTTACTCTTGTCTCGCTATATAATGATGATGTGCGAAACACTGTTTTATGGCGCCACAAAAAGTTTCTTTCCTAATTATTTAAACACGTTCTGGTAGTAAATTGATAGCACTTCAAATGTATTGAATCATATTTCGTGTCTAAACTATCTCAGTTCCATTTCTTTCATGGAGTGGTGGTAAAAGGGTAAAAAAAAGGGGGAAGCAATTTATACTCGCACCGCTTTAATAGCCAACATCGTGTGCGTAGCGCTCAGTGGGACGGGGGGAGCACAAGACTGCCGTATATAGGAACGTATATTGCTTGTCCGAGGCCCGGAAGCTGGGGAAAACAATGGGCGAGTCAGGTACGTGCATCAGTGTCACCCTTACGCGCAAGACACTGAACTAGCCTGCGATATATCATATACACAACATGCTAATTAAGAGTCAAGGATATTAAGGTGCCCGTCTACCTGGCGCATGACCTGCGTTGCAGATGCGTTCGAAATACACGTTTTTCAACGAAACTATTAAGCGTGCGTCCAACGTGCAGATCTACGAAAAGAACACACTTCAGACGAGAGCTGTTAAGAACTTTCAAAATATCACGTACATTAGAAACATCAATTCAGATTACTCCAAAACCGCTAAAAACGGCCTTTTCAAGGTGCTGTAGCTCAAAATGCACGCATCAGATACATACAAAACTACTACAGGGGCCTGCACTGAACCTTCCTAAAGACTTCCCACTAATAAAATAATATGGTCACCGCTGGAAGTCCCATAGGTGCACGCAGCACGACGAGAACACTGCACGCCAGTTCAGAGCCTTGCGCTTAGCGGCGATGGCGTACTTGATGCACGTGGCAGTTTCATCCTTATCGCTCCCGCGCTTCTCGTCCTAAACGTGGGAAAATGTTCGAGGTAGACGGGTGCCTTAAACAATAGATAGTCGGGTACTGGTATACTTAATCTCTTTTAAAATAGCCATTAATGCTTTGGCCAACACATTTTTATTTGTCAAGAAGAAACTAATATATATTGATATTATTTTCTCTCAGACGAACAAAAATGTGTTGACAAAAATATAAATACCTATTGTAATATATATTCAGAATGCCAGTACCCGCTTACCGATTGTTATATATGCTGATACTTTTTTAATATGTCGTGTATGTGATATAGATCACGTGACGTGTGATTTCGTGTGCATAGTTAACTAAGCACAGAGACTTGGGTTTCCATGTTCTGAAGTTTTCGATTTTTCGATGTTGTATTTTGAAAACTGTAATCATTTGACTACATATATTTACATTTGTGTGGTGTTTGTGCAGATCTCTTTCAGATGATGAGATAAAAAACTGTCGTGAAATATGGCCTTGAGGGGTCCGCAGACCTCGAGCTGTTTTCCGCGTTTGAGACCGAGAAGCGCGCGAACGATAAGGGCGACACTGGCACGCGCAATTATCGCCGCTACGTGCAGTACTCTGCATTGGCGTGCAGTGTTCTCATCGTGCTGCGTCTACTTCTAGAACTTTACGCGGTGGAAAGTTTGTAGCAAAGTTCAGGTAGCTTTCTCCAGTAGGTACTTTGGTATGCACCTGACAGGAATATTTTGAGATTTATCGACTTGAAAATCTCGTTTATAGCCACGTTTTAGTACTCCTAAGTGGCATATATATACTGTACGTTATGTCGTAAATACAATCAACAGGCATAATCTGAAGTGTGTGTGTTATTTTCGTGTATCAACACATTGAGTGCATGTTTAAAAGTTCCGTTAAAAAAAATTCCTTGGTTTCAAACATTTTGTAACACAGTTGAAGTGCCAGGTAGATATACCTCTCAAGTTGTTTCTTTGAGCAGAAATAATCCAAAAATATTTAAGGTTTTTGAAAAAAAATCATTTTTTGAAGTTTTTCTTACTGTTTGGTGGCCAAAATGAGCAGCCCACTTCAGGCACTAGACGAGTATGAACGGCGTTTTTCGTCGAAGTACGCAAAGATGCTGAATCCGGGGCTGGTTACGGAGCTCGCTTGTCCTCCGAGACAGTACGCAGAATACATGTAAACGTTGGGTGATCTGAGTTGCATATATTATACGGGGACAAACCGTACTGGCCACCAAACTTAGACGGAACGTAATAAGACGATGCCCACGGCGAAGTGACCGAGAAAACCCCCCTGTCAACGGCAACGCCCGACAAGTCACCTACGAGTGGAATTTCGTTACTCGACGCGGACGGAGATCAAACTCCGTGCACATTGGAGAGCGGCTGGCATTCTGCACACCGAACTACCGTGGGGTATAATTAATGAGAATCTAGGAGCACCTTGAGAAAATATAGACGTTTTGCCTGCTTCCTCCATGTTTGAAATCATGTAAATCGTATTCAGAAATTTCCTTCGTCGTTAATGTACCAATAAGAGAACATAAAAATCACCTATTCTATACCATGATAGTATATAGGATATTCACATTGAGAACTTTTAAAGTCATATTTAGGATATACTTTTCTTCTAATTTAGCATCATTCCGCTATATGAACGATTAATACTGACATCGACCATTTCACTTTATTCATGCGTCATCAATGTAGGAAATGCGGAATTTTTTATATATGAAGCTATGTTAATTGTATGCAGGAGGTTCGGGCTGTTATGTGAATAAAACCAACACTAACCTCAGAAGCCTAAAATGTACATATTATATTCCCAATATGCCAACCCTTAGAACTATTTAAACAATTCGCTGCCAACTTAACTTGGAACCTACATGCCAGGTGTATACTTTATTTATGGGCAGTGATAATTTTTTGATGTTGATTTCAAAAATTTCTCACTTTATTGTGAACAGCCTTTTCCACAAATAGTATGGCTTGACGTTCCGAACAGGGCGATAGTGAAACTGGATAGAGATGCTTATTTCATCTGATGATTTTCCTGCAGTGAAAAGTTAATGATCACCAGATTCGGCCGCAACTAAGTTATGGTGCTATTCTAGCGCGTACAAACGTAACCTCATTTCATTAAGTTCACTCCGTTGACAGACAGGACACGAGACTTGTTTCTACGTTTATTTGTAGTCGGCTAAGCAGCATGTGCATCGGAAGTGTAACTGCAGTTATTCAAATTCCCTTCGGTATTTTTAAGAACGGTCAGTTGAAATTTATCAATACATGGATGCTCCACATCCAACACATAGTTTTGATTTTGTAACAAGCATCTTAACGTCGTTGCACTGGTCCTGAAAACGTCAGTATAATCTTTCGTCTTTCGTAGAAAATCAGGTAGACCTTTATGTCAATTTATAAGCATTCAAATCACTAAGTTGCCATTGCAGTACTCCAGTTTCGGGTGAGTTAGATGTTTTGAACTTGAAGATGATGCAATAATTATTAGTTTCCAAAATATATACAAACCTCGTCTTTAACAGCATCTATCCATAAGAAACTCCTTCGCCTGTTCAGTCGCGAAGGAAATGGATAATTCTGAAATCCATCTGGGTAACTAACTAACATCATCTCTCAAAGAACAGTCTGCGTTAAACAGAACTTTGCGTGGTTACATAAGAGATGTAGGTCAGTGCATGTCGCTAGGAATAAGTACTGTAGGCCTACATATTAATTTTCTGAGCTCTCTCGGCCAAAACCGGATAGCTATGTCACGCGGATTGTACACATGGAGACTGTAAAGAGACAAGCCTAATCAACATTGGATGACGGGGGTCGTGTGGTCACACAGGTATCACGCCAACCTCTACCTAAGGCAACCAGTGTTCCATTCCCGGTAAGGTCACTCGCAGAGTTTCCCACGTGAGAAACGCGCCGAACGTTTCCGGTGACTAGTGAGTTTTCTAGGCGAGATTTCGTTTCTTACCGCTGTTGTATTCCATTGCTGCTCCATCTTTAAGCTGTTAGAGAGCCAAAATTATTTTTTTAGATGTATGTACATATATGAAAAGCAACATTCATAATGATTTTAGCGCAAATATAAGAAATTTTAGGGAAAATTTTAACTCGTAAAAATTTAACAAAATTGTTTTAACACAAGGTAAAGTGTTTCCTGAAGTTATGGAAGTGACATATGGTCATTCCTTCGAATTTATTTTAAAATCTAACACCTTTTTTAGCTGTAGAAAGGGTTTTCTGGCTATTTTAACTTTAAATAAACTGAAATGCAAGCGAACCGCGTACCGAATTTCCAAGGAATATTCTTCATGATATTCTAAAAGCATTGGTTATTATTTTGAGCTGTAGTCTAAAGTATCAATTTAGTTGAAAACTAAGATCTATACAAAAACGGTGTAAATTTAAAATTTTAAAAACTAATTTAATTATTTTTTGGAAAAGTTATTTTCGTTCATTATCATACTTTTTTTAAGTATTAGTCCATGTCACGACGAAAAAGAAAATTATGATAAGTGTAGAAAATTATTTTGGACTCTTGGACGCCCTTAGGTGCTATTCAACTTAAATATTCTGTAACAAACAGCACTCACGGATCCATCCTCTAAAACATGTCCCTCGGTAAATGTTAACCTCGCCATAGGACGAATCTCTCCACGTCCACTATTATTATAGTTGTGGGCCAGGATCTGAAAATGTCTGGACCAACAAGGGACCGAACCCAAGACGTCTGGTTAAATGCCGAAGTGGGTTTGCGGTCTCCGCGAAATGAGGTACTCCACCGTCAGAGGACAATGGAACTGATGAAGAGAAAGGCAAGGGAAGTGTTTTGAAAAGCAGCCGTCCGGAGACCTCATCGATTACTTCAAGGTCTCAATGTTGCGCATTACGTCAAGTAGGCACAGGAAAAGGCAAGGAGGTTTGAGACGATCGTACTTCATAGGCAGGCGTTTGATTTTATTTCTTGTACCGAAACATTAAAAAAAAAATAGTTTTATCTAGGTGCCAAAGCCACGATATCTACATGGTAAAGTACATTACCGTACAGCGTACGAAGTAAACAGTTGAGCTGGCTATCAAGTTGCTCAGAAGACACCATTACAATGATCTTCCGTTGCTTTTGGCCTTTTCGCTCATACCTGAGCAACGCAAAACCTTTTTAACCAGGAAGCTAAACTGGGGTAGCCTATTCGGATATTGTAGAAATTTGTACATTTTCCCCTTTTGATGATCGTTCAACATGTAAAAAATGTTTTTTTTTCTTTTTAATAGCAAAATTTGGTAAACGAAAAAATTTATTCGCTTCTGTACGAGTAAACACTTAGTCGAGTCATTAGTTCTCCACGTGCTGAAGAAATAAGAAATAATATAAAATAAAACATTTAATTTAGTGTCATAAACTGGGCCCTTTAACGCAATGAAGACCTTCACAAATTGGTGAATCAACGATCAATATTTCTCGACTACTGCAATTCACGTCTGCCGGCATTCGCCGTACGATGAAATGATTGGCAAGTTCACGATACATTATGCAGTTCTCTACGTCGATCAAGAGGAGTGCAGTACGTATATGCTGCAACGAGTACCTTTATTAGAAAGCTTAGTTGTTTTTCGATAAGTTGCCTTATAAGTCAGCCGATTTGTTCCTTCAACAATCAACAGCGAAATGATACGACTTTAAAATTAAAAGTTTAATATAATAACAAGAAATATTTTTTGAATGTATAAAAATACATTTGCAAAACTTTATGGTAAGAAATTTCCAATCTTCTTTTTAAAGAATCGTATATTAAATTGATAGTGTTCATCTTTTCTATATCATTGGGTGGCTACTCGTAAATATGGAGTTAGTGTAAGACAGGAATATATTTCTTATTCTCTTTTATTTATTCCTTTATTTCTCGGTATTTACAAAATTTTTCTGAATAATATGTTTTTGGAATTTGTGATAGTAGTTTAAATATCGCGCCAAAATATTCGGAATCACGTTTTACCTGTAGTTATGGCACAAAACTTCGATATTGTTATAAAATTCAGCATTAAAATTATATTTTTGTTATGAGTTTATTATAACGTCTAGAGTACAAGTTAATGAAGAAATGTTCTGTATTATGTGTCTTGCACTGTAACGAACTAAAACCACACATGTATACATACGTAATTTTGTTCGTACATTTATCAAAAATAATTTCTTTACCGCTACAAATGTAGCATGTCGTATAATAGTGAATACTTAAATTTTTGAAGTTATTAACGTTAAATACGATTTAAGTTTGTTGTTTTTATGGTACTGCATACTTGTGTGCGCAGCTATCATTCAAACCCGAAAGCTCTTACACGATGATGTCGGCACACTTCCATTTCGCGAGGGTTTGTTCCGAAACGTTTGCTACACGAAGCTCTGCACTGACACGGCAGTTTCATCTTTGGTTCACCGTAATTGATGAATGCAGAAAACGGCCCCGATAATTTGATTGCGGGTGTGAACATGCGAGCGAGTGAGCGAGTGAAGGGATTTGGGCGGCTCTGAACAGCAGTCAACGAGCTGAGATAATTGATGGCCCGACGAAAGGCGCGAAAACACGCTGGGATCTCGCGCGCCCGCACATAATTCACGTTCACATGGTCCGAACGCCGACAGAGCTTTGACAGAGCGCAGTAGCCCGTTTCATTGGTCGAAATCAACGGGCTGCGCTGGCCGCTCAGCCCGTTGATTTCGACCAGATAACTTGAACGCGGTCATTGTACTTCCGGTAGTTTCTCGCTGTTCCACAAAACCATCAAATTCCAAACGATACGCAGAAATTCACGTCAATAAATTTAAAGGATACGTGGAAAATTGTGCCTGCTGTTTATTAACTTGAGAACTCTTACTCGTTCTGTCCGCACAGAAACCTCTACATTCTAAAATAAATCTTGTCAGTCCAAAATATGTAATTATCCTTGGGTCGCCTACTTTTGCATCACTCGCAAGATATGGAGATCACACATGAATATGAAAATAAGAGAAGTAGGTATATGACGCGAGAGACAAAACGCCACACTTAGAGTAGATAATTTTACCATGCAGCTCCACCACCCATCGCCTCTGGTTTGC
Source organism: Clitarchus hookeri (assembly GCA_002778355.1). NCBI lineage: Eukaryota > Metazoa > Arthropoda > Insecta > Phasmatodea > Phasmatidae > Clitarchus > Clitarchus hookeri. The sequence continues at coordinate 334,846 of NQII01001754.1, read as the reverse complement.
GATCGTGCTCGAAACAAAAGAAGGTCGCACGCCCACCTCGTGATATCCTGCGCAGAAGCGACCTCGGTGGCGCCTCGCAAACCTGTTGAAGGGCAGGGCTCCCTCCGAGCTGTGGACGGACACAATACGTGGGTAGGTATCGAGGAAACTCACCAGGCAGTTAACGATAGATGGGCGAACGGTGGAAGGGTGGACGGGGCAGCCCCGCCCCTTTTTTTATGTTTTTTTTTTTAATTCGTAACCGCAGCCGATCACCACCGTGTCCCGCTTCAAAAGTCCGCACTGGCTAACCCCCACCAGCCCGGGCTTGCACCTTTGCCGACGAAAGCGACGCCGAACGTCTCCACACGAACCCGCGCCAGGCGCCGACAAGCGGTCGGCGGTCCTCAGGGAGTGGGAGCCCGGGATCCAAACCCCGACGCGCACAGACTCTCAAAGGACGAACCGCACCGGCGCGCGCGAACCCACTGACTGACGCCCTGGACCACCGGTTTCAATGGCCCCCAGCCTCTCTCTCCCTGGACCTTCCCCTACCTTCCCCTACCACGCCCTTCCCCTACTCCCCCTCTCCCACACCCAACCCGCGCGCGCTCCTGGCTCCTCGTTTTACGCGCTCGTGCTGCTATCTAACAGAATTAACGTCTACTTCGTAACCAAAATTCACCTCCTCCACCCCACCCTTTTTCCTTTTCCCGGCAACCACCCACCTTTTCCGCTATTCGCCGCTGTTGCTCTTACCCACACCACCACGCCAATTTTTTCCTCTCTCTTTCCCTCTTACTATTTGCCTCCCTCTCTCTTCCACGGACCTGGCCGGACAAAGTAAATCTCGAACAGAAAAGTGATAGAAATAGGGCGGCCGCTTTTTCCGAGAGTAAAGGAAAAGGCATTATTATGCATGGATGTCTATTAAATGACACGATCGTTTGCGCAGAAAGACTGAAAACTGTTCGAAGGAAATGAACTGTAAAACTAAAACAGGATTACGAAACGTTCTCCCCTTTTTGAAAGGAATCATTTAGTGGATTCAACTCCGTCTCGTTGCCTCTTTTTTGAGATTAATTAACATAAGCTTATTTTCTGTCTTTTGAATCGCACTTTGACGTGTTTTCGCAACGAAAATGTTTAAAAAGTTTTCCGTGAATAACTTTTTTTATAGCTACGGTGTAAAATGAAAGTTTTTTTTTTTTTTCGTCTGTGAGCTGGTAGACAATAATTTACAATAAATAGTCAACGCGCATTGATCTGATTGCAAAAATATTTAATTGGTCTTTTTTTAATACCACATTCTCACGGTGATTTCCTGTCTGCATTATTATCACTTTCTCAAAAAATATGAAAAAGTGCCGTTATATTATGAACGGCACTACGAATGTTTACTTATCACTTTATCTCGCCCAAAAAATAAACAAAGGATTACCTGCATCATGAACGCTACTGGGTGACGGATTGAAACCAGTCAGAAACAAAAACAATTTCACTTCTGGCAGAACCGACAATTTTTGCATACCAAGAGGCATTTTCATATGCAAAGGTTGTTCCACACTCGTAACTGCAATTGGCCGCGACTATGTTGAAATGGTACAGGCCAAGTGTGTTTACACTTCTGTATTTGTCACAAAGGGCATTAATTATTTAACGACTCATGTTTCACCAGCAATCAGTAGATTTTCAAGTTAAGACACTGAAGAAGTAGTTTTTAGTAGTAGTCTGTTTTATTAAACATGAAATACGATAAATCTGACCAGAAAAAACTAAGCACGCAATCTACACGATTGGCCATTGAAATTGCAACACCAAGATAATGTGAGCTATCACAACCAGATTTACTGGATAGAATACACATAATAAATACGTGACACAATTACTTTTGCAGCTCGATACGACGTACAGAACATGAAGGAATCAGTAATGTGCGGCCCCACCACGAGCGGCAGTAACCGCTGCTACACGACGCGGCATTGTGAAGGAGACACTTAAGATGTATGTCTGGGGTATATCCACCCATGCTGCTTCGACGTGTGCCCACAGTGCATGCGTTGTGGCCGCGGGTGTTCTGTGGCAGGCCAGTGGTCGTCCGACCATGTATCACAAGTTTTTGATGGGCGAGAGATCGGGTGAACATGCAGGCCAAGGAAGTAGTGTGACATGTTTGTCATCCAGGAACCGTCGGACGATGTGCGCCACATTAGCTAGCGCATTTTCTTGTTCGTACAAGGCCCCGGGCTGACCCTGAAGATAGGGGACAGCAAAAGGTTCAACGCCTCTGGTGATGTTATGTTTGCTGCCCAGCGTACCAGCGATGAGGACTAAACGCGAGCGTAACTTGAGTGCTATGGCAACCCATACCACAACCCCAGGTGCTGAGCCGTTATGACGGTGCACAATGCAGGACTCGGCCAGGCGTGCGCTATGGTGCCGCCAGACACGAATACGGTGCTGCAGGCAGACGCGGGATTCGTTGGAGAAGAGGATGGCATGCCATTCGTCCCTCCAGGCCCGACTTTTAACTAGCCATTGCAGCCGCAGGCACCTGCAGTGAGCAGTTAGAGGCAGCCGCAGCGATGTGTGCCTGGGCAAGATGTCCTTATGGTGCAAATGGAGACGTACCGTGCATGCGGACACGTGCTGATGTGCCACACGCCTGAACTCCTGAGAGAGGCTGTTTGCTGTGGCTGTACTGTCCATAATCGCCATTCCAGATGTCTATCCTCGAGCTCATTGGGGCGACGGGGCCGTTGACTTCCTGCATGTCGCTCAGCCCGTCCCTCCCAAACCCAATGAACCCATATCCGCTTCACTGTGGTTGCATTTCTTCCAACGTGGCAACCAATTTCGTGGTAGGATAATCCACAATTACGATAGGTAACGATTCTCTGTGGTCAAAGACGGGAACCTGTTCGTATGGTTGTCGTATTCTTCGACGCGGCACTCTCATTCCGTCTGTGCACACTAACAGCGGGGAAATACAATGCCACTGCCCCTCAATGGCTCCCCGACCACCACTTATATACTGCTTATCAGTTTCTCCAATGGCGCACACGCTGCACCACTCGACTGAACAACTAATCACCGAATTGCCCTCCCTGCTTTATGTGTTCCCCCAATTTGGGTCCTTCAGTGCGTCCTTCTTGGAGTTGTAATTTTAATGTCCAATTGGGTATTTAGAATTCGGGAATATGATTGCGAATTTCACCAAAATAATGTAAAGAACGCGCGAAATAAAATCGTTCAAGTATTTCAGAATAGGAGTGATGAATTTCAAAACCCTGCTTTAGGATAATAACTCACGTCACAATATTTTTAAGCCAGGAAAATAATTACACCTGAATAAAATTTTACATTGACATCAATGGATAAGTTTTTTTCATGTTTGCTGATGAAAAAGTAATCTAAATATTTCAACTGGTTTACTCTGTGTGATGAACATGTAGATAATTTTGTTGTTAATTATTTTGAATAATACACATAAACAACTATATTTGGCTGATGTATCAGTTTCTATTCTTTTGGTCACGATTAGTTATCCAAAATCGTATGTTTAGTTACTGTTTATTAGAATTAAACTTTCGTTTCAGGATACAATTAGTATGTATTAATATAATTTTGAAAAACCATCAGAAATGAAAATTTATTTAGCACTGAATCCATCAACTACGTGCACTTATTTGCAAAAACGCCAATGTATTCCTTTTTTCTGCACCAGCACGTTTTGTATGAGCCCAATTAATACAGTTGCGCCCATAAAATTCCTTTGGAATAATAGGAAAATTTTCCTTTGAAGAAAGTAGCAGCAAATATACGATTCTGGGCTTTTTTCCCCTATACGAGAACTAAGGTAACTATTACCCGAAAAAAAAAAACTGAAATTGTAATCTTTTGAGCTAAGGTACCTGCCTCAAAGACGTGTAAAGGCTCTTAAAGGATTTCAAAAATGATCATTTAAAAGTGGAGCACCTTAAGGTTACATGCTACATCCCAAACGACGTTTAAGTGGAAAGGTGGATAAGAACACTGCAAGCGTGTAGGCAGTTCTCAAATGTTTTTGGGTAATATAAAGTGAAAACGTGAAGAATTATGTTCCAAAGTTAGAGCAGGTTCCCATAAACGAAATAAAAAAACTGTCTTCGTTGTTTCTATTGGTCACGGTTTATGTCTCGGTAAATGCATATTTTGTCCATTCCAAAGGGGGTTGCAAAGATAAATAGTCCCGATAACGATGCTCACAGCCATTAGCTGGTTAAGCGTTTCACTGTACGATTGCGGCAGTAATTAGATCCGACGATATTTTGTAATGTTTAACTGAAATTGCCAATTGCGTTCATTAATGTTCGAATTTTGTAATATTATAATTAAAAGTAGGTGTATGCAAAGAGCATATGCCTGCAGATCTGAAAGAAATGTATTTGTTGTTCAATTTAGGGGTAAAAATCCACCATTAACTAGTGTTGTACAAAATGGTGGACACGGTATATCAGGCTGAATGGCACCTTTTGTCGAAAAAATATATATATTTCAAAATTTTTGAAACACAAAAAAAAAAAAAAAAAAAAATTATATTGAATGTTAATCAAAGAAATTTTCTTAATTCCAAATATATAACTATTGCTTTTATAAAATAAAAATTATGAGTGCATGCTTCTGGCAGATGATTGTTGATGATCAAGTGTTGTTTGCTGGTAACACAACTAATACTTTCCAAATGCGAGGACAGGCGGTGTAATACAATCTGTTATCTTGAAATTGATAGATTATAGGAAAATATAGTATGGGTAGTGTGTAAGGTTGATATTTGTTGTTCAACGCTGCGATACGTGGGCATTTCAGGAAGTTTCCAACTTCTTTCACCTCCTGCTATCTCTAGGGTGAGTACAATACCACCGGCATGGTTACAGTGTGGTTTCTGTTTGAAGTACTTTGCCATTCACAAGTCAGGACTGAAGCAAGAACGATCGTGCGTCCATAATCCCTGTAGAGAAGAAGGGCAGGTATGTGACAAATGCGGAATACAGTTTGGGCGTAAAGATAGTGTAGGACGTTACCTGAGGGGAATGCAGATTGGGTATAAGGATAGTAGGAAATTTCAGCTGAGAATCTACAATGGGACCATGCGGCAGGAAGCAGCTGGCAGCTGCAAATTTTATAATGGTCCATTTGCCAATGAGAGCGATGCCCGAAGGCGTGGAAAGGGGTGCAAATTCACCCGGCGAAGTGAGGACTGCGGCAATGAGTGTTTGAGTGCGGATGACTTAAAGGAGAGCGTCAAGAAGGGTACAGGTCCGAGCCCCCCCNCCAGCGAAGAAGTCCAGCCATGATGATACCCGGCACCAGCACCCAGCATCTTCTCCGAAGAACGTCGTGGGGGCCGGACAGCCGACGGCCTATTGAGTTGTGCTGGCCGAGACTGCTTTCAAGGTCAAACTGAAAATATACGTTGCAGAAAATGTCAACGTTGAGGCCATAGACATGTGCGTATACATCGAGGAGTTGCAAGAATAAGTTATGGAAAACGGGCCAATCGTACTCAAAGGAACTTCCAGGTAGCGAAACTGAGGTAGGTACCACACAAGCACCGGTAAAAGGGAAGGGGAGGGGGTAGGTGGTTACCAAAAATGTTTTTGGGGGCGTCAAAACTGTTATGTAAATATAAACACCACAAATAATTTTGTAGCACCAACAAGGTTTTTTTTTTTTTTTTTTTTTTTGTAATTTAGATGTTTTGAGTGTTGTTAGACAATAATGTGCCTACTAGTCGCCATAAAAGTGTTGCGATGTTAGAGGCAATACTTGTTGATGGTGCTCACATAAGTATTTTGAGGGTTGCAAGCATTGGTAGGTAGGTTTGAGCTAAGGTCTCGTCGACAGCAGCATAGTGGAAGAATTCAATAAAGGCCTTTGTTTAAATAACCAGCGATCACCTGGGGTGATATAAGACACCAATAGAAATATTAAATCAAGAGTCGGGACCAGGAATCAAACCCGGGTTCCTTGACGCGAGTTCGGTGTATCACCACTGCGCCACGTCCCTTGGTGTCACAGGCTTTCACTTGAGTATGTACATACTGTACGAGAAATCTAACGTGTGGCACAAACACCAAAGCCGTAACACATCAACTCACTGAAATTTTATTTTCTAGAATCATTTTTGCGTAACATTTACTTGCTTGGAATAAAGGGAACGTGTAATTACATTATCAATTTCTCAAGAGTATCCATCATGAACTCGCTCGTAATCCGGTGCAAGGAGACGAATACGGGCAAACATGACTTCGTTGCTACACCAAGAGGCGTCAATTTCAAATACGGTGGCGCACGTGCGCAGAATATAAAGTTGTGTTGAGAGGCATGGGCGGCTCTTAACAACGACTTATTGAGAGCCGATGAGGGTTAAATGTGAGGACGGAGCTGCGCCGGAATGAAAGGGCGGGGGAAAGGGAGATCCCCAAGAAAACACGCCAACCAGCGGCATCGTCCGGCATGATTCCCACTTGCAAAAATCCGGAGTGACCCGGACGGGGATTGAACCCGGTTCGTCTTGGTGGGAGGCGAGCAGTCTAACCACTCAGTCACATAAAGGATCCAAAAAAATTTTACTCTACCCAACACGAATGCTATTTGCTGACAATAAATTATTTGATGTCAGTCGACAAAATTCTGCACAATAACTAACCTGTTATTACCGGAAAAATATTTCGTGTTCGATAGCACCCACCAAATAGTTTTTAATGTACTATACCAAATCTTTCCAATCTGTGTGGTGATTGGGGGGAAAAAGCCTTTTCTCGATAAACATGCTCTCACTACAATCCTTGCCAGGAGCATACCTGGCGAATGGTGAAGACATCCTTGTGTATAGTTACAATCTAAGTTGAGCACAAAAACGGACTGGAAATCATTATTTATGTATTTTCGAAATCTAAAAATATTTTTAAATTATATTTATGTTAAGTCAGACAATGTCACATGGTATATTTGACGACAGGCTGCTGCCACAGATGTTATCGCTGACGAACTTTCCTACGTCATTACAGGTAATAGTTTCGAAGTATTGGATCAAGAGAAGTTAAAGATATCTACCTGGTATTGGAGGTAACCACGCTTTTGAAGCCATATCCATCCTCTCCGAGTTTTGTAAATACGTACTTCAATTCCTTACCCGCGGCAGTGTGATCGCAAGTTGCAGAGGTTTTGGAAACGGCAGTGATGCTCCTCACGGAGGAAGATAATATATTTTTATATCGTGTAATAATTGTGCTACCATGTTGATCAAGTAACGAATTTTTTCTCGCTTTGCATCACGCAACGTATCTTTTTCCATTAAACGAAAAGAACAACACGGTGTTCTGGCACTATTAAATGAAACCTGATACTCACAGCAATTTTATTCTCTGTTTTATTTCAGTACATGCGTTAAAATCTGCAAACCAGATGAAATTAATAACACGTACTACGTGTATGAGACTAATATTATCAGGTTTTATTTACCGTTTTTGGGAATTAAATACAAAACTCCTTTATTTTGAGTAAATTATTTTTAAAAAAATTATATATATTAAAAGCTAATTAATTAAAGTTTAAGAAAATTCATAAAAATATTCATTATTCTGGAGTTTATAAACGCAACAGAATTAAAGAACCATGAATGATTCACAATACAATCCAATGTGAAAACGCGTGCATTCATCCACAGATGTAGACAGGTTTGAGCATACTCCTGTGTTACATACAAAAACGGTAACGTATTTTGTACAAAATGTCGCACCTGCCTCCTTGGCAGTTGCTTTCGTCGTAGGTTGAATAAAGTATACTCTCATATCATATGGGGAATCTGTTTGTTGAAGAATGTTGACTGTTATAGCAGACTTAATGTTAACTGTCGAAGTAATCGGGATGTTGATTGCTGAAACCGATTGAATGATGCCCGCGGAAGCATTTCGAATATTGTTGGTTTGTTCTATTAGTCCCATCTTAAAGTTTATATTTTGTCTGCTTACGAAATGTTACGGTGTGACGTTTTAACTGTGCTTAGTCCAGTTCGTTAAATGTAAGCACCAATGTCATTTCTCGAGGGACAACGCTGGTAAAAGGCTGTCGAGCTTATTTCACATTCACGTATTCTGACAGCGGAAGCTAAATCTTCAGGAGCAGGTGTCGAAAGAGAACAGGCACTTCTCTTTGACGATTGTGTTGTTGAATTATTTGTAGACACTGATGCAGTGCTAGCTTGACACAAGTATACTTCGGTGACGGAATTTTTGTTTGCTCTTTCTTTGCATGCTAGTACTGACTGGTGGTCTTCTGAAGCAGACCTACTCCGTCTTCTAAACCGATAACCTTATAAACATATTTCAGTTTTAAAAACGACACGTATAAAAGAATATTAATTGCAACCTCATAATCCTGGAGTACAAAAATCACCCCATTATACTCTTTCAGTCTCTCTTCCTCCTCCCCTTCCCAAATGCTAGTATGGGGGCAGCCATCTCATTTATTGCTAGAACCGCCACTTAGTTTTATTTTACTAGAAGTCTGGGAAATTATAGTATGTAATATTTTCGATCTTCTCCTGTAATATGCTCTCAAATAAAGCCAGGTTATTTTGCACCCAGAAGTGAAAACAAAATAAGAAATTCCTTATGTTACTAATTTTCATATTTTTTTTTAGTAATAACATGGAAGGTATTAAATAACGAAATATTTGTAAAATACAAAAAAAATCCTTGCCCTACCCGAAACAAAAAACGAACCTGCTCATCGTAAGATATGTTGTGCTACCGAGGCCAGAAACTTACTATTTACATGCGTACATATGCATAAGTCTTTCCACATACCTAGACCTCTCATACTTTCTAATGCATTAAGCTATAATTTTCCTTCATGTTTTTGTTGTGATTAACCCAGTGTTTTTTAAGCGTGAATTGGGTTTTTTGCACTAAATTACGTTGAAGAAAGGTTTGTTCCAACCAACAAAATATTGTTTTTATGGGGTATAAATGTATTTAGTTGCCCGAACAAATTAATTAGTTGAGTTAAAAAAAATATAAAGCAACAAAATTAATTTTGTTTATCTTACAAAATACAAGCTTGACTAAACAAAGCCCCGGCGTTGGGCCACAATAAATTAGACCGTCATCGAAATATTTGGGTGAATCAGCTGTATGTTTTCGTTTGGCCAATCATTTGATGTCTTTCATATGAAAATACAGATCGATAACTGTTCATAATTCTTGTGACATTTAGGGTAGTAACAGCGTTTTTAAGTGCATCCATTGATGCTTAATAATTGTATGAACATCCGAATAGCACAAGTTGAACAGGAAATGAAAATATAAAGCCGCAAAACTTGAGATATTTATTTACGCACGTTGTCCAGTATTAAAGCGTAATTATTGACAAAAAAACCCCCTTCTGTATCAGAAGCCACTTAAGCTGAAGTTGAGGGGGCGTGGCGCTCTAACTAATGTCATCTAGGCTAATTTCTCGGTCGGACTTTAACTCTTTTTATGTTTACCGAAACTGCTAATCTTACTTAGCCCCAAAACAATCTTTAGTTGTACCAACCAAAGCGAAGGTGTAGAAACTGCAAATTCGACATTAATTTCTAAAGTTTATAAAAGAAATTGCATTGCATAAAAAGCTTTCTTTTGAATATTTCTACAAAAACATTGTGTTTGTTCGCATCTATGCTTGTTATTACCTGCGTTTTAACCAGGAGAGTGGAAATGACCTGCTTGATAATAACTTGAACAATTTCTTGCTGAAATGACTGATAATGTAAATGCAGTTTAAAACCTGACTAGTGCTTCATAACTATACCTTCAAAAAAATTATACTTAATTGCCCCTATAAAAACAATTTATTTTCTTGCGCCAAAAAAAAAAACTTTGTTCGATTCGACGAAACCTTTTTCTTATTTTAATTGGCAGTTCGACATTAATGGTGACACAACTGAATACAGGTGGATAATAACTAATAAATACAATTAACGATGGTGCGAATGTAGAGTATTCCAACGTGACAGCCACGGTTGGGGTAATTTTTTTCAAGAGTTCCTAGGATTTCAGTTGTTACTTGGAACGTAGTAAGATTACTCGTAACGTGCGAACAGTGTCATACGGTCACTGCAAGTCTCTGCTGCGAGCGCGCCACGAGTTCTGCCCCTCCCCCCTCACAACACAGCGACAAATACGCACCTTTATACGACTCATGCCCGTGTTTGGGCCGCCGGCACGGCCCGGCCGGCGAAGCCGATATTAGTGACGGCCTAGCTGTGTACAAACTGTTACAAAAACATTAGTCGACGCGCACCGGCAAATGCGCAGCTGTTCGTACGGAGGCTGGTGTTTTTGCCGTCCACTTCGCAGGCGCCACATGTATCCATCCGCCAGGACTTGCGGCGCTGACAGTATGTAGTTCGCACTGACCCAACTGGGCAGCGCGCCTGTTCAACGTCCACAAAACTGATTGACTAGTAATCCTGATGATCACATCAACCATACAGCACTTGTTTTTTTTTTTTTTTTAGTTAAATTTAATTTCATTAATTTATATGAGTGCCAAGTCAAACAGTTTTCTATGGCATAAATAGGCAGCAACTTATACAAACACACAAACACGAATACAATAAAACACACGCAGAGAAACCATTACCTGAAACCAACACAAAAGCTGGCTCTTGAAATTGAAGTTAAGTAACTATGAAACTACTACAACAATACACATTAGTTAATATTTAATCAATCACATAATACAGTGAAAAAATAAATATTACCCGTGTTCCAACAGTGTTCATTTCAACATTTTACAGTTTCAGCAATATTTATCATTCTCATATTTTTGTTTATAAATGAGTTATTTAGTTTTAAAAAAGTTATTAATATTGATACATCAAAGTGTGATTGTTTAGAATATCAGAAATGCTCTCACATTTAGAAGTATTTCATGAGTTTTTGTATTTTATTAACATAGCTCAATCTCAGGACTTTCTTTTCTACATTATCAATTCTTGTGGCATTAGTCACCGTTAATTAGTTCATATTACTGAAACTTATTTAAATCTGTCGCATTAACGTATAAAATCGACAAAGAAGTGAGTCTTAAATACGTAGTTGCATATTATGTAAAATGCTTTATGAGACAAAATAGGCTTACTGTATTTTGCTAACAGATGTTATTAAATAATCTACGCTATGATGAAAATATAATTTCGAAACAAGAAGCATTGCCAGGTTACGTACTCATTATACTTTCTGAATTTGATAGAATTTGTTTCATAGTTGAATATTACAGTAATCGTTCTATATCCTAACTAACATTATAAATGCGAAAGCGTGCTTGTTTGTCCTTTCACGTCTTAACGGAGCAACAGATCGGCGTGATTTTTTGTACAGAGATAGTTGGAGGGCTGAAAGGTGATACTGGCTTTTTTTTATCGCGAGAAAATATCTCAAAAATTTTAAAAACGATAATATTGAATCAAGTCGGAGAAACGTTTGCCGCCAGAGCGCTCTCTTGCAATACGCTGTCTAAACGGTTAATGATGGAACAATATCATAAAGTAAAGAATTGTGAAGAATAAAAAGACCTAAAAACAACTCCGCGGTAACATATATCTACATATAACAGAGAAATACTAATAAGTGTATTACCATTTAATTCACCGAGACGTTGTGTTTCATAATATGTATAGAGCATAGAAGATTAACACAGAGTAAAATTAAACTTTATTTAAAAAAAACGTAAACAATAATTCTGTAGTCCACGTGAGTGGAGCCGTGGGCACAGCTAGTAATGTAATAATTGGTATTTTTTAAGCTAAGCTTTATCAAATTCTGGATGTGCCAATTTTGGACCGATGAAATATCGTTCTGAAGCCTCTCACAATCAATTGTGTTATGTGTTGTTTTATATGGTATTAGGTAATGCGTATACAGCAGCGCTTTCGAGTATTTCAGATTTTTTAAAATGTCAGCAATGAAAGAATGGAATGGAAGTAGCGATGAAGTTCCACTTATGGGCAAACGTGTAATGCTTGGAATCGCATCTTAATTTTTGTCAATTTAAGTAAATTTTGACAAGTAAAAATTTCTTTTTATAAGATAGCTTGTAAACCAGTCCGTGTACTTCCGACTTTATTTCTATTAAATGTGTTTTCGTAATTAATACCTTATTATTATTACAGGTTATACTATTCTCATATAAAAACACACTATTTTTACTTGTCGACGATATATTAACTTCATATAAGGGAAATTAACAAAATTAAAAATATTAGTTGTAATTTTCCCTGAAACAATAATAATATTTATTATTGTTATTGTTATTATTATCATCATCGCCTCTATTTTTGCGGTGAAGTTGAGGTATTATCGCCTTATCTTTCATTTAACCACGCATATTTAAAAATATGGATTTATTTAAATTTAAAAAAAATTAAAAAGTTAACATTATTGTAACATATGTTAATCTGGTATTTCCGCAAACTTCATAATATATATTTTATTTTCATTGCAAATTTATTGTTTATATTTATTATTTGAACGACAGTTTTATTGGCAGAATTCTTTGTTACTTAGTTACTCTATGGGCTTGTGCTATTTTGCAAATATCTGTTTTTTTTTCTTGTTTACGTATTTAATTGCAGTATTAGAGTTGAATATGACCGCAGATTGAAATATGTTTTCAGAATTGTTAAATTATCTGAATGTTTTAATGCAGGATTTTAAGATAGTAGTGTTAAACAGATTGCTAAAAGAAATATATTAAATTGTAAACATTGATCAATAGTTGGCAGCATAGTAAAATATGTAATATTTTGCAAGTGAATTTCTGAAAGTGCTTCTCCTATTGTGCTATGGCAAATTAAAACTGGACTGTGTTGAAAAATTATCTCTTTTCTTGGAACTTTTAATTCAGCATATTGAATCCTAAAGTTCATAGAATATATATATTGAATAAATGACTTGTGGATCCTATATACAAGACTTATTTAGGACATTAGTTTATGCCGCCGCTGTGCGAGTGGCGTAAAAGAAGAATGCCCGGAAAGTCAATTTGCAGAAAAGTGATCTCTGAGTTGATGCATGTCCTGTTTGGTAGCAATTAAATTACTATCATGAAATACGATAAATTCTTGCCCCAGAACAATTACTTTTACAGATAAGTAAAGATGTAGTAAGTTACAGATGGCATATCTAGATATAATATGATTTCCTCTAATTTAGTCTTCAATAATTCTGTATAACCCTTTTTCTGTTGCTTTCTTTATAAAATTTGCCCACACTTCTTTCAGAAGTAGAGGTCTAGTGCATATAGCGAAATATTAAATAAAGCTGAGAAGCCGAGGCAGGACAAGTTATTTACTGATTAATGGAGTAGAACCAAGTAAGATATTTTAGTTTATCAGACATTGAAAAATGTTTTCCTTATTGGGAAAAGACTACATTAAGCGGCCAAATGTCAACTGTTGTTATAATTATATTCTGAGTTAAGCGTTTGAAGTTGAGCTGCATGTATTATTTTATCTATACACTAGCGAACCGGCCTGGCTTCGCCCGGGTACAATTGAGTTTTACAGTGATACACTAATAAATAAATTGGAAAAAAACAATTAATTTATGTGAAAACAGAATTATAAAATTATACCATGTTGTCCTTGGTTTTTAACTGATTACGGAAACCCAAAAGGAAGGAAATATTTTTTACCCGATAGCCAAGAAGTAAGGTATTGTTTTTGGAGTGTATCTGTGCAACTATCACGTAGTTACCACATTTCCGCTTTCCAGCGTCGATGTATGAAAATCAAAACGTGAGTTTCATCAAGTTGTATCTTTAGAAATAAGTGTGCCTAGGAACTACTTTTTGCGCTTGACTGAGGAATCTTAATCGATCACCAAAGTTAAACAACGTTCCCAGCGGCACACATTTGGATGGGTAATCGTTTAGTGGCATAACATCTGAGCCCTTCCGGGCTTCGGAGGGCACGTTAAATATTCGGTCCCGGTTGTTATCGATTGATAGAAGTCGTTAAGTCATTTCAGAGGTCCTTGGGTGGCCTGATAATTTCTGACACCAGAGGAAAAGAATATTTCGGTCCCATTCCCAGCCATTACAGAATTATGATTTGTTGTTATTCCACAGGAACCGTACAATTGTCCGGGATAAAAAGTATCATATGTTCTAGTCCAGGACCTAAAGTACCTACAGACCAAATTTCATCTAAATTCGTTCAGCCGTTATGGAGCTGAGTGGTAACAAACATACACACACAGACTTTCGCATTTATGATATGAGTGGGATTTATTGCTTATTTTCTTCACAAAGATATCAATCGTAATCATTTAACGCTTATCAATAATTGGACTGATTTAGTGGATGGTAGTTTGCTCAGCAGTGATATATTTTTTATTATGATTATAGTGGTGATTATTACTCATTAATTTATAATGTTGTCATTATACCACAACATATTATATTATTATTATCACTCTGATATATAAGTTACCTATATGAAAACTTGGTTCTTTAACAACTACTCTTTAGTAACAACGCATAACTCAATACGCAATACACTGTCGTAATCATTTCAGTGGAGCCCATTCGTGGAGTATTTTCACAATATACATACGCAGTTATATCCATTTAAGTGGCTCCATCAACGTGGCACAAAATACAACACTAATAATATACACTTAAGTGGCAACCCACGTAAGGCATCATAAACATTTCAACGGCAACCTACGTGGGAATTACAATTATATCATTATACTGATATAATTTCTCCCTTACCGTGTATGTTAATATGGTGACTTAACTCTACCATTAATAGGTTAAACTATATTATAACAAAACGTCATTTAGCAGAACCTTTAATTCCTCTACCATATTTAAATAGCTTGGAAATAAAAGTAATTGCAAAAGCTATTTGTAAATTATTTAAAAATATTTATTATTAACAAATTACCATGCCATATCCATGACCTAAAATCTGAAATACCAGTTTGTAATTAGTACTGTGGTAAGAGCAAACCTTTACGTGGACAGCGAAGCTAATGAGCGCTACATTGTGTATATCTGTCAAATCAGAATGGAGCTCACATTGACACAAGCCGAACTCTCATTATTAGTTTATTTTGCAATGTAGTTGCACATTTCCTCCAAGCATTTATTGACTGCAGCTTCCGTACCGTCTCGACTGTTTTTTTTTTCTGTTGCCAACCTATGGGGAATGCAACACTTTGTTTCGAAATTAATACATGCATCCCTTGAAAACCATGCAGGTTATTGCAGTAACAGCAAAAAAACCTGATCAGAAATTCTCAGTAAAGAGATCATTTTCTTTAAGCCTACGTCCTGAAATTGTATGGATATAAGGAGGGCAACTTCAATTATTTCCATGGTGAGGTTTTATTGCAAGGACAGTTCTTTCAAATGACCGATATTTTATTAACTTACACAGTAAAGTTTCTATGTTTATCTCAAACAATGTTTCCATCAAATACGTGTTTATGCTGACTGCGTTATTTAATAACTTTGTGTTAAGAGAGGGGCATGTTTTATGAATGAAATAATTGCAGGTAATAAATATTTTCAACTTTTGGCAACTAAAGTGACACAGACCCACATAGCAGTATCGAACGCACCTAAAAAAGAAAATTGATCAAGTACCAATGGTTTAAATGACTTTGCTTGTAAAGGGCTCTGAAACGTCAGAGTGTTTTCGAAAGTTCCCTTAAATTAATGTCATCAAACTACGGATTCCGCGCAAATAACGAAGTAAAATAACGCCAGAGTGAAATGTGTGCGGTGGTCGATAAAGTGGGCGGATAAACATGCATCGCTCTTCGTGTGATGGCTTTTGTGATGTCACAGTGCACGCCTCTCAGCGAGGCATAGGAGCATCAGCCAATAATGCCTGTGGACGAGACAAAAATATAATGCTCAGTCGAAACACAGCACCGACGAGGAACAGAACTGCAGAGCTTTGAGAAAATAAACTGTATTATCAAGTTAAATTTGAAAGAAAGGGTTGTTGGATGTACAATTTGGCGGTTGTTACTGGGCGAAAGTTAACATCATGCCACTGGAATATTTTTGATACTACATTTTATTTTATGTACCGCTCAATTTTTAAGCCGCTGCTTACTAAAAAAAAAATTCCTTTGTCTTTACTTTTATTCTATTTTGATGCACAAATCGATCACCGTATTGGGGCAATAGGGACTGTGGCTACTGAACATGAGCTAGTGAGAACGACCCACTTATTCGCCTTCTATCAGTTGTTAGTTTAAATTGTGAAACCACTCATTAGACTACTATCTTATGTTAGCCTAGCTAGTTCAAGCTGTAAAGATACTTCCACTTCCTATCCTGGGTTAATTTATGTGAACCTGTTAAGTTAGGATGCTATGTTATAAAACTGTGGGCGGAAATGACAGATCGTGTGGTCTTCACATTTAAGGCTTTCGCGGAATACTTTAAAAGTTTTTTCGCAGTACCTTCACACTTTCTTGATCAAATTTTTGAAAATTCGCCCCGTGTATGGCGCGTTGTAAATCAAGCGTTTCATACTTATAGTAACATAAAAGTATCTTATTTTTGATTAAATTGAAATTCTACTTAATTTTTTATATATAAAATATATTTCGTTTATAATTAATAGAAATAAAACAGAGAGAGAAAAGGTGTAGTGTTAATGCCTTGTAAGAAATCATTATCGTGTAAAATATTATTAAGCTGAGGGCGCATAAATGATCTGCGTTGTCCCATTGGTATAATTTTCTAGACTTGATTGAGCTTTGTTTGCTTGAGGCGGAGGAATATCCTGAAAGTAGAACTTCGGCAGGGATTCGGAAATTTTGGTGGGAACCGAAAATAGACTATACTTGGAGTAATACATTTGAATGAGCGTATGCGTCCGTCTGTGCGGCAGCATGCTTGCCTTGCATTCGGGAGACACATACTACTTTGCGTCTCGGACAGCAAGAAAAATCGGCCGATATTTTTCACGCGTTGCCATAACCTCGTGAGTTAAAACTGTTGTAATTAAATAATGGAACTTAGAAATAGTCTCTTCTAGGTGTTTAAAAACTATTCGCGCATTTCAAATTTATTTAGGATTACAGAAAACATTGATATTTGTTTTCAATGCGTACCTTTTCAAGCAGTTGTGCCACCCTACGTAATTGGCTAATTCCACACGAGGAGTATTAAATTGTTGTGAGTCACTCTGTTCTCGTGTGCGTGGTAGTGTAGCGGTTAGCCTGCTAGTCGCGCACTTGCAGTAGAACATTCGTGAGTTCAGTTACGCTCTAATGTAGTTTTTCTTAGCGAAATAATATTTTTGCTAACTAATTCCTTTTAATTTTATTCTCATTATACACATAAATCATAAAATATTTTTAATATCTCAGATTTATACCCACATTAGCTTACACACTATTTTATTATGTATTATGAGTTTAAAATAACAATGAATTAAATTAAATGTGGTTCACAGTATATAGAGATTATTACAAAATATTACTTTAAGAGAAAATATTATGTTCTTAAGGTTGCGTTGTTTGAACAAAACTAACGTTTCCAAAAGTTTTATCACCTCAAAACCCCTCTATTATATAAACTCCTGAATTTTACCTGCAATTTTATGAATATACTAGGAATGTTAGTGTTTATAATCTACGATTATCGGTACACAAGAACAACGCATTTATGGGTATATGTAAAATATGAAATATCACAATTCACAACTTCGTGCTAGATGACCACGTTTCAGAATTTTGCTTCATGTTTGTAATGTGTTTATTTTCATACTTATTTTCTTCTTCGCGCAAGTGCTGTTCATTACAATGACGTCACATATAGCTTTTGGGGAAACTTTGGAGACAGAAACTTGTCTCGATCTTATTCAAAAGAGAGATATTTTATTCACCATCGAAGTATTGCCAACTGTCGTCGCAAAGTGTGTGTTGACGCTAAGTGTTTGCTTTGAAGCAGAAGATAGCAATCGTCGCAAGGAAGAGCGTTCGTTATCGGTAAATCGCTATCTGTAACAAGGTGTAACGCAAAGTCGCGTTCGGAAGCAAACTAGCGTCTATTGGTCATAATTCACCTGCTGGCCGCCTGAATTACTAGTGCTTTCTCCCACCAGTGGGTTTTCTTGCCATCCATATTCCACACGAGCACAGTATTAGGTCCTTATAATGGAAGATCCCAGTTCTCACGTGTCAGATCCACATTTTAACTATCACCGCTGCGTGGATGTAAAAAAAACGAACCCGACCAACAAAATTCCTGAGGTGATTCTTAATGAAAAATTACGAAGTAAAAATACCCGTAACTGTTTCACGGCTAAGCAAGCACTTCTAAAAATCCAACTCCATAAAAAATACACTTGTAACTGACTGCTTTGCTCCGAGTAAAATTGGCAGCTCTCTAGGAATAATAATTTCACATTTTTGAAGTATTACGTTTAAATTTGTGGGCACTAAAATTTTTTAATTTAGTGCTTGTTCCGTTTACATTAACATAATAATGGGTACATTTGTAACTTTTTTTCTTTCCTATAGATTTCCAGTTACACCTGTGTCGTCAAATATGTCCAGAAATACAGTGGTAAGTAAGCGGAGCGACACAAACAGGAGGGGGAAGTTGAAGGATACTGCAGGTAATATAAAATTCCTTTTAAATTTAAACAAATTTCGGACTAGGATATCACCAGATTTTTTACAAGAAAATATATTTATTAAGCATACTGAAGACGGGAAATATTTTGTTATCTGTGCAACATTCAAATCGCAAAATTAAGATTTTTACACTTAGTTTCTAAAAAAAAAAAAAACAGTTTAAGAAAATGATATTTAATTTTCTTGGAAAACCATCACGAATTATATCTACCCGTTGAGAAGTAATTAAGAGTTAAATAAGAAAATGTTGCTGTTTTATCTCAGCCGATGCCTTTAAATTTACAAGTACTTAAATACACTTAATGATTTACGCTTGACTATGAACCATGATACTTTCTAGATATTCAGAGGGGCAAACGTGTTCCTAAACAATGTCGAGAGAGCGAAACCTCGTAACGATAATGCACTTAGGATTCTACCGTAGAAAGTTTTCTTTAAAATTAATGCTTTCACATCGATTAGAAAACTTTTTTTTATGCCCGTTATCGAAACTTTCCAAAAGACCACCGGAGAAACTCAGAAGAAACTCTCAGAGAATGTAACGTCTTTTGTGTATAGTTTATTTCCATCCTGCGATTTAGAATGCTCCTTTTCTTTATACTACCTTATGCTGGTACCCATCTTCCGGTGCGTAGAGTGTGCGATACCGGTCGCCATAAGGGCCCCACGGCTGGCTTAACCAACCACTTGTTACAGCCCTTTGCCGGTACACAACAAACTCGTGTTTATTATCAACATTATAATAATAATATTTGTGGAAATGGAAATGTTCAACAGAAAGTGTACTGCAGTTTAAGAGCATTCATGCCATCTGTAACATTTTTATGTATGTTTACTACAAATATTAATTTTAGCGTTTGAACATATTTAACCTTGTTAGTTTTGAACAGTTTGATCATTCGTAACATTTTACAGTATTTAACTTTAAAATGTGTGATTTAATTACATAACGGCTACACAGTACAGTATCGAAATTTTTACTTGCATTTAAAATCACAGCAAGTAAAACATGTCTAAAGAAAAGTAAATACTGAATGCTCCGCTTTGTGTTATATATGGTGTTGTAAATATTAACTTATCATAACCAATACGTATCCCAATGAATACTGAATTCGTTCTTTGCGTTGAGGCTAAATATCTGGATAACACTGAAACGCCCTAAAATTATTGTTTTATTTAAACTGGTTAAAATGTTAATAATTTAAAAATTACTTGAGTACAATTTGCAAGCGAGCAGATAGATTTCTGCAAGTTTGAACGATATTCCGTATTGTTGTAGTGCAGTTATTTTGGGTTATTTAGAAAGCCTATGAAAGCAAACATGTTAAAAATACAGCTATAAATGATTATATATACGTATGTGTAAAATGTATGCATGTGAATATGTAGTACATAAAGGTATGCTTGTATAAGTAGGTTTATACATATGTGTATGCATATTTTATATGTATGTGTGAATAAATTAATAATAGATGTACGTGTGTATGTATATACAATTATAACGTGTATATGAATCATTATATATTTGTGGATGAGGGTATTTTTGCAGGTGATTCAGGAACTCAAACGAAATATTTCGGGAGGTGATTTCTTACGAAGAATGAGTTAAAAAATGACTTAGAGCCGAACCCATTTATGGAGAGAAAAACCAATTGATGAAATTACATGGCAAACTTAAATTACGGTTAGCCAAATAAAGGAATAATGCTACCTTTTCTTGGACATAAGAATCAACTATGGTTAATTCCTCCCATTTAAATGAAAACATAATGAGTGGATAGCCACTTATTTCGAACATTTTACCATCGAAAAGCATATTGCCGAAGAATGAAAAAATCACACTACGAAGAATCCACGCGACAACCACGAAACGATGTAAATAATGGGTTAGTATGCACACGATCCCATGTTGGTGCGTTGAAGACGGAATTGGTGGTTGAAGACAGGCCGGCTATCTGTATCACTGGCTGCATCGACGAGAATGCTGTGAATGCTTGCCGACTCTGGAAGTCGGTGTTACTCATCATGGACTGAGTGCAAGTTCTGTGACAAGGTGTTTACACGAAGCTATAACGCCCAATGACATGAGGCTAGTAACTGCTTATTCAGTACTTCATACCAGACTTACCAATGTGAAAATTGTGACAAGAGTGTTTACCCGCAGTGATAGAAGTGCAAAGGTAATGTTTGTTGTTCATCGGGAAGTGAGTGCAAGTATTATGGCAAGACATATACTAGCAACTCTAATGTCAGACAACATGAAGATTGCAAATGTCCTTTCGCCAAAGCTTACAAAACTTACCATAGTGATAACTGTGGTGCGATATACTTAAATAAGTCTAGCTTGGATGTTCACAGCAGTAATTGTTCTACAAAACCGACAACATTATTATTATTTTGACGAATGTTCAGTGTTATTTATATGTTTTAACCCTTGCTAATATTAAGCTGGAAAGGGAATAACGAATAAAACTAGTTATGGCTATGTGTAAATTATATATGCTATTAATTTATCATCAAAACTTAATTTTTCCTCACGAAAATATACATAGAGTATGGCTATGAACAAATGCTTGCAAGCTATGAAGTTATAAGAATTTTAAATATATGGCCAAATATGCTTAGTATACCTGATGGAATGGGTATCAATGAAAGTTTGAATGCTATTTACAAATTAATTACGATTACTTTGTGTGAATAAAAGCTTGAGGAGTGTGCGACTAATTTTACTGAATTACACACTCATGTGTGTATATATATAAATATATATATATATAAATATATATATATATAAATATATATATATATATATATATATATTATTGCAAACTGCTTGGGACACTACTAAAAAAATTACAAAGATAAATTAAGGTTTTTTAATTTGCTTGGTATCTGTGATTGGCTACAGAATATGTATATATAAGCATCTTCATGCTCTCGGTAAAAGCTCAAATGGCAGTAGCAGTCTGGATGTACGAGTTCATATCTGCTTGAAAACGAAGCAAGCCACTGATTGTATGAAGTAGAGCGCGGAAAATGTGTCTGTACACATAGCTTCGTCGATTATCCTATCATTAGATGAAAAAAAGTGTTCTTTTAATGGCAAAACTTTTGATAACTGATGGTGTGTAAAGAGCAAATGCTCGAAAGAACTAAATTCGAACTGCTATGAGGTGATGGGCGTGGTATGCTATTTACTAGAATCAATATTTTGAATATGCTTTACAAGATATGTAAAGGTTGTGTTATATCGTCTGAATGGTAAGATTGGAGTGTTTTTTGGTAGATACGGATGGTGGTAGGTTTTCAGTATTATTGGTAGAAATGGTCTCGCGACAGAGTCGTGTCTTTTTGTTGTATTATCTGCCTAAGTGACCAGTATGACATGCTGTTATGTTTTATAAGTATTGGGTTTAGAATATTTTCGAAGGAATGGATGATAGTTGTTATGTTCTGGCAGTATGGCCTGTTAGTAATGTTGGTCGGCATGATTAGTTGTAAAATTTTCAGCTCGATGTCTGGTAGGGTTTGTCTGTGTGGTTAGCTATTTTCCTGGTATTGTATGATGGTGAGTTCTTTGCAAATGGATGTTATTGTCTGTTCAAATGTGTTGTGTGGTGTCATATGATCTGTGAGTATTGATGGTTGGAATGTTTTGGCTGGAAAATTTGATTTGCTGGTCTGATGGCATGGCCTATTGATATGACATTTCGTTATGGCTGGTTCGCTGGCGAGGGTATACTGTATGGAGTGATGGTATTATCTGGTCATGTAATCGCTCTTGCATGATGAAATGGTAGTCAGAATAATTTGCTTGAAAATGTCACAGGAATGTCTGTATGGTGGCTTTGTTGGCATGGGTGGTATGAAGGGAACTGTTTAGTATAGCCGATATAGCCTAATGGAATGGACTGTAGGTAGTGACCGATGCTATGGTCTGTTCATGTAGTCAGGCTATCACATGATATTATATTTCGGTCGGAACAATCCGTAGGAATAGCTGGTTGACATGTTTTTGGCAGTGACTATGATATAACATCAAATATTATGAGATAGTTTAAACTGCTTTCGTTGGGTAGTTAGTAGGGCACCTGTAGCATCTTACCACTTATGGTGACCCAAGGCTACTCGTGCAACCCCTGTTTCTGCAAATTGGGCTCCGCCGCCCGTCTCCCTAGGGGAACTAGTTTCCTCGTGGCTGGTCAGGCGTATCTGCCGTGATGGCTTGGGCCGATAATTGGTACCTAGGCCCGACCACTTGGCGGGATGTTGTACCACTTGGCATTCAGGCTGATGGGGCACAATACAGGAATTTCATGGTGAAGAAATTCTACTGTTTGGAAGTGGTTAATGTCCAATGACAGCTCATTCGGCTGCGCTGCTGGTGGATGGGTAGCGATGGCACGGAGGCAGTGATGAGATATGAAATAACTCTGGAACCTACGGGTCCAGACCTCCGGATTTTGATAATGACGGAAACCTTCTATTCAGAGTATTTCACACGCTGCCTGTCTTTACTAGTGGGTGTAGTTGGTGGGGCGGTCATGCATTGAAAACCCACTAGTGCCATTGCAAATAAGTGGGAGCATGAGCTGATTGGGTTGGCCCCACCAGAGG
Source organism: Clitarchus hookeri (assembly GCA_002778355.1). Taxonomy (NCBI): domain Eukaryota; kingdom Metazoa; phylum Arthropoda; class Insecta; order Phasmatodea; family Phasmatidae; genus Clitarchus; species Clitarchus hookeri. The sequence continues at coordinate 311,546 of NQII01001754.1, read as the reverse complement.
TTCTCTCTGGTGTACCGATCACTAGAGGTTGGACTAGTGCTGGCAGTGGTTAACTCCGTATGCTGGAGTAGGTCTGGAGAGATTCCGTCTCTCAAATAAAGACAGGGTGGTGAGGGGCAACCCGCTCCGGTTGTGTCCTGACAAGACACCAGGGGTATAGATAGAACCCTGGCAAGACCGCATGCTTTGTGTCTGAGGGCGAGGGTCTCAGAACCTTGTGGTAGGGTGTCTCTTGGTCGAACTTGTAAATCAGTTTGGGGCTTTGGATTTGGTTACTTCAGGTGCGTAGCTTGGACACATGCGATGAGAGGGCGTGATCCCTCTTCCCCACCGATTGGGCGGTCGTAGCAGGGGATGGCCATCTGGCTAAGAGCACTACGTAAAAATATAAAAGTACGAAGGCTGAGAGGCTACAGTATATGCATACCTAGTGTATATAGTTTGTTTGCATGGCATTAATTATGGTTGGGTGGTAGGGAATACAGGTCTGTGAATGTAATTAATATTATGGTGTTAGGGGTGAGGACCCTTTTTCTATAAAATGAAACACCTTCTTAACATGCTGCAGAAATTTTATTTTAAATTGGAATTTGGTATTTTTTGTATTGTGGTGTAGTATAACAATTTATATAGTTACGAGACTATACATAACCTTGTCGCTGCTGGGTTTACTGGGAGTGGTATTTAAAAAATACATTCTACTATCTGCATATACAAACCTCCATCTGCCAAGAAATCATGCATATCAGAAGGCCTGGTTATGTCTGCTCCTACTCCTGTTCCTATTTAGGGCATTTAAAAAAATACTTCATTACTAACTGCATGGTTGACATACCCTAAATTTTATTTTATGGTAGACATGTCTACTAAGTTGATATGGTACGGCCTGATCACATGTTCGGTTGGTTTGGTGGTATGAAAGAGAGTCCCTTCGATGGTATGGTCAGAATGGTTTAATCACATGATTAGTTTGTATGAGTGTAATGTGTTCATTGAATGTTTAATTCATGTGCGTGCGAGGAGCAAAACTCTGGGCTGGTGTGGCTGTTTAGTATGATTGGATGCTATAACTTGGTATGGTACCTGCGAACTAAGTCTATATGGGTGTCATACATGATTATATTGATGGTATGGATTTTATGATAGCATGGTTGGAATTTATGATTGGAATATTTGGTTAGCTGGACATACGGCATGACTTGTTTACATATGTATAACTGGTGATGTTAGATGGAATGGCGTTCAAAACAGTAGTCAAAATATTTGACAGTTTTTATTTATCAGATTGTGTGAGGTTGGTATTTGATATGGTCTGTAGTGTTAATAGCATGACCTAGGTATACTTGGTTTAGAGCAGATGATACATTTAGTTCGAATGCTATAATGTTACGGTATTAGTGTATATGATTGGTTTCATATTGATATGGTTGGTATGGCCTGGAGGTATGTTACCTGGTAGGTTTTATTGGTGCTGTTTTTGTGGTTGAGATTGTGGTTGTGGTTGTGGTTGCAGTTGTGGTTGCGGTTGTGGTTGTGGTTGGTAATGTGGCTTGAATATTTGGTAGGTGTGTGCAGGTGATGATACTATGGCAGACATGATATATCTTTAGTTGATGTGGACTGTACTATATGTTGGCTAGTAAGGTGCGAAGTATATATTTTTTGAAGTTAGTCGGTATGGTGGATGGTAAAGGAAGAAGTTGATTGCATTGTGGTGTTTTAAATGGCTTTGTATGGTATGGGCTGTCTGTTAACTTTTTGAATCGCTGGTGTATTTTTTAGTAGAGGAGTTGGTTGTGTCGTGGTGTTTGCAATTGCTTTGTATGGTAAGGGCTGTATGTTTACTTTGTATGGCTGGTGTATTTTTGAGTATCATTAGGTTGTATAGCGACTAGTATATTTGGCTGGTGCCGACTGGTAGAGCTGCAGGTATGTAAAGTAGGTATCATAGTGTTATGGACTGGTCTGACCTGTGCAGTTGGTTGTTACGGCCGAGTTGTGGCAGAAGGTATGTATTGTGAGTTGTGTGTTATGTTAATGGCTAAGTTTTTCTTGGGTTATATGAGGTAGTGTGGCTGGTAAATTGGATGGTCTGGTATCCATTGGTTATGTTAGTTTGACAGATAGTAGGAACGTTTTTTTTTTTGTTGTGGGCTGATATGTACTGTATTTATATTCGTAATTTATAGTGCATGTTAAGCAGATTAGTATGATTGAGTTTTTCCTTTGGTTTATAATGGATGGTTTGTCAGCATGTTGATGGTGTAGTGACAAGTATATTTGTCCGGGGCTGGTTTCTATGATGGATGGTAGGGTAAGTGAGTATTTTTTGTTATGACGCGTGAACTTTTGAGTGGTATGTTGCGAAGTATATTGTGTTCTGGTGCCAGTCGGTAGAGCAAATGTAATGGAAAGTAGGTAAATTTTTGGTAAGGCTGGTGCGGATTGAATGGCCGGGGTAGGTTTTAGTTATAGTGGGTATTATGGGTGGTGAGTATATGTGGTGTTGGTCGGTAGAGCAAATTGAATGGGTGTTATATTATCGGCTGGTCTCAGCTGTATATTATATTGATACACTTGATTTATGATGGAAGTATGATTGGTGTGTTGTGTGGTATAATTGAATTGAGATTTTTTTGTAGTTTTAGGTGATGGTATGTTGGTTGGCCTAGTATAAGTCGGCAATGATGGTTTGGCAGATGGCAAGAATGTTTGTGTGGTGGGTTGGTCTGGACTATAAATTTGCTTGGTATGATTGGGTTATCATGGATGGTTTGGTTGGTGTGTTGGGTGATATGTTTTCCAATACATATGTTTTGTGATTGTTGGTGTATGTCGAACTGTGTGGACAGTATGTGTGTGTCGGTAAGTCCTGTAATGCTGAGGCATGCTTGAGTGAAAGTGTTTGGTATGGGCGGTCTGTTTATTTTGATTGGTGTCAGTCGGCATGGTGGATGGTATGAGAAGAAGTTGAATGTGTTGTGGTGTTTGAAATGGCTTTGTATGGCTGTTTTTTTACTTTGTATGGTCTCTGTGGACGAATGTTTGAGGTCTGTGAGAGTTAAAGTGGATAGTATGGTTGGTAGGTATAAGTGTTGTTGGTCGGTAGAAGAAGTAGAATGAGTGTTAGGTTATGGGCTGGCCTCAGCTGTATAGTTGTTTGGTACACTTGAGCTATGATGGAGATTGTGCTTGGTGTATTGGGTGATAGAGTTTATTGGTATGACTGAATTTATCTTTGGTTATAGGAGATGGAATTTTGGGTGGTCTGGTATGACTTAAATTATAATGAATGTTTGTTGGGTATGGTGGTATAGTGACTAGTTTATATTTTACTGGTGTCGACAAGTAGAGCAGAAAGTATGAGAAGTAAGTAAATTTTTGGTAAGGTGAGTGTCGACTAAATGGTTCTGGTATGCTTGAGTTATAGTGAGAGGTATGGACGATGAGTATATTTCGTCTGATGTTGGTTGGTAGAGCAAATGGCATGCATGAGTTACAGTAACTGGTACAGTATCTGTGTGCAGGTATATATAAGCAGCTGGGTTACAGTTAGGAAGCTTAGTTTTACAGTGATAGTCGTAAAATACACTTTGTCACAGCTCATGCTAGCAACAGGAATATATTGTGGAGCCAAAGGTTACTGGTCCATCAATGCCTTAAGTTGACTCAATGATATCGACTTCTTCAGATTGGGCACTTGTGTCAGCACCACACGCACCACAATCAGCACTACACTAACCACAATTAGGAGTCATGTATGGGCCATTATGGGTAATTTAGGGGTTATTTATGGTTCATTAGGGGCGTTTAGAGGTATTTTTGGATTAATTTAAGTGTATTTAGGGGTCATCATTATCAGGGGTCATTAGGGGTAATTTAGGGGTCACTTAGAGGTAATTCTTGATAAGACTATGTCTGGCAGGAGTCAGTTTTCTGTTTTAAGTGTGACCATGATTTAAAGCTAAGCAAATAACTTGTTTGAAGGAAACTGTTGAAGATGTAACTGCATGGTAATTTGATCAAGGAAGTAGATCAAATGTCTGGTTCAATGGATGCATACAAAAATGCTTAAATCTCACTGAAAAAATATGCTAGTAATTTTATATAAAGAGCAGTAGCTAGGTAAAGTAGATACACAAGTTGCTACTGTAGAAAGAACATCAGTTTTTTAATGAATATGACGCAAGCCAATGATTGTGCGAAGCCTACTATGCTTAACGATATGGATGTACCTTCACCCACTGCTGGAAAATTAAACGGAAAACAGTGTTGCTACTGTGGAAAGATCTTCAGCAAAAACTACCATGCTCGGCGAGAGAGAACCACCTGTACTAAGAGTCTTTTTCGCGGGATGAAGCATTACGTCGTTGGTACCATTCAGTTTTATGCAAGGCGATACATTGAAGGACCACATCGAGATCTGCAAGGGTTCGTCTACTGGAAGCCAGCAAGTGATGTCGCCAATACCCCATGCTGCATCGGCGGGTACAATTTCCGCAGAAGATTATGAGGAGACAGTTAATGATAATGATGGAATGAGAGACCTACGAGGCATGATTGAGTCGGTATATGTGGAATGTACACTTGCAAGGCGTTCACATGAAGTCTACGAACTTCAAAACAAACTGTTGCCGGATCTAAATACTGATGATGACCATGCGAATCCTACAAAGAAAAGTAAACATGAAATTGAGGATGGAACAGGAGGTGAAGACGATCATGAAGAAAGCATTGACGATAATGACTATGATGACAGTGTTGATGAAGTATCTGATGAGAAGGTTGATGATTACCTCGACATTCCTACACATTTCATAAACGAGTTTCCTTCGACAAGTGATGCGAAGAAGGCAGAAGGCGTCAAGAATTATCTTTACATATTTCCCGAAGACCCGAATAAACTTGCTGATATATTCAGATATTTGAGTGACCTGCAAATACGTGGGTATTACTTGCACATAATTGAGATACGGGGATATATCGCATTATGTGATGAACTGCTTTCTTCTAAAATTGTTACTACAAAATAATAATACATTATTATAATAAAATAATTAGTTATTCTTTATTTTTGTGTGTCGTATCCTTTTTTTCCTCACAAATTTTAAGTGGTTATATGGGCACTTGACTATTAACAAAAAGATCTGCATATATAATGATAATAAATATTAAAGTATAAAATGCATGGATAGTTGACTGCATACAAAACGTTAAATCAGTCAACACGTACAAATTCTGGAGATACATACATTTATATAATTTTTCTACCATATTTATGTCAACAAAACAGACGAGGTAGAGAATAATTTGCGATCTCCGACATCGTGTAATAATTATACTTCAAGAGAGGAGACCAGAAATAAAGTTGAGTGAACTGTTTGCATGGTTCCACTATACCCTATGTACAATTTCAGTACGAATTAACAAAACATATTTAAGTGCTTTACATTAAAGACAAAAAAATTTAATGAAATAATAAATACAGATTTTTTATTTAACATATCCTATGCCTATAAAAAGTATAATGGCTACCAGCAAAATACATATTTGCTTGAAGCTAGAAATTATTCTTGTAAACTGAATTTCACGAGCCTGGCTCCTAAGAGTTCGCAAATTATATTAGCCTACTTAAATGCATCTTAATATTCGCTTGCCTACGAGCCAATTTGCGAAAATATGTGGTCTGCTACATAAATATTTAAAGAGAATATTTAAAAACAATCAATGTAAGCATAGGCACATATGATTCACACCCCGACTGAAAATAACGAAATGTTGTTTTTCGAAAAGGTAAATACAATGAATTTATACTGAAAAAGCTTTCCAATAATTGTGATTATGCATTGATTAGAAAAATATACAATAAAAGGTTTCATACACTAATGTAATTGTACGAGGGAATGCAGCTTCTTTGTTTGGACAGCTACTATACCACATTTAAGTATTGATCTTTGTGGCCACTTGTGTAACTCAGTGGTTAGTACTCTTGACTCGTGTTCGAGAGGTTGTGGGTTCATTTTTAAAATGTTACCTAGTGTCATGGGAAAGTGTAAAATTTATATATTTTAACTTTTATAAACAGCTATGGCATTAAAAATATATTTTCAAAACATTGTACTGTATTTTTTTTTTAAGATTTTGGCATTTTTCAAATGATAAATAAAATAAACGTAAATAAAATAATAATTATTATAAACGCATCAATTCCTAGAGGTTTGATCGTTTTACGATTGATTTGCCAAGGTCAGCCAGCTGCCTGACCCACAAGAGCGGTGTGGGAAGAGGTGTTGAGTAGAGTAATGGTTAAGGGTGAAGGGGGCAAGTCGTTGCTTTTCGAGATGGTTTGGAGTTGGAAGGATGGTGGTGAGGGTCCATGGTCATGTGTTTAGAGGATGACATTTCTTGTGAGTGTGAGGGGTCATGTGGTTTTGGAATGTGAGGTGTGTGTGGGGGTTTGAGTGTTAGGGGGGCAGGGGGAGTATGTATTGATACATCCAATGTAATTTCCAACGATGATGTTTAGTGCAGAGATATAAATCGCTTTAATTGTTAGATACATTTACAGAAGAAAAAAAAGGTTGATGCATGGCAGGTATGTGGGATAGGCATTGCCCTGTTTCTACAACCTGCTGTAGTCAGCCAGGGTAGGCAGCTGACAAAGAACCACCCGGGGGGAAACACCCTCGGGGCAGTCCCGACGCGTGAGGACACGCGGGGTATAACCGAAGCGGAATGAAATAGGGTAAATCCCGAGAAATAGCTGATATGCAGCCCTCGACGAAGGAATCAGGGGAGCCCCCGATGAGAATTAGTGCAGACACAGCTCCGAGGAATCGCCGAGACGTCCTACCGCACCCTCCCTCCGCCATAGTTGGAGGACACAAGCAGCTGACGATACACGAAATCCTGCACAAAAAAGTGCTAGGTATACAGGAGATTTCCCGATTTATCTCTCGAGAAAATGCTGACAGCTAACTTGAATATAACGGGACACGTGTTAAATTCAGGAGCAAACAAGGGAGGAAGTGAGTTGTTCACTGCAGTTTTTCAGATAATTTGATCAGCATCAGCTGAATCTGCGGCATCGGGAGACGCTACCAGCATCATTGAGAATCAGTCAGGCAGACATATCGCACGCAGAGAGGCGGCAGTCGGGTGAGCCAGTCGAGGCCGGGTTTCGGATCCCAGGCGAGTCAATTGTCGCAAGCCGAGATAGTTGTTCGGTGGTACAGCAGCGAGACGAGTTAGGTGTTCTGCCGAGACGGGAGGCAAAGGAGACATGGCAGTAGGCAGTCGTGTGACTGGAACAGTGCTGAGAACGTACGAACAAATTCCCAGAAACGAGTGACGTAGTCGTGCGCCAGATGGCGACGAGGCAAGCAGTCAGTCAGTCAGTAAGTCGATTGTGACGTCCCCGGGGAGAGAACCCAGGAACAGCCGAAACTTCATGTGTAAATTTCCGAGGCAAACCAAGTGGAAGTGCCGAGAACTTATGAGTTCATTTCCGAAAACGTAGTGGCAGTTTCCGAGGCGGAGAAGTCGGGAGCGCGAGACGAGTAGTAGAAGACGTCAACGTAGGAGAGGGGACGCGAGGTCTCCGACGATGAACGCCAGCCGAGGTCGCAGAGAAAGCACAAGTCCCCAGCAAACCATCCCCGACTTCCGAGAGAGTCAGTCAAAGCCGCAGGAAGAAGCCAGCTGAGTGAGTACAGCACGCCAACGAGAGTCAGTCTGAGGGCCTGTAAAATTGCCACCCAAATCACCAGGCCTCAACTACCAACGAAGACAACTCACCTAAAGCTGCAGTCACAGATAAGTAGAAACGTCTCGAGTCAAACAACCTTCCCCGACGCATAGCATTCCACCCACCAGCCCTTCAGGCCTACGACTTGTAGGGGGGCTCAGTCTCGCCAGTGTGTGTAAATACCTATGTTATCTTCAGACAAATAAAATACTGGTGTGTAAACAAACGGATAATACGAGTATCTGTTTACCCCCTACACAAAAACCACAGGTGCCCTTAATCTGCACCAACGTAAATTAACTAAGTACCCAACTAGCCATCATCCTGTATACCTCAGGTGGCCTAGTAGCATAATTTTTTTTATGTGGGAAGTGGAGGGGGGAAGTGGGAGAGGTGGTAAGGTGGGGAGACGAGATCGTATAGATTTTATAGTGGTTGAGATGTAGGTGGGGTGACGGTACTGAGTTTTGAAATGGAAGGGGGTGTGGGGGAATTTCTCTTGAACCCAGTATGGTTGCCCTGATATTGGGTTACATAATCCATATGACATCTCAATCGTATGCGCCTTGAAAAGGTGTGTCCGGTTATATTTAACACTCAATACTTATGCCCTTAAATTTTTTAATTTTAAAAATATTTTTAATTTTAGAAAATGATTTTCAATTATATTTATTTTATCGGCTCCTCGTATTCTTTATTGTGGCTGAGATTCGGGATACCTAAGCCACATTGAGGAATCGGTCAGCCACATTGAGGAGCAAGCACTTTTTTCACAATTTTTTGGAAATATAGGAGTGGAAGGGGGGAAAAAGAAAAATTTTCCCGGGGGCAGGGGGAAGTGATTTTTGGGTAAAATAATTTATTTCTGAAATGATTTATGGGGTAAAACACATGATTTTGTAGGACAAGATGGCGGAGTCCAAGATGGTGGTGGCGCCATGGTGCCATAGCCCCCAGCTCTTCTTTTGGACATATCAAACCTATCTACTTCAAACAAAATGCAATACATCGAGAGAACACTGTAGCAGCAGTATAGGCTGCTCACGGTAATGTGAGCACTTTCTTGAGGCCCTAGTTACTTTTATTTTCAGCCATTTTTCCCTCTTTAACCATATTTTTAAATAAATATTGCCATTTATGTATTAAACACAATGTGTATATTTCACCACACTTGGAAGTTTACGTCTGAAGCTAAAATAAAAAATTATATTTATTGACTATTATTTCAAATAAGATGGCTTTCAAAAGTGCTCACTTTACCTTGAACAGCCGATAAGTGAAGAAACTCATGTCCTAATTGGTTAGCCAGTTTTCATGTTTGCGCCACCACAAAGAGTAAAGTTCTTACATCCGCGTCTTTGATGATAGCGGAACTTCAACAAAATAGACCTTTAAGGTAATATCTCAGGTATTACTCATCATATAAGGGAAAATTTTTCATAGACGTAATGATATGGTAAACCACAATAAAAATACATGATTTTAGTATATCAGGTATGAATTTAAAAACGAAATGTTAGCAATGTAAATATTTTCGTTTAGCATGCCACATCCGCCGAAGCATTCGTCTAATTTTAACCACACTTGGTAGTCTGGCACAGTATATATTGCGAACATTTAATGCATGAACATATCGTCTCTTTGGCCTAAATTTTCGCAAGGTGCAATGTATAGCTCTTAAAATTGTACGTCGCAACTAGTAAATCGATTAACGCCAAATTTGATATAAGAAATGCTATTGTAGACTACCCTATACCTGATTGCATAAATATATCAGACACTTGTTTCCAAGTTGTGACCACATAAATATTTTATATTAGAATGTCTTCTACGTAAAAAATTACTTTTCTTTACCAATGATCTTATGCCGTCTCTATGTAGGTAATAATCAAATAATTTACTTGCACATTTGTTCGCCATTTTATAAGATAGTATGTAATTAGTACACAAATTAATTATATAGATAATTTATGAATTGCTCCCTTATTGAAATTTGTGTTACGCGTTGTATCTATGAAAACAAATGGAATTAAAATTCGTATACTGACTATTCTTCTTGTGTGCATTAGACACACAAATTGATAAAATAGTAAATTTGACTTTTTGATAAACGACACCTGGAACTTAACTTAAATAGCTTATTTCAGGTAACTTTTCAAACATTTCCCATCACATTCTACATGCAAATAGTATTATTGAATACTAGCTAAATTATTTGTAAAGGAGTCTCATCCGTCAGCACATTAAGACTGAGTTAGATCAGTTGAGATATGACATGAAACTAACTCAATAACGTTACTTCTATATAAATATTACTACGTTGTTACTGGTCCCGTATAAAATATTTTTAGAGTGTAATATCGTCTATCAGCAGATCCACGCCAGTTTACTTATTAATGGCGTGGATACAATGCCACGTATTTTTAAAAATTCTCCAAGTTGTCAGAGTCAGCAAATATTGCATAATGAACTTATTTTTGCACTTTATCCATTCCACAGTTTAGGCACAATTACTTAAACTGTGGAATGACCATAAAGCAGAATTCTATTCATTATTCTGTGTTTTTAATGGCTGCGATAACATTTGATTTGCAGATACGCGAATTTGCATCTGCAGCATTGTTATACATAAATATTGTGGAAAATCTCTTGTGCTTATAGATTTGGTTAGCATATATAACCTGACTGTCTAATTCTTTAAGCACCTCATCAAAATTCCCTGTATATATCTGTTAAGGAAATTGGGCTAATTAGTAACATCGTTATCGAAATTTTGTTTCCGTTTTGGCGAAAGGACAGATCTAATCCTTTGCCAGGTAACTGGCTCCACTTTTTGCATTACCACCTCATGCATGTATGTCGGACACGTGATATTTGGGAAACAAAATGTAAAATTTTTGCACCGGAAGACAGCCAAATTACGTGCCCTCTGCACGTCGGTAGATAAATTAAGCACCACCGCGCGGGGCTGGTAATTATTTTACGTATGTTAATTTCATTTCCGCAGGTGCTTTTTCCGTACCTCATCCGAAATAAAGAAAGAAAAGTGTGGGGAGACCTTTGCTTAATGCTAGCAGGGCACACTAGTGGGGTACAAAATCATACACATCGCCGTCATGATTACTTTCCGAGGGCATCTCACGGCATGGTTGTGTGCAGAAATGAGCGTGTTTCATCCCAGAAAGGCATTAAAATAAATACAAAAAAATACTGACTTAATTTCTGGAGAGATCGTAATGGAACCACGCAAATCCTAGGAATACTAACACGAGAATCTCGTTATGGTTGGCCGTCACAAACACTTTCCTTTCCCCTCTCATCNCCCCCCCCCCCCCCTTCCTCATCTCCTTCTTTCGACCCGCGCAGTATCTTCCATCCGGCGAGTACGTGACTCGGAAACAAAAGAAACATCTAAAAATAAAATATATTACCGGATCCTCACAGAACTTTTAAGCGTTTGTAACTGAAATTGCCAGCCACCCCTCTGTACATCACGGGTTTGTACGAAAATTACACAATTTTTGCGTAGAAGCTAGAACAAAAATATCAACAAATAACTGATTTAAAAAAAACACGCTTCTCATATCTTAACCTCCGAGAGTTCAATTTCACAAAAAAAAATTCTCTGATGCTACATTTTATGATACTTCTCAGTCGAGAGGGCTTTCTTAATTTTGGTAGGCTGCACGCTTGACGGAGCCAGTTCGACGTGGTAGTCAGGCTTCTCGTCTCCCACAAAGACGAACTGGGTTTCAATTCCAGGCGGAGGCACCCAGGTTCTCGTATGTAAGAAACGCGGCGGACGTTGCTGTTGCCCGGCGAGTTTTCTCGCGGCGCTCCCGTTTCTCCCTCGCTTACATTCTACCACGGCTCCAGCTTCGCCTTATGTCAGCTTCACCGGCACTCGAGATATAAAAACCTCTCGACAACAGCTACGTGCTTGCATTTCCAAAACTGAGGAAGGTGTCGCTGTGGTAACTATTCTGATCTCGCGTTCTCGGGGACTTTGATTCCGTTTTCGGTCGGGCCATCGTGATTTCGGTTACCCATTATTTTCCGACATCGCTGCAGGCGATTACCGTGCTTGTTTCTTCATGTAGACTAGTTGCGAAACTTTCCGTTACAGTGGACCAAAGGTCAACATTACACGGACCACTTCGTCGGCAACTCTTCCGTTCAAAGAGAAAAACCTCGGAATAAAGATATACCTTCTAATTAAATTAAATTACCGCCATAAAAACGTGTCATTGTAATAGTAAAAATTTTATGTTACCAATAAAATTTAAGAAAAGTCCTCACAAATTAATCAGATTAACCGTAAAATTAATTTTGTGTATTATTCAGGGCCAATCAACAGACTGCGAGTATTCCGCGGACCACACTTTGCGAACTTCAGATGTAGACCATGGCTGATTGTTTCCTAGTTCCTGATTAGTCATAACAACCTTTGTCGTCTCTAATAGCTCAGCTGTTGACGAGACAGCAAGTCATATTTAACAACTTGTGTTTGCGATGCAAGTGGAAGTTATTTTTGCCGTTTCAGATTTTTTTTTTTTTCCCCCAGTGATTTGAAACAAAATTAGTATATACCTTCTTTAAAAAAAAAATTAAACACTTTTCAATAATTTTTTTGCTAACGCAAAATAATTACTTTGTCCACAGAAACAATATGTTTGGCAAAACAAAACAAAAATGAAACAAACAAGTGGAAGTTAGTGTACAAGGCTTTGGGCTGAAATATAAGTTCCTGCAGAAAAATAGCGAACTCCAGGCCATACTTCAAAATGGCCATTGCCTTATTTTAATTAGTCGGGATACAGAACTGTTATGATTTTGATATTTCGTTGACTATTATCCTTAATGGGGATATAGGGGCGTAACAAGTTATTGATAAGAGTTATGTAATGAGCACTATGTAATAGAAGTTTATTCAATATTTAGGTTGAACAATATCATTCTGATACAAATATGATTGAATATGAACGGGGAGAGCTATACCAATATACTTAAATATTAAATTATGATTTTTTTATAAAGATATAACCAGCCACATTCTGATTAAAGCCTAATTGGAGAGTCCCCACCTTGTTCATGATTCCCGAGGCTGATTCAGATGGCGCAAGTCGACGGCCGGACACACCCATCTTCAGTGGTCTTCTCGTTCCAATGGCCCGACGACAAAAGACACCGCCCGCCGCCGAACCCTCATAAACCACCGAATGGCATTTAGTGTTGTGAGACCGGAAGCCAAAACTCCCATAACTCACTAGGTGTTTGTGAAGCAAAAGCACCCTGACACTTTCTCAAAACATTGGGTCGGTGGCAGGGGCAGTGTAACGTGGGGCTTTGGGCACCGGGCCCTTATTTAGGAGAGTTATTTGGTGTTGCCTATTTTAAGTACAATTACGTTTTCATGTTTTCGGTGGGGGAGTGAAGCTCCCCTCCAGCCTCCCGGCTGGAGTGAATGTTGTGTCATGATGCATGTCTAGCATGTTGAAATGTTGTTAGCAAGTGTGCTAATTAATTTCGCATGTAGTGTGTCTCGTTTCCACGTTTGTGACATTGGAGTAATAAAATCCTTATAAATAATTAGAGTTGGAGGGGCCCCTAGCACAAAGCATCAGTCTCTGAACCCAGTACCAATAGGGCCCCCCCTTTCCCAAATCGTCTTCTTCCCGACCTGCAACAAACTATCAGGTCCGTGCGTTATTGTAGGAAATTAATTNTTTTTTTGTTTTATTATTTTGTATTTTTTTATTACGAATGTATTTTTCTTAGATAATTAATTTGTTTATTTAACCTAATTAGCCCACCCGACTCCTACCTCGACTGGCATGTGAGTCACTCGACCTGGAAAACGTGTGGTGATTGGGGCTATTTCCCACCTGTCACGAGTTCCCACATAACCAGCCTGGGCCGGGCGCCCTTCGATGTGTTGTAAAGAAGTGTAGGTGTGTCTATCGTTGTTTGCGGACGAATGCAATGTTCTGAGCAAAACCTTGTGTTTTTATAGATATGTGGCACTCCTCGTCGCGCACCAATCAGATGGCTTCGAGAAAAAAAGTGCGTTCATTGGGTGTGTTACTTCTCGTCCCTGTCCAATCAGGAAGTTCCGAGATGAGAAGGTGTTACTATCGATTATTGAAATGCTGTGTTTAATTAAAACTTATTGTTTTAACATTAATTCATTAATTTATTGTGTTGGTGTTGCCCTGAAATATTTATTTAGGTAGAGTGGCAAGCGCTGTGAGAAGCAGCATCTGCTTCTCCTGTAGTGTATTCATGGCTTTCGCCTGTGCGATTATAGGCCTAAAGTGATCTATTAAAGCTACAAAATGTGTCTCTTGCAGAAAAGCGGCCAGTTCATGCATATCTGCCAACATGGTCACATTTTCTGACGTGTTGTTGTGTCTTTTCCTGTTTTTTTGTGATTTTTCTGTCTGCTCTTGTGTAGGTGCTTGTTCTGTATATGGGTTTTTGAGTACTGGAAATTCAGTCTATGACTGAACATTTGTTTGTGTGTTGTCCTGAGGTTCCTGTTGAGTGTCTCCTACTTGTTTGGCAGGTTTTGGTGCCATCCATTGTTTTCGTGTCTCTATGTGTTTTTTAATAACTTCGCTTTGATTCCACGCAGCCGAATGTCCCGTTAGTTTGCAAAGTGTACATTGCCACTTTGTGTTGTTGTGTTCTGTGATATGACAGTCTGCCTTTGCATGATCTCCCGCACACAAAAGGCAGACTGGCCTAAGTGTGCAATATTTCTGAGTGTGGCCCAGTGCACAGCATCGCCTGCACTGTACCACATCCTCAGGGCGATGTTTGTACGTTTCTATACGAACTGACATGTATAAAAGTGTGGATATTTTCAATATGTCGTGTTCTTCTTGCTTTTGCACTACATCCCCATAGACTGCATGTGCATCAGCAGGTGTTCGAAATTTCCAAACTTGGATTGGAGTAAATTTATTCGGTTTGAGCCGTTTCTCTATTCGGTGTGTGGCTAAATCGTGTGGTAGTCCTTTAATGACTATCTTATTCGGTTTTTTTTATTTTTTGGGCGTGCGTGTAATATTGTACTTTGAAATTTACTAAGAGCCGACAGAGATTACAGTAATCCTCCAACATTACCAGCACCTTCAGGTGTTGTTTGTTGGTTATTGTGATTTTCACGAAATAATCTTGTTTGGAAGTCCGATTTAAAAATCTTATTTTCGAGGTATCCGGTATATACACTACAGGCGCGAGTGTGGATTTATTTATAATGTTTTCTGTTACAGCCCTTTAAGGGCTATCATGGCTATTCTCTGATGAGTCTTCTTCAACCAGTGGTGAGAAAACGTTTTCTATAGGAATTTTCTACCCAAAGTGGTGTCTGATTGGCTACCGGTGCAGTATGTTTCCTAGTGGGCTTCTGCCATTGTGAGTTGTGCAGTGTAGTGTCCGAAGAAGGAGAGGCTGATGCCTCCCCTTCATTGTACGACTTACCTGACGATGACTCCATCGAGTTCGTGTGCGTAATACTCCTAAGTCAGTGGTAGCTGACCACACTACCTGAGGGGTAGCGAGGCTAGGCCAGAAGAGGAAGGCTACCTTCCTCAAACACTGCCTGGTTTGTAATGCATGACACCGCCAACGGACTACGCTGTCATATGTTTATCAGCTGCGTGTTACCGTTTATTGGCCTGGGGGGGGAGGAGGATTTTGTAGTTTGCGATTTCATAACTAATTTCAGCGATCACGGCCCGTGTCCTGGATAAATAAGTGAAGGTGTGATCAGATAGGCGTCCACAACATGTAACATAACAAACCGTAGCAGAGTATTGGCCAGTATAACCTCCTACCATCCTGGGAGGTCGACGAGGTAGTCCCAACTCAAGCATACATGTTACGATGTTGCTTGTGTCTTATTCTATAATTGTATGCATGTTCTTGTTGGTGTTGGCTTGCATGCATATTGCTATTATTATATATGTGTATGAATTGCAGATACTACACGTAATATCATACAGAAAAGAATACTTTTCCCCATTGCGTTTTATGTGCGCTTGCATGTGTTGCTTGTGAAATTAAACTGTTATGCTTATTTGTGCCGTACAAATGACTAGAGATTAGCTTACTTTCTGGTGGCTTGTGAGAAGATTTATAAAGGAAAAACAGAAGTCTTATTCTATCTCTAGACATAAGTGTTATTATAAATGGAAAAGTTTTGTACATTTCATAAATTTTTATACACAAGAATTTTTTGCATATTTTCAGTCCTTAGTTATCCCTTACTAGTCTGTAAAATAATTTTGGCTAAGCGCGCCTTAAAATAAAAAAATACAGCTTTTCAGTTTCCTTTTTTGATTTTTCCAGTGTTTTTGCTTTATTTAATTTTTTTAAGACAAAAACGGAAAAATCACAAATTTGTATGCAGTTATATAAATCAAAGAAATGTTTTTATATTTTTTTGGAAAGATATTTTTTTAATATATAATTGTCCAAAAATAATTGATATATACGAAAGAATCATTTTTCTTGCCATCGGACGATTTGAATGAATTTCCATATCTACAGAACGTTTGCGTTTTTGGTGCACAACAGTCTAAGAGCGCTAAGTGTTACTCTGGTATACACTGAAAATAAAAAAGTTAGTGGCTACAAAAACTGTTTGGTTGATGTTTTCACAGGCGAAATTTAATTGTTGTTGAAAAACAGATTGTGGTGCCCAATAACACGTAGATTGACTGGTACTAAATCTATTTAGCTTCCACTAACATATCTGTTTATTGAAGAAACTTTTATTGGCTGC
The DNA here is from genome assembly GCA_002778355.1 of Clitarchus hookeri. Classification (NCBI taxonomy): domain Eukaryota; kingdom Metazoa; phylum Arthropoda; class Insecta; order Phasmatodea; family Phasmatidae; genus Clitarchus; species Clitarchus hookeri. The sequence goes on along the minus strand of NQII01001754.1, from coordinate 295,008 downwards.
CACGAGATATTTAGTTGTCAGCAACAGCATTCATGTCATCCACAGTAAAGCATTTTGCTGCGACTGCAAAACTGCATCTGTTATATTCTGCGCATGCGCTCTGGCATATTCTAAGTAGCCACCTTCTGTCTGGCCACGAGGCCATATTTGCCTGTGTTCAGGTTATTTGCGCCAGGTTACGAACTGATTCATGAGGGATATTCCCAGGTACTTATGAACGGATTTTAGCATTCCTTTATTCCAATTAAGTAAATGTTACACGTAAATGATCCCAGAAAATTAACTTACCCTGAGGTGAAGAGTGCAGGCCTTGTCGTGTGTGCCACTTGTCAGATTTCTGGTACGTAAATACTGAAGACAACTCCTTAACGTCGAGCAAGGTAGCGTAATTGTAACACGCCAAACTCTCGCAGTTGAGAGGCGTAAGGTTCGAATCCCACTCATAACGACTTAGAATATAGTGTTTAATTGTTGTTAGGCCATACCTACGTACAAAAACCCACAACCCGCGTCTATATGAACATCAAAAACCAGTATTCCTGCTATCATTGTAACATTTTCGCTACGACTAACGAACACATTACTGCCTACAAACACACTGAAATTACACTTTTTGATTTCCACGAAATACTGGAATGACAAAAAAAAAATGTTTCGGCACCACAAAATCTTTCGTTATGTCTATACTGACAAAGGAATAATGTGGTCGCCAACAAAATTTTTTGGTCACGAAGAAACTGTTTATTCTGTGTAAACCTAAACTGGCGTACAATAATATGTATTTTATAATTCTTAGTTTGGCGAGTACGTCACTTTGGAGATAGAAATCCTTTATCAAAGCTCGTTGCAGCTGCCAGTAGAAGTACTCCTGATATTCGATAAATTATTTTATAACTAGTTGTTCCAGCGGCTCCGCTCGCATGGACTACGGAATTATTATTAGGTTTTTTTTATTATAATGTTTCCTCCTCCCTCCCTCGCCGCTTCTACCCACCGTCACCATTGCTCTCCACGTCCGCGTACGGCAAGCCAACTCGCGAAAGTAAATTTTTTCAGGTATTTTCTCGCTATAAATAGTAGCCAATATCAACTTTTAGCCCTCCAACTATCTCTGTGCAAAAATTGACGTCGATCCGTTTCTCGAAAGGACAAACAATCACACTTTCAGATTTATATAATAGTTAGACTGTATATAGCGAGGACCGATATATTTATCAGTTAAATATCAATCGATAAGTTAGGTATACTTATAGATATATCGATACTTATAGATATATCAATAAGTATAGATAATTATCTATATATCGATAAGTATCGACATATCTATATGTATCGATCTATCGATATATCGAGCATTGACGCAGCAATGTACCCCGAGCGCGAATTGTTCCATCTTAAACGGTTTAGACCGGACATTGCAAGAGAGCGCGCTGGAGGAAAACTTTTTCCGACTTGATTCACTATTATTATTGTTTGTAAATTTTTTTTAGATATTTTCCCGCTATAAAAAGTGGCCGATATCACCTTTCAGCCCTCCAAATATTTATGTGCAAGAAATTACGTAGATCTGTTGTTCGGTTGAAACTTTACATTGTTGACGTTGCATTGTTGTCGTTGCATTGTTATTCCGTTTGTGTACTTTTTCATTTTCCAATAAGAATTTTAGTGAGAAATTTAAATAAGATATTTTATCGGAATAAAAAGTGGCCTACGTCACTTCCCGGTCCTCCAACTATCTCTGTGCAAAAAATCACTTCGGTCCGTTGCGACGTGAAAGAAGGACTAACAAACATCCAAACACTCTTTCGNTACATATATATATATATATATATATATATATATATATATATATATGATAACAAGTGGATATCACAGAAATGATGTCGGTCTTATATCTTACTGCCACTCGATCGCCTGCATCTTAAAGGAGATTTGGGCCAATTCCGACCCAGCATCTTTGTCTAGTCATAAAGTTAGCAACTATGTAATCGATTCTGGCCCAGTATCTTTTCAAAGACAAGACGCTTTATCTCTAGAAAGATATTTTTTTGCTGTCTTCTTTCTCGAGTAATATTTAAAAAATAACACTTCGACATTAAATTCAGGGCAAAACAATAAACATTCACTATAGCATCCTGCATCTTGCTGGTCAACATCTGGTGCATTTTTGACACTGTCGGTAAACAGTTGGTGGACTATCCATAATTATATCAGCCAATTCCGGCGTAAGACATCGGGCCAGCGTCGGCTGCAAAAGTTAGCTCGGCAAGCTTTAACCGGCCCGATTTTGTCCCGTGCCTTTCGCGTTTGTTGGGAAGGACATATAAATAACATTTTCATCCTTATCTTAGATATAATGAAACCCACTTTTATAATAATGACTTCCACACACTTGTTGGTAAAATTTGTGGAGCCTTGGTGAGGACATAAGAAGTTACATGTGTTTCATTACCAATCGGATGCTGAGATTTTCTTTATTCTTATTATTAAATTCCTAAGAAATCAGCTATTGTATGAGCGTGTTAAGTTGCTAAAAATTACTATCTTTCTTAAGAAGAAAGTTATTACATATTTTAAGAATCTTTTTATGTGACAAACGACGTGTATGTAAACAACGTTTTACACAATGTTCTAAAAAGAAACGTCAGCAATCAAAGCAGGCATTTTTTAAACTATGGTCTGATACTTTACATTATTTATACCTGCTAAACAAACTTTAAGTGTTTACTAAACTATTTTCTAAAAAATATATCTCTTTTCCTAGCCTTATATTGAAAATGCTATAAAAGTCTGGGTAGAATACTGCTTGGAAGCACCGAACTATAACAATTAAGCTTCGATAGTTAAGACATGTCTATTGGAAAATTCGCCAGTTTTTATTATGCTGAACAGAACTGGAAGAACACGATATATAGAATTCACTGGATAAATTCATTTAATAAATGGGGACTGTGAATCTGTCATACTTTCGTTAGTACAAGCGTTGAATCAGAAAAGTGGACGCGCGTCTCTGCATGTAAAATAAGAAAGTGATATGTAATGTTCCAGTTAAATTCATTTGATTCATTTCGCCATACTGGAGAAAGATATATCGACACTTCATTGACAAACGGGTGCTGCCATCTATCCGTGGTCATTTCCAATTTCTCTGAAGTTCTGGCGAGGTTGTGCTTTCGGGCTACTTACTATCACTCTAAAAAATTATTCGCAGTTTTACCACGTCAGTGTGTAGGTATGGCGAAAAAGCTTGGATGGTACAGTTAATTCCAAAACATCTATGCTAGTATTTATTCATATGCTCCGGAAAGAGTCAAATAAATTCGTGAGGAAGTTCCCTGCCATGTATACTAGCGATGCCAAACCTCGCTAAAGTTACAGTCTGGAATGTGGTATTATTTCCATACAATGTATAGGTTAATTCATTATTTCCCAAAGTATGGGTCGCGACCCACTGGTGGGTCGCAGACTAAAATTTGGAGGGCTCCGAAAAAAATATAATTTCATACATAAAAATATGCATGAGTTATAAATGTTATAATTTAGAACCTACACACATGCAATGCAACTGTCAATCAGACGTAAAATACTACGCAGAATACGCAGTGAATGCGAAGTGGGTCCTGAACTTTGGCATTTTTTTTAATGGGTCGTGGTTCATAGAACTTAGGGAATCACTGGCTTAACTACATACATAACCGTTTAGGAAGTTTACTACCCTTTCTACAGTGTACATATCCTTCCGCCAAGTGTAAATACGACGACAAAATACTGCAAATAAATGTAAAGGAGAAAACAGCTTACTCGGCGCAGACTTATTTGCGCACTGGAAAGATAATAACAAATAAATATTTGTATGCAAATCAAATAATATGTTTCCAAGACTGAGGCTGGAGTCACAATAGTATCGACCAGCACGACATGACAGCTCGTCAACGACGAAATAATTGTAAGGCAGTAAAGAGCAAGGTCAGCCAGACAAAACAACAGTCCCGACAGCACGACAGAACAAGAGACTTTTTTCTACTTTTCGTCGTGCCCGGCTTGTCGGGGTGCGCAAAGAATCTAACTAACACATTACAAAACAGAACCTCGTGTATATGTTCCTACTGTAATAAATAATAAACGAACTAACTTGGCGCCAAAATAAAGTTTCTGCTTGTTGTTAAATACTTTTTTTTTCAATATGAATACAAATATTGTCAAAATCAAAGAATCATTTCGCTTCATCCTGAGTGTTAGGTCGTAAATGTTGGATACTGTATGGTTGACTCACAGTTTTAAGGATGTTTCCAAAAGCCAAGTACAACCCTTGTCAGACAGATGTTGTCAGGGTACAGTAAACGCTGATTAAAAAAAGGTATAATATGAAATTTCATCGTGTGTTGACATCGTGTAGGGCTATCGTGTTGCGCTTGTCGTAATTTTGTTAAGCTGTATTTACAATAACCCGACAGTTCGACAAAACAGCCCCGACACAGATGCAGATTTTTCATCAGTCAATCAGGAGCAAGGTCATCCCGACAAAATCGCAGCCCTGACAGTCCGACAAAGTAGATTCTGTTTATACTATCGTTGGGGTTGGACCAGTTGGCCTCGCTTGGCAGTAGAAAAAAAAACATAAACATATCATTACAAAACCAAATTTCGTGTGGATTTCACTAGTGTAGTAAATTTCACATTAACCATACGTTTTTTACGCGTACGTCCTGGTTATCTTGTAACACAAAGCAAATGAATTTACGAAAATAAATATTCGTGGGAAAATAACTGCTCCAAAATCCTAAAATACTTCGTTTTTCAAAGTTATTAAAATAAAATAGTCTGCAATGATCTGTGATTTCTTCACACTCCATAGCAAATTACTGGCCAAAAGCCACGCAACATTTGTCGGAAGGAAACTGTCGGGGTATTGTAAACATTGAACTAATTTTGGTGGTGGAAATGGTCGGGCTGTAACGTCGGTCTGACTGTCGGGACGACCTCGTCGTGGCATTGTAAATTCAGCATGACTCTCTCATCATTTCTGAAAACCTTGAAATGGCAACAGGATACGCTTTCGCATAACGTAAACAAAACTCCGTTTTCTAGTAGATTACAAAATAACTGTTCCTTACTAGATATTATCAACATACTTATTTTCTGTAAATATTTAATTTTTATGTTGAAAACGAAATAACTGTACATTACAATAAATATAAATGGGAGATTTATTAAACAAAAAAAGTAGGTTTGCAAATGTTGACAGAAGTATAAACGCCTGCAATGTGCAGGTTGATTCACGGGGAGTTACCGCCACTCACACAGCTTATTCCTTACATGATTTGGAGCAAAATATGTCTTTTAAAGGTTGGTCCTATGCCCAATATTTACAGATTAATTCGATAAATTGGAAATGCCTAGATTATTGCGTATATGGGGATGGATGAAGGTTATTGTTTACCAAAGGACACCACAGACACGCGAGGAACTACTTGCGCGTATCATGCATGCCGCTACAGCCATCAAAGACAGCCGTGTGCAGCTTCGTAGAGCAACACGCGATGTTCATAAGCGTGCTGCCAAGTGTATGGAAGTACTTGGAAATATTCTGAACATCATTTGTAAGCTGGTTAGATGCAATTGTGATGCTCAACTGTTAACAACAACATCATTGTATTAACACTTCTGAAAGTGTTATTATTTTATTCGTCATTTTTCAAAAGTCTCGAATTACTCAGTAAATATTGGGAATAGTACCCTCATGTATACGACATATTTTGCGTTAAATGATGTACGAAATAAGCCCTGTGAGTGGCGGTAACTCCTTGTGAATCATCCAGTATGTATTATCAATTAAGGAAACATTCAAACATGTCACAAGCAGGGTGAATTTTCAAAGGTTTTATTCAGAAATTATTAAGATACCGTGAATTGACTATAGTCAATAAGAACAATGGTAGTGGCGGAATGATGCAGAATGCATAGAAACAAGAAGCTAAGCAGGACGGACGATTAAAAATATTCAGTTAACCGTGAAAACTTCTCGACGTTAGTAAACTGGCACCAGACTTCCTTTCACACTTATCGTGTTGGAAATTAAACCATCGCAATAGATTTAACGCCATTTTGCGTTCTCGCACGGGAATTTTTCACCACAGCAGTGAAGTGTCCAGCAGCTTTATTTTTGTGGCAAGTGAGAAATTTGGCAATGCTACAGATAGTTAATAACACAGAGATGAAGCAGCCGCACGCATCTCGGACTCCAGCTGCACCCACCAGCAAAATGACGTCGCTGGCCACCAAGCATGCCGGAACGCCTTTCGCTAATCAATGCCTTGTAAGTTCCTTGCCAGCCGGCAGCCCAGCCAATAAGGAATGTTTCGCAACGCGCGTTAGCCAGTGATACGCTAGGCCTTTCCCAGAGCCTCGCGCAGCCATTTAAGGATTGGACACGTCCACGTCAAATTAACTCCCAGACTATTTCACTACTTTATACTCGACATGTTCTGTGGAAATGTTATAGCTTAGGCTGTTCATGGTAAAATGAGCACTTTTGAAAGCCCTGATTGAGATCTACTTTCATGCATGTAGTGTATTCTTCCACCAATATGAAAAATTAACATTGCAATGGGCCTGATCACTTTATTCATGGGTTAGACAAGCGAAACTGTAAAATTATTAGTAAATGAAATATTATTACAAATTTGCTAATTCTTACACTTATACGCATAAAAAAATGGAGAGCAGAATAAGTTATTTTGGTATTCAAAAATGTTTACCTAAAACTTGTAACTCATCGCTTGGGGCATGTAACTACTGTCCCTCCGCTGTTAGCAACTATACTGGGCGCATGTCAGTCGGTGTGCCGTTCAAAACACATGCAGTTATGGGACAAGTTGTTTCCCGAAGTTCTCAGTTAATCGCGAATGGCCTACAGCAGGTGAAGAAACGTTTAATGTTTATCAATAAGTTCCCGGGCGCTGTGAGCCTACCGACGGGAGAGAGCGAGGAAGACGTGCCCGTGTAACTCCGGTTACAACGCTAGCCACCCATGTTTCCACGTATCCGGCGGATCACAGGTGTGATTTTGTGCACGTGTGTAGCGTGGCGGACGATGCTGAAGGTCTGTGTGTTTTCTCGGTGCAACCCCCGTTTTTTTTCCAAAAACCACTGCATTCTTTCGCCTCTTCGTCCATGCTTGGGCTGGGTTCGCGAAGAAAAACGTGCACGTTACGCAGAACGTGTTCGTAAGAATTTGACAACAGGCATTCGTAGATACTCCCTATGAAACTGCTCAAGATCATCATGTGCATGTTGTGTAGGAGGCATCCTCGATGAGTACCTACACTGGTATGCAATTGCAATATTTCATTTCGTGTCGTGTGCATAAGGCATTTAAAATACGAGTGCAGAAAAAATAAGAAATAATGTAATTGGTTTATCCAGATATTTCAGTTGAAAGAAATCTTACGTTTACATTTCCCTTTGCAATTTAAAAAAAAGGGCGTCTAAATAAATTACTATTTCACTAAAATCAATATAATGTCAAATGGTCAGGGCCACCTGTTTTTCGCGAAAATATTCCACGACTAGTTTCACTGGAAAACACGTTAGTTCAGAAACAATTTCGTGGTCGGATGATTCGAACTATCACGATCACGCGTCTAAGGCGTCTGTCAGTCAATCACACAAGTTCAGTGTCAGGGTAACTTAATTCTGATAGGCCCAGTCAAATAGAGAATGAATCCTCACACAGAGAACCGGCCAATAGTCAATGTATACCTGCTAGCGTGAACGTAGAACGTTGATGTATATCCTGCGCACAAATATTTTCGAATTAAAGAAAAAATGGATGGGCGTACTAATGATGCGTCGTTGGCTGAGCATGTGAACCGAATTTATATAATAAAGGTTAAATGCAGGGATATTTTACTTAAACTAAATGTATCATGGACCGAGCCTTTTCCAGCCTTAAGCCTGTCTGGAAGTCAAGCATGTCACCCTAGTTAGACAGCCGGCTCCACTGAGTGACAGCCTACTCCCATATCATCCACGTTCACTTCGTATAACAGTTACAACGTGTGGACGTCACTTCTATGTTACAGACGAGCAAGGATGACATCACTCCCGCCTCCAACGATGAGATCAGAACGATCCCTGGCCAAAAACCCATTAAAAGTGGTTAAAGGCTGTTCACGTTGAAGTGGCCACTTTTGAAATTAACCTTAGAAAAAAGTCACTGTTCCTACCTACATGTTTTTTAACAGGCGAAGTGAATAACATGCGCGCAGTTAAGTTGGTAACGAGGGAGGTGAAAATTTCCATGCCTTAACGTCGAACTAAAAATGTGATAACTTACATGATTTATTCCACTTTCTGTGTGTTTTTTTAATGCACTTAAGTGTAATATTTAGCAGATTTGCAAAATATGTATGCATGCCTACTTTTCTAATAATTTCATTTTTTAACTTAACCAACGTATTAATAAAATTATGGGGCTCATGGCAGTGTTAATTTTACATAAAACGGAAGACTAAACAACGTGAATACAATTAGATCTCAACAAAGGCTTTAAAAAGTGCTCAATTTACCGTGAACAGCCTATGGGTTTCCACCTGCCTGGATGTATTTTGGACTTTCGTGGTCCTCGAAACTCGTGAGCGCTTAAGGCTNAACAGCCTATGGGTTTCCACCTGCCTGGATGTATTTTGGACTTTCGTGGTCCTCGAAACTCGTGAGCGCTTAAGGCTGACTCCTGCCCACTCAGATACTTGCCTCATCGCCTCTATACGCGAGGCGATCAACTGGCGTGCAGTTTTTTCGTCGGCGACTCACCTCAACGTGACCTTAAGCGGTTACCCATAATTTTTATGACACACTAAAAACGATGAAAGAATTATCATGCGTGTCTCAAGACAACTATAAAGTTTTTGTAAATAAAATTTAGCAGTTACATCTGTTTCTGTGAACATTCGTTTTAACGATTTTTACACCCAAAAAAATTCATTTCTGGAGTTTAAATGAGAACTTGAAACGTTTCTTTAGACGCGAAACGTTTCTTAAATGCTTTTCGCGTTTCAACACCGCGACAACATGCCCAACCGTTATTTAATCACGTGTTTTCTACCAAAAAAACTTCTGTAACGCACTTCATACGTCAGCCAAGCGGAATATTAAGGCTATCCCTGCCGGTACAAACTGTTCACGGTTAAGTGAGCACTTTTAAGGTCCTAGTTTTTTCCCCTTCAGCCATTTTGTATCGTTTAACAACCTTTTGAAATAAATATTACCATGTAAACAATAAACATACTGTGTATATTCCACTACACTTGCAAGTTAACGTCTAAGGCTAAAATAAAATATAATTATTTACTTTTATTTTCCAAATGAGAGGACTTTCAAAAGTGCTCACTTTACCGTGATTTGCCTATATCATACAACATTTGACTTCATTATTTCAGTTACTTATATCGTCCACAATGGCTCAGTCATCACCGACCACGCCATTACAACAGCTGTAGAAACTATTCTGAAACAGATTTAAGAAGCCGTTTCAACCCTAGTGTCAAAGACTGTCATTTATAAAGAGTGAGTGAATAAATTTAAGCGGCTCTTAACATCGAGATGTTGAGAGCCGATAAGCGAGGTGGGTATGTAACAGCGCCAGAATGCAAGGGCAGGGAAAACGGGAGATTCCTGAGAAAATCGGCTCACCAGCGGTATCGTCCGGCACGATTCCCACATGCGAAAATCCGGGAGCGGCCCTGCCGGGACATGAACCCAGTTCGCCTACGTGGGAGGCGAGTATTCTAACCACTACACTCCCGTGGCCCCATTTATAAAGGCTTTGTCCGGAGTGAGTGAAGGAAGTTGAGAGTATTTATCTAAAATAATAACTAATAAGTGTAAATTCTGTTTTGTTAATTTTACGAATACGTTTAGATCACTGGCACACTACTTGAGTTATATATTATTCACGGTAAAGTGAGCAATTTTGAAAACCCTCTCGTTCGTAATAATAGTCAATAAATATATTTTACTTTAGCATTAGACTTAAACTTCCGAGTGAGGTGGAATATACACACTGTGTTTATTACTCACATAGTTTTATTTAAAAACGTGGTTAAAGGATAAGAAATGACTGAAAGATAAAAGTATCTCGGGCCTCAAAAGTGTTCGCTTTACCGTGAACAGCCTATACAAACCATTAAAGACAGCTTACAAGTCACTTAAAGGGAAAAAGTTTAAAATATACATTATGCCAAGGAGACTGAAACACCAACCCCTCACAGTTTGTAATATGTAGCCGGATGCGAAGATTTCAATCGTTTCGCTTACGTAATTTTTCCGGGAATATTTACAACATTAGGTTGTAACTCATTAGCTTCACTACTCTATAAGAAAGCCAATAAATTTATCGATTAATTTTGCGTAGCTCTTATAAATATTTAAAATAGGAAATCATTTAAGGTATTTGTTAAGGATAACTTAATAAAAGTACTCAAGAATCTTTCAAGGGCCCGCGGTAGTGTCGTGGTCAATCTACTCATCCCCCCCCCCACCAAGGCGAACTGGGTGAGATTCATGGCGGGGTCGCTCCCGGATTTTCGAATGTGGGGATCGTGCTGGACGATGCTGCTCGTTGGCAGGTTTTCTCGGGGATCTCCCGTTTCCCCCCAAGCTTGAAATCTGGCACTGCTCCATTCTCACCTCTTTTCACCCTCATCGGCTCTCAAGATCTCGATGTCGAGAGCGGCCCAAATCTCTCTACCCCACTACATATTCGAACCTTTAAATAAAGGAGTAAAAATTGCATTAGATAAGGTTAATAATAACTATGGGAGATGTTTTAAAAGGAAACGTAAATTTCAATCTCATTTGCGGCGAAGCCTCCTGTATTATGTCGTTACGTCAATCGTAATAGGTAAATGAGTCAGACGCCGTCCGGAAAATTAAACTGTGGTGGTTTCCCGGTGTTTCGTGATAGTATCAGGTGCTTGTAGAACCGCCCAGAACAGAGAGGCAACGGACGTGTCGCTGAAGAAGGGTCGTTTAAAAATTCGCTCCGCTGATTGTTGTTTGTTTCCGATTCCTGGAGAGTCGACCCGCGCTGCCCATGCGCGGAATTTTTAATTGCCCCTTTTTAATTCCGTCTGGGTGCTGGACCATCCGGGGAGCCGGCGGCATGGAAATTGCCCACTTGTTCACGTTGATATCGCACGTCGCTAATTGAAACCCCTCGCTCACTCCAGGACGGGCGGGTAGTTTCCAAGAGCCTCTCGCTCCGTCGCCTGTTCAGCAAGCCGTGGAGAGTTGAGTGGGGGAAGGTCACGAGAGCAGTGCGTACCCGGGCCCGCCACACCCCCTTTTGTAATCAAATATCAAACACCAATTAATCCGCACAATTACTCATTTCGACGCTTTCACGCTTTGATTTCCTGTAGTGACGCGCCCGCAGCCAGCTACACATCGCGTGTTTTACCACGCCGAAGTTGACGCATTTGGGGAATGAATAGTTTGGGTTCAACGCGTNAGCCAGCTACACATCGCGTGTTTTACCACGCCGAAGTTGACGCATTTGGGGAATGAATAGTTTGGGTTCAACGCGTATTACGTCGTTACAGTAATTTCCATAGCGGTGTACCTGTTATGCACGAAACTAACAACTAACCTGATGTAGTATTTAACAAAGCCGAAGTATGAAACCTGTTCGAACGTAACTTAATCCTTGATCGTGGACAGGTTACACAGTTATGTTGAAGGCCGTTCACGATAAAGTGAACACTTTTTAAACCAACCTTAGAAAAAAAAAAGTCAGTTGGTCCTGCCTGCGTATATTTTAACGGGTGCACTGAGTGGCATGCGTCCAGCAAAGCATTTGGTAACGACGGAGGTAAAGTAGATATTTCCGTATCTTAACGATGAAGAAAAAGTGTTGGGTAACCGTTTGTGGTAACTTGAAATATTTCTTTCGCCTTCCGTCTTATTTAATGCACGTAAGTGTAAAAATGAGAAGNTTCGCCTTCCGTCTTATTTAATGCACGTAAGTGTAAAAATGAGAAGATTTGTGAAATATTTACTTTTATAGTAATTTCGCATTAATAACGTGATGAGGCCTACGGCAATGTTGATTTTAAATACGGCGGAAGAATACACGACGTGCATACAAATATATCTTAAGCAGGGCTTTCAGAAGTGTTCAGTTTACCATGAACAGCCTTTATTTATGAACAGTGCTGTACGCACATATCTTTGATGCTCGGTCTTCTGTGTGGTCGGCCTGATTTGTGGAAACTTCTACGTGGCGTTTTGAGACGAGCCGGTATCATAGAGCAAGCAGCACATTGTTTAATACGTGGTCGCAAGACAAGCGCTGAAAACCAGTACAGCGCATGCAACAACATTGCGTGATTTCGACACTTCAACTCATAAACTACTGTGTAACCGAACGTGTTAAGTTTAACCAGGATTAAACCTTAATGTAAATTTAAATCCGTCATATTCTTAGCGTGTATGAATTATGCTATCTGCATGTACCCACTTAGCAAGTAGCGAAGGCTTAGTTGTTTCGTCATACCTTCTATGTCCACCATTCATCGATAGCGCGTGATTCACAAGCAGCCCTTTTAAACATCGGTTCTGGCTTATCTCAAATACTTTCAGGCGTTTCGTGCAGCTGATAACATTTTTTTTTAACAACCAATGAATTGAAATTAAAGTTGAATAATCAAAACCATTTGTAAATTAATAATAATAATTTTGACCGGATGACATATCTACACTTACACAAAAGACCCTTAGTGTTACATGTGCAATTTTGTTTTAGAAATACGAGATGTGTACATTGTTGTCACATAATCCTATGGAGTATTAATGCAGACTCAGGATAACCTGGAATTTCATGAATGGGCTTTCTGGCACGGTTTTGTTGCGTTCTGATTCCAGCGAAAATCCCGATACTTGTTTCCAATATTTCGTGTCCAAATTTATTTATCTCTTCAGATATACTATACTTTATAAATAAAATAACCACAGCGATAAAATTTAGTACCAGTTGTAAAGGCCTATATCATAACCCTTCTGTGTTGGTTCGTTTATCGCAGTTTCTTGACAAAAATTTTGATGCGGAAGTGGAAGACAAAAAAATTGTAATTCATTTATAGATATTGTATTATGTAGTAAATGAAAATTACTCTTGTTTGAGTTAAGGGCTTTAAACATACGGGTACTGAGATAACAAGTTACTATTGCATACTAATTTCCAGCTCGAAGGATTCAGAATTATGCCAAGAAATTTTTAATCCGTCACATGCTTGAGCATAAAGCAATCAGTTGCCTGAAACTCTCGATAATGAAACATATGTTTTAAATTAGCCTGTATTATTTACTATATATTGTCTTGTTCCTACTCTCCATAAACTCGATACAACTATTGGATATAAGGAAGCATGCTGGTATCGAGCGAGGACTTAATCACCATGGGTAATAGGTTTCAACAACATTTACCACTCACAACTACCAGGAATGGCCACGAAAACTGCCGACTAAATTAAAGTAAATAATAGCCAATAATATATAAGTAGAGATAAAAGGAGATTTTATAGTAGGTATCTACCTAAATGTCTTGTCATGCACAATTATAACTTTATTCTGGCCCCTTCTCAATGGTTCAGCTACAAAGTTAATAATGTATAGTGAAATAAAAGATCTGAGAGTGGTTAAGTAACTAATATATATATTATATAGCTATTGATTTCAAAATGTTTGACGTCTTTTATTCAACTGGAATCTGTATTATGATACTTAAAGGGGTAAAATGTATGTCGCAACCATTCAGCGGAATTTTTATGAAGTTAATACTTGGTAATTATTGTTTTGAAAGAGTAATATTTCCTTATATCTAAAAACAATTGTTTTCCAGCCATATCCATAAAATTGTATTTGCTGCTAGTGAAATTCTTTAAAATGCCCGTTTATACGTAATTTTTAGGTTCTCTTGATAGCGGTCTTAATTTACCCATAAACTTCGAAAGGTTTTACCAAATTTTAAACTTAGTAGGAAAGTCCCTGACTTACTTTCCAAGGTATTTCTTTATGTCAGTCCTATAATGAAAATTATTTATTTGGGCAAGAGCAAACTATAATGAATTCACGGTTACTTCAAACTTTTCTGAAGCCCTGCTTAAGTTCTACTTCCAAGGTATTCCTCTGCCTCGTAGAAATTAAGCTTAGCTATGTCTTTAAAATCACACCAAAGGACAATGCACCGAATTCGTGCGCTTTCAGATGTAATAATATTTTGCATGAGGACTATTTCTTATTAGGCGCTACCAACACACATGTTTTCTCATTTATTATTAATAATATATTACAATTTATAAATGAAATATAAGCAAAACTTTAGTTTAACGAAAAATAAGATGCATTTTGTATTAAAAGAGGTAATGAACGATTTGTGAAACATGGGGTATTTAGGAAATAACTAAATGCTTCAGACTTAGGGTGTTTTTCAAAGGTGTGATTCAAAAAGTGCGAAGAAACCGTGAATAGACTATACAGGAAATTTATTGTTTTTAAAATTGGCTATTTTCTTTATTGCACACGAGTGTCTCTAGCTTCCTCTTTTCGTATGCTTCAGGCACACGAAATATAGTATATCTCAGAGTCAAATCACGTGATTTGTAGAACTTTATCAAAATAAATATTGGCGCAGTTATTAAATCATAGCAACTCACGTGAAAATTACAAATACTTCTCACATAAGCTTATGACCTCAGATTTCAACGTGCAGATTATGTTATACTGCCATCCGCGTTGGATGGGCCTGTTTAAAATAAGTAAGTGAAGAGGCTTGGGGGCTCTTAACAGCGAGGTCTTGAGAGCCGATGATGTTGATTGAGTTGAGTATGGAGCGGCGCCGGAAAGAAAGGGCGGTGGAAACGGGAGATCCCCGAGAAAACCCGCCGACCAGCGGTATCGTCCGGCACGATTCTCACATGCGAAACTTCGCATTGGTGGGAGGTGATCAGGCTGACCGTTCAGCCACCGCGGGCCCCCAACGCGTTTAAAGAAAAGCTGAAAAACGTTTCTATCGATTTACTTGTAGTTCATACATTTGTAAAGAAAAGTNTGGAAACGGGAGATCCCCGAGAAAACCCGCCGACCAGCGGTATCGTCCGGCACGATTCTCACATGCGAAACTTCGCCTTGGTGGGAGGTGATCAGGCTGACCGCTCAGCCACCGCGGGCACCCAACGCGTTTAAAGAAAAGCTGAAAAACGTTTCTATCGATTTGCTTGTAGTTCATACATTTGTAAAGAAAAGTTTTCAGCAAACTAAAAAAAGGAGCTATTTGTTTGAGTTAATACTACACGACATTTTCGAAATTACTTTTATATGGCAAAGGCTTTGTATGTTAGTGTAATGGAGGCTGGTGACAAGTCTGCACCCGCAGCCACAGAGGCAGTGCATGATACCAGGCCGCAGAGTAAGGAGGATAAAACAAGAAACAAGGGCACCCCGAGCACCGCTCAAGTCACGAATGTGCATCCCGCAATGCCCGTGTGATTGTAACCTTATTCATCCAACCGCGGCCGGGGATTGTAATATCTAAACCTACTCGTGGAGGTCTAAATGGGACTAATCTTTGAGCGAAACGCGGATATTGAAATACGTTCTGCCCGAGTCTTATTCCGCCAAAAGACACGGATACCGCGGGAGAAAAGAGACAGAACATACTGCGCGCCTGGAGCATTTCGGAGTGATTGCATTTCCTGTTGAAAACTTCCGCGATCTCTTTTCGGCAACCCATCTCGACGTCTTTTCCATTACTTTTTCTTGTCTTGGTTCGCGTGATTCCTCAGCCCTCGAGGATTTTGTGCGCATGCCTACGAGTAATCACGGGAAACTCTATCTCTTTCCATGTATTTGTTTTTTCTGTAATACTACCTTTTTTGAAAGCTGCTTTTGTCATCACCTCGCTCGGATATCGGGCATTGTGGCCAGCAGGTCAACCATCGGAGGACACTCGGGTGGTTAAATTTCGGGTCGTGTAGTAACCCTTTCCCTTCTCCTTCTTTACCTTTTCCTTTCGCAACTTTGCCCCCACCCCTTTTCCGCCTTTACCAAACTTCCACCCACACCCACGGGCCATGAACCAGCTGGCATTCAAGAGTAAGGTCTACGGAGGAGCCAATTAAAACTTATCGGGAGGAAGAAGAGCGGTTATTTGTGAGACCGTTGCCTTTGGAAGAGGGCACGCTTCTCTCCCCGTGAGCCGATAAACACTCTATCGCTTACAGGCAAATAACCTTTATACCAAGCCTCGCCTTTTTTTTAATCTCCCGTTTACTGAGTGTTTCGTAATACTGGAACTTTGAGTGCAGCTATAAAACTCAACTTCTCTCGAGCATGCCTCACTTTCTTGGTTAGAACATATTTTAAAATGTCAGTTCGTCACTCACGAAACATAAAATATATTTTAAGTCTGTAACACACCGTTCACTAAATGCGGTAATGGTGGAATATTGTCTTCGTTTCAGACACTGATAATAGATTATAGTTTATTCTCCGTTTCTTCACACTTTTTTTAATCAAACGTTTGAAAACCCACACCATGTATAATGTACCTGGTTGTTTTCTATATACTTTAGGTATCACAAGCGTTTTATACTCGTGTCAACTTATTAATAACATTTTTTTTTGTTAAAACGAACTTGTACATCTATAAGTTATAACAATTCATTATATAATTAGTAAGAATAAAAATAAGGAAACAACATGTGTCTTGGCTATGTCTAGTAAGAAATAATTACTATGCAANTTCACTAAATGCGGTAATGGTGGAATATTGTCTTCGTTTCAGACACTGATAATAGATTATAGTTTATTCTCCGTTTGTTCACACTTTTTTTAATCAAACGTTTGAAAAACCACACCATCTATGATGTACCTGGTTGTTTTCTATATACGTTATGTATCACAAGCGTTTTATACTCGTGTCAACTTATTAATAACATTTTTTTTTGTTAAATCGAACTTGTCCATCTATAAGTTATAACAATTCATTTTATAATTAGTAAGAATAAAAATAAGGAAACAACATGTGTCTTGGCTATGTCTAGTAAGAAATAATTATTATGCAANTTATAATTAGTAAGAATAAAAATAAGGAAACAACATGTGTCTTGGCTATGTCTAGTAAGAAATAATTATTATGCAAATTATTATTTCCCTAAGTGCGCACGAATGCGGTGCGTCGACCATTTGGTGTAATTTTCAAGACTAAGTTAAGCTTTGTTTGCATGAGGCGGAAGAATATCCTAGAAGTAGAACTCAAGCAGGGCTTCAGATAAGTAGGAAGTAACCGTGAATGGACTATAACGTATATTGTCCTCATTAAGATCATTTTCAACGGACGAATCAGAGAAAAAATAACGGAAGACGAGAAATTAAAACTGACGCATATTCTACGTTCCAGATATATCCNAACGGACGAATCAGAGAAAAAATAACGGAAGACGAGAAATTAAAACTGACGCATATTCTACGTTCCAGATATATCCACAGGAAAGAGCTCCGTAAAAAGGCCAGTGCGGAATTTTCAAGCCAGTCCTTGACTGTCAGTCCAAATTACCGGAGCTTTAAACAGTTCTCGGTGACAGCGCGCCGGTGTAAAATGTTAATGCAGAAGTTCTCATGGGCCAGCGGATCTTTTTCNTTAAACAGTTCTCGGTGACAGCGCGCCGGTGTAAAATGTTAATGCAGAAGTTCTCATGGGCCAGCGGATCTTTTTCTAGGAATTTTTTGAGCAAACGAACCGAACGTTAAAGAACTGAATCACGTGTGGCCGTGTGACAATTTTGCGCAATAACGTAAATTAAAACAAACTGCAAACAAAAAAAAAACATTTTATCTACGGACGCAGCGCGGAATTCGTCAATGCTCACGCGTCGTTTGAGTCTTCCATTAGTAATGAATAAAGTACTGTTTTTATAAGAATAGTAAAGAAATGTCATGCCTATCTCCCTTTTACAGGCTGTTGTCCCTAAGTATTTCAAGGTCTTGAAACCCACTACGGAGCACTTTTACAAACCGCATTTGCTGCGTTTGTTACATACGTTTTAAACCAATTTTGTGGTATATCAGTGACTTAAAATGCTTGCGTATTCATGAATGGTTGTGTGCGAAAATTTACAGAAGGGTTATTAATGTATAATGGGATGGTGAGTAATCGTTATACGTCCTTTGAAAAATCTATCTAGTACGCGCGTTTAATTGGCAAACATTTTCCGAATAAAATTAATCTTTTAATAAATTTAAAAATAAAAAACTAAAAAATTAGCTGCTTAAACTCATCTACTCTGTGGAAGTTAGAAGTAAAATATTCACTATCAGTCAGTTTGAAACGCGTTTCATGTTCGAAAACCAAAACCAAAAGTTTTAATAGGGAAATCCTAACTGTTCTGTATAAAGAAGAAACTCTATAGTTTAGAAAGGTTACACTTCTGCCAATTGCTCCAGACTCCATGGCCCGGAGGGAGAGTTAACATTTTATTTGTAATTGGAGTTTTCAAGCTATAAAAACTAATGTTTGATTATTAAAGATTTTTTGGTCTCTCGGGTTTCGAACTCGAATGTGAGAACCAGCCAAAGTAAGAGAATATTATCCGTCGCCCCTGCAGACAAAAAAATTAATGTTTACGAATGTAGTTCAAATAGTGNAGCCAAAGTAAGAGAATATTATCCGTCGCCCCTGCAGACAAAAAAATTAATGTTTACGAATGTAGTTCAAATAGTGTTATAAATTAAGTTGTTTGTTAGGACAAAAATATTTTTTTTTTGGAAATCTGTTCTGTTGTCGCCCACGATATAGCTAAATACGTAATAATATACCACTTACGTCGTATGGTTCAGATCGATTTCTAGTGTATGTGAACACTTATAAAGGTGTGCTGACTAATTATTTCATTGAAATAACGTATTGACGTGGAATACCGTCCCAGTCATAAAAGTATTTTGAGCAAATAATTAGGTTTACTTCGCTTATGATGCACTTAATTTCCTTAGGCAGGAGCAAATTTTTCTCAAGGAAGAAATATAAATCAGATGTTAGAATTTATGTAAAAGGTCAGTCTAAATTTTTTTGATATGAGAACTGATTCATTTTCCTTAAGGCCAATATGCCAACAGTACTACGGAAGGATGACCCTTATAGTACTGGCCACTGATTTCTTCATGTGTACTGTACTTGTGATAAGTATCACTCATTTGCAACGGGTCCACGATCGTGAACACTGTGCTTTCGTGTACTGAATTTCCTTCTATGCGCACTGCATTTACAGTGTGACGGCTCCAGTCGTCCCTCATTTCGGATGATACTGTCACCAAAAATAAACATTGTCACAGGCTTACATCACATCTCTGGAGCAACACCACCAGTCACTCTCAAATATGTTTAACAATTCTTTATACTTAGAAAGGAGAGATCAGGGCGGTTCTTGGTCTTGAGAAAAATTGAGGGTGAAACGAGGTGAGTATGGAGCAGCGTCGGAATGCAAGAGCGGGGGAAACTGGAGATCCCCGGGAAAACCCACACGATTCCCGGATGCGAAAATCCGGGAGCGACTCCGTAGGGAATCGAGCCTGGTCCACCTAGGTGGGAGGCGAGTAGTCTGACCACTACACCACCATGGCACCTATTTATACTAACATATTGTTGACATAATTTATACTTTTATGTATGACTTTATTATCAACAAAAACATTTATACGTGTTTCGAGGAAAGAAGGGTAATTATTGATATTTGCAATTGCTTATGGAAATTAATTTAAGAAATATTATTCCCAACGATTAATGTACGAAAGTACACTGACCTTCATTTACGATTTTAAAGCAAAATAATTACGAGTACCTCATAAATTCCCTCATCGTGCTAATTTTGTACATGAACCATACTTCTCAAATAAGTAAATATGTATGGTTTAACTGAGTTCAGAGTCACGTTGCTCGTCCCCTTATCCTTCTTATTTTAGAATAAATGTATTTTTATGTTTGTAGAACGAATTTTAAGCCAACGAGATTTATTTTTTATCAAATGTAAAAAAATAGCAGTATAGTAACCTGGAGTACGAGAAAATTGGCTGGGACACCAAACATGACACTCCTTCAATGTATATTTTTAGCCTACTTTACACAGGAAAAATAGAATTATAAGGTCACCTTCCTGTCTGTGTGTCTGTACGTGTATGTGTAGGTCTGTACGTGCATGTGTGCATCTATATATGTGTCTGTGGATGTGTGTGACCCGCCTCCCTTAAAACATTTGAACACGTTAATCAAATTTCACCAAACTTGGTACACATATAGTACTTAGTAATGATAAATGAGTACGGTAAACCACGTAATTTACATGGTTTAACTAGTTCAGACACTTATTTTCTAAATGACAGCCTTATTCCTTCATGGCTATTAAGTTGTTGGGATGGTGTTAGTTAAGGTAAATAGATAGGGTGAATAGTAGTAGATAGGGTTAGTAAACCCTACCAAAACATTAGACTGATTACATCCCAAGTTAATGCATCGAATCCTATCTCCATAATGCAGTTGGTTACGCGCTAGTTTGTGGTACGAGATTTTCTGGGTTTGAGACCCGGGTAAGACACGTGTGTGTGTGTGTGTGTGTGTGTATGTAACTGTCTAACTGCTGTTGCATATATTTCTGGTTACATATACAACGATATTCAGTCAACGAGACGTCAAGGATTACCTACCATTGAAGCTATAAGAACGCAATCAAAATTATTTGCCCTTATAAGTATAGAGAAAACTAGGCTCATTAGTTGGATCAGTGATTTTATGTTATTATTCGTTTTTATCCTACCTATGTTTCGCAATGTCTTTCGTACGTCTTAAAACATTAGTGAAAAATACATTAATTTATGTATTAAGTTTTTAGGGATTCTTGACTTTTACGTTCGCTATTTTATACCTTAGCATTAAAAAATGGGATTTGGCAAAGGGTTATTAAAGCTGCGTTTACGCTCCTTGTATTACCAAATTTGATGGCCTCGGAATATCGTAACTAGCCATAATTGTAATACTTAAATCTCATGAATACACATTGTTTTAAAGTAATGGATATTAAATACAACACGATATTTATTGTACTTGTCCAACAATATCATAATAGTTTCCGAAGTCCATTTCATTTCCAAAACAAAACATTGAAGAGATATTCACAATGACCGTTAAACAATGTGAAATTACAATGCCAACACTTAGAAGACAATTTGTCGCGTCCACTTAAAGTACTGCAGCACTGCAAGTGGTCCATACTGTGTGTAGATTACTACACTGTTTACATGTAGGTCACAAAGTGTGTCTCCAATGCCATCGTTTACAAGTTAACTATCTCTGAAGATATATGTTTTGGAAAAATGAAACCAATTCTGTGTTAAACAATTTTATTTCATGTCACTTTTATTTCACTATAAATAAAATGCATGTTCCATTTTGAAAAATATGGATCGTGTTAGAATTAACATGTGCAGGTAAATTTAGAAACGTTTCTTAACAAACGTCTTCGAGATAAAAAAAATTTTAATGTGGCTAAATTGTATTATTATTTTTGGGGTTGGGCTGAGAATACAACAAGTACAAATGGTATGAAAAATGATGCCCTATCGACTCTTGTACACGCAACAGAGACCCGGGGTTTATGTAGAAATACTACAGTACTCTGTCACAAGTACAAAACATACCCCAACTCCACAACCATGCCACTCATAATTTAAGTTCATGGTATACAAAAAACTGAATTATACTTCATAGCTTGACTATGATTAGGACATTTGGGTAACTTAACCAAATATAAAATAATTTTTACATTTCCAATCCTATTTTCACGGGCACGCACTTTTGTAAATTCTTCCCACAAAATTGTGCACGTATATAACAAACTTGTCAAAGATATACAATAATATATGAACAAGATTATTTTCTTTTATTTGCAATACTGTATAAAAATTAACCAGTACAAAAAACTATTTACACGGCCGATATTAAAACGTGCATTTTAACAATTTTACTAGAGTTATTACCACATAATAATCATACAGAATAATAATTTTAGGCACGATAAAATAATAGCACCAAAAAAAACTAAGTTAAAATTGACCCATTTTCTCTTAATTTGCATTTAATACTAAAAAAGTTACAAAAAGCATACTAATATGCATGGGGAGTGCCGCAAAAAAGTTACGAAAGCTAATGCAAATGAATTACTTAACTGTTGTTACCAACAAAAATCGTAACATGAAACCCTACAATAAAGAGTTCCAGTGATTATTTTCCCATCATTAAAATTAGTTTAATCCTTTCCCTACAGAAGAAAACACGTCGTGTGACCTCCCTTAAGAGTCCGCCGTCGCATCATCGTGTTTGAGAAGCGTAATACACTGAACAGCCAAAAAAATTGGTACACCTNGTCACCAAAAATAAACATTGTCACAGGCTTACATCACATCTCTGGAGCAACACCACCAGTCACTCTCAAATATGTTGAACAATTCTTTATACTTAGAAAGGAGAGATCAGGGCGGGTCTTGGTCTTGAGAAAAATTGAGGGTGAAACGAGGTGAGTATGGAGCAGCGTCGGAATGCAAGAGCGGGGTAAACTGGAGATCCCCGGGAAAACCCACACGATTCCCGGATGCGAAAATCCGGGAGCGACTCCGTAGGGAATCGAGCTTGGTCCACCTAGGTGGGAGGCGAGTAGTCTGACCACTACACCACCATGGCACCTATTTATACTAACATATTGTTGACATAATTTATGCTTTTATGTATGACTTTATTATCAACAAAAACATTTATACGTGTTTCGAGGAAAGAAGGGTAATTATTGATATTAGCAATTGCTTATGGAAATTAATTTAAGAAATATTATTCACAACGATTAATGTACGAAAGTACACTGACCTTCATTTACGATTTTAAAGCAAAATAATTACGAGTACCTCATAAATTCCCTCATCGTGCTAATTTTGTACATGAACCATACTTCTCAAATAAGTAAATATGTATGGTTTAACTGAGTTCAGAGTCACGTTGCTCGTCCCCTTATCCTTCTTATTTTAGAATAAATGTATTTTTATGTTTGTAGAACGAATTTTAAGCCAACGAGATTTATTTTTTATCAAATGTAAAAAAATAGCAGTATAGTAACCTGGAGTACGAGAAAATTGGCTGGGACACCAAACATGACACTCCTTCAATGTATATTTTTAGCCTACTTTACACAGGAAAAATAGAATTATAAGGTCACCTTCCTGTCTGTGTGTCTGTACGTGTATGTGTAGGTCTGTACGTGCATGTGTGCATCTATATATGTGTCTGTGGATGTGTGTGACCCGCCTCCCTTAAAACATTTGAACACGTTAATCAAATTTCACCAAACTTGGTACACATATAGTACTTAGTAACGATAAATGAGTACGGTAAACCACGTAATTTACATGGTTTAACTAGTTCAGACACTTATTTTCTAAATGACAGCCTTATTCCTTCATGGCTATTAAGTTGTTGGGATGGTGTTAGTTAAGGTAAATAGATAGGGTGAATAGTAGTAGATAGGGTTAGTAAACCCTACCAAAACATTAGACTGATTACATCCCAAGTTAATGCATCGAATCCTATCTCCATAATGCAGTTGGTTACGCGCTAGTTTGTGGTACGAGATTTTCTGGGTTTGAGACCCGGGTAAGACACGTGTGTGTGTGTGTGTGTATGTAACTGTCTAACTGCTGTTGCATATATTTCTGGTTACATATACAACGATATTCAGTCAACGAGACGTCAAGGATTACCTACCATTGAAGCTATAAGAACGCAATCAAAATTATTTGCCCTTATAAGTATAGAGAAAACTAGGCTCATTAGTTGGATCAGTGATTTTATGTTATTATTCGTTTTTATCCTACCTATGTTTCGCAATGTCTTTCGTACGTCTTAAAACATTAGTGAAAAATACATTAATTTATGTATTAAGTTTTTAGGGATGCTTGACTTTTACGTTCGCTATTTTATACCTTAGCATAAAAAAATGGGATTTGGCAAAGGGTTATTAAAGCTGCGTTTACGCTCCTTGTATTAGCAAATTTGATGGCCTCGGAATATCGTAACTAGCCATAATTGTAATACTTAAAACTCATGAATACACATTGTTTTAAAGTAATTGATATTAAATACAACACGATATTTATTGTACTCGTCCAACAATATCATAATAGTTTCCGAAGTCCATTTCATTTCCAAAACAAAATATTGAAGAGATATTCACAATGACCGTTAAACAATGTGAAATTACAATGCCAACACTTAGAAGACAATTTGTCGCGTCCACTTAAAGTACTGCAGCACTGCAAGTGGTCCATACTGTGTGTAGATTACTACACTGTTTACATGTAGGTCACAAAGTGTGTCTCCAATGCCATCGTTTACAAGTTAACTATCTCTGAAGATATATGTTTTGGAAAAATGAAACCAATTCTGTGTTAAACAATTTTATTTCATGTCACTTTTATTTCACTACAAATAAAATGCATGTTCCATTTTGAAAAATATGGATCGTGTTAGAATTAACACGTGCAGGTAAATTTAGAAACGTTTCTTAACAAACGTCTTCGAGATAAAAAAAATTTTCATGTGGCTAAATTGTATTATTATTTTTGGGGTTGGGCTGAGAATACAACAAGTACAAGTGGTATGAAAAATGATGCCCTATCGACTCTTGTACACGCAACAGAGACCCGGGGTTTATGTAGAAATACTACAGTACTCTGTCACAAGTACAAAACATACCCCAACTCCACAACCATACCACTCATAATTTAAGTTCATGGTATACAAAAAACTGAATTATACTTCATAGCTTGACAATGATTAGGACATTTGGGTAACTTAACCAAATATAAAATAATTTTTACATTTCCAATCCTATTTTCACGGGCACACACTTTTGTAAATTCTTCCCACAAAATTGTGCACGTATATAACAAACTTGTCAAAAATATACAATAATATATGAACAAGATTATTTTCTTTTATTTGCAATACTGTATAAAAATTAACCCGTACAAAAAACTATTTACACGGCCGATATTAAAACGTGCATTTTAACAATTTTACTAGAGTTATTACCACATAATAATCATACAGAATAATAATTTTAGGCACGATAAAATAATAGCACCAAAAAAAACTAAGTTAAAATTGACCCATTTTCTCTTAATTTGCATTTAATACTAAAAAAGTTACAAAAAGCATACTAATATGCATGGGGAGTGCCGCAAAAAAGTTACGAAAGCTAATGCAAATGAATTACTTAACTGTTGTTACCAACAAAAATCCTAACATGAAACCCTACATTAAAGAGTTCCAATGATTATTTTCCCATCATTAAAATTAGTTTAATCCTTTCCCTACAGAAGAAAACACGTCGTGTGACCTTCCTTAAGAGTCCGCCGTCGCATCATCGTGTTTGAGAAGCGTAATACACTGAACAGCCAAAAAAATTGGTACACCTGTCTAATATCGTGTAGGGCATTCGCGAGCACGCAGAAGTGCCGCAAGACGACGTGGCATGGGCTCGACTAATGTCTGAAGGTATGCAGGAGGCAATTCACACCATGGATCCTGCAGGGCAGTCCACAAATCCATAGGATTGCGAGGCGGTGGAGATATCTTCTGAACATCACGTTTCAAGGCATCCCAGATATGCTCAATAATGTTCATGTCTGGTGATTTAGGTGGCCAATGGAAGTGTCTAAAGGCAGAAGAGTGTTCCTGGAGCCACTCGGTAGCAACATTCGACGTGTGTGGTGTCGCATTGTTCTTCTGGAATTGTCCACGTCCGTCGGAATGCACAATGGACATGAATGGGTGCAGGTGATACGACAGGATGCTTACGTATCTGTCTGTACCTGTCAGAGTCGTATCTAGACGTATTAGGTGTCCCATTTCACGCCAACTGCACACGCCCCATACCATGACAGAGCCTCCACCAGCTTGAACAGTCCCCTGTTGACATGTAGAGTCCATGGATTCATGAGGATGTCTCCATACCCGTACACGTGGATCCGCCCGATACAATTGGAAACGAGACTCGTCAGACCAGGCAACCTTTTTCCAGTCATAAACAGTTCAATGGCGGTGTTGGCGGGCCCAGGCGAGGCGTAAAGCTTTTTGTCGTGCAGTCAACAACGGTACACGAGTGGGCCTTCGGCTCCGAAAACCCATACCAATTATGGTACGTTGAACAGTTCACACGCTGGCACCTGTTGATGCCCCAGCATTGAAATCTGCACCAATTTGAAAAAAGGTTGCACGTCTGTCATGTTTAAGGATTCTCGTCAGTCGTCGTTTGTCCCGTTCGTTCACGATCTTTTTCCGGCTGCAGTGATGTCGAAGATTTGATGTTTTACCGGATTCCCGATATTCACGGTACACTCGTGAAATGGTCGTACGCGAAAATCCAAATTTTAT
>NQII01001754.1:209880-268200 GCA_002778355.1 Clitarchus hookeri | reverse complement strand
CCGGATTATTCAATCACTGAATATCTCGATCCTCATCTACAAAGGTTCGTGACCTAGACGCATCCAATGCAAAAACAGTGGAAACAGTCCCATACTACCATACCTTAAACAAACTGAAACACTCTCCTACAGGTCATGTCACATTGAGTTTTACGTCTTATATTTTACGCTTCTTGATGAAACACACAACAAAGCAAATATGGCAANAGGTCATGTCACATTGAGTTTTACGTCTTATATTTTACGCTTCTTGATGAAACACACAACAAAGCAAATATGGCAACCTCTGTTTACACGAAAGATAATGTAAATGTGCAACGAACGTTTTAAAAGATACGAAGGTATAGAACACCAATAACAACTTATTAAAATAGCTCGTAAACAAAAAAAAAAGGGGGGGTGGGCAAAAAATTAACACATTTTCACTATATATTTTTACATGACCTACATGGACGATAACCTGTCTGGTAAGAGATTGCGGGTCTTCCAGAAGCACAGTCTCAGGCGTGAGAAAACGACAGATCTTAAATTGTCCATTCCATTGGAGAGCCAACTTAGCACTAAAATAATCCATCTTAAAGCTAAGAGAATGTGTTTTACCAACACTAAATCGCCAACATTTAAACTCAACTCTTTATATTGACTATTAATTGGTTCCTCCATTTTTTAATGATAAGCAGCAAGATTCTTAGTTACATCTTCCCAAATCTTAACTGTATCTTTATCATACACTGTTTCCCCACAGAAAGGTTGTAAATCCCAAGCGTTGATAAGAGGATGCAACAATCTTCTACTTAAGAAATTCTCGGCTGGGAGTGCTTGGTGGCATTACTAACAACATTACAAAAAAAACGTGAGACAATAAAGAACTTCATCCCAGCGCCTCTGGGTGTCAACTTGAAAATTTCTCATTGCAATCTTTATATTGCGATTGAACCGTACCACTATATTGGCTCGTAGGTAATATGGTGAGAATTGTGCCATTTTAACTCCCCATGAGATAATGAAAGTCCCTCAATTCCCTCGGAAGGAAATAACTAGCATTATCAGTAACAGCTGCCACGGAGGAACCAAAAACAAAGACAAAAACCATTACATAATTACTTTAAAAATTTCAACAGAATTAAAACTGCAAAATATTGGGAGGGGGGGCTAAATTTGCTAAAACTATCGACAGCAAATAAAACATTAACACATCCAGAGGAACTACGGGGTAAGGGAGCCATTACATCGAATTATACCCTTTCCCAAGAATAAGTACTGGAATACTTTCCCTCCACGGGTTGGTTTTTGGGTTTAGCCGGCTGACAGGCGTGGCACCTTCTTGCCTATTTTTCCACATCCTGACGGAAACCAGGACATGTAAAAAATTGAAATAATGTTGACCTTCTCAAATGACCTTCAAGACACCTCACGATGATANCATTCTTGCCTATTTTTCCACATCCTAACGGAAACCAGGACATGTAAAAAATTGAAATAATGCTGACCTTCTCAAATGACCTCCAAGACACCTCACGATGATAGGAAAATATCATAGGACGTAACTTCATAGGAACAACAATTTTGAATTTTCCTTTCCGGGACCATTTTCCTAAGAACCCTTTGTACATTGCATACGCAGCGTCCCCATTCTGATTCCCTAATTTAATTTTCTGGCACCTCTGATCATTAGCCAGTTAATATTTTAAATGATCAAATCCTTCAGAAAAGTTTGTAAAGAAGTTACCCTATCCTCACATTCAATCACATTTTCTTCGTGTCATTCAGAATAGTAGCTGCGGACTTTATTTCTTTAACTTGCTCCGTTTTAACTAATTCAAATTCATCATCACTAAACATCTGGGACAATGTGTCTGATACTAAATTCTCGTTACAATTTGAAATTATGAATTTCATATTTAAAACATGACCGATGGATCAACCATTATACTAATCGTCCTACAGGTTTTTTGGAGGATAAAAACCAGTTTAATGCCCTGATTATCAGTATAGAGTTCAAAAGGAGCATGCTCCAAAAAATCTAAAAAACGCTTTATACCCCAGATAATTATTAAACACTGTTTTTCAAACACAGATTACTTCCTCTCATCAGCAGTTAATAATTGACTGGCAAAAGACACTGGTGCTATAAAACCATTTTTTTTTACATAAAACAATTCCAATCGCCACTAAGATAATACCACAGTGCAAAAATAATTTTTCCTTAAAATCCAGCATGTGCAATACTAGAGGATTTGTTATTTCTACTATAAAATCTTGAAAGCAGCCTGTTGCTCAGATCCCCACACAAACTCAACCTTATTACATTTTAACAAATGCAAAGGTTGAGCAATTCTTGAATGATCAGGAATATGCTTCCCGTAAAATGACACCATATCCTGAAATCTTCATACAGCCTTTAATATTTTTAGTTATGGGAAAATTTACTTCCACCTTAATCATCTCTGGATGCGTGGGTAAAGTTCCCTGTGTGATGATAAAGCATAAATATCTAATATGATTCTCACCACAACTAATGTTATCGGGATTTATAGTCAACCCCGCTTCCCTCATTGCTCGGAGCATCTGTTTGATATGATCTACATGCTTCTCAAAAGTGTGACTGTAAATACATATCATCAATGTACATAAATACATATTCATACATGAATGTATCTGATACATGATACAACAGTCTACTTATAGCCTGGGGTCCCGAATTCATGTTCATTGGAATAATCCCCAGGTGGTACAAAACGCTAATGGTTCCCGGGAGTTTAGATGTAATTTACACATAAGGAAAGTAGAATTTAAGTCAGAAATAGTAAAATATTTAGCGGAACTTAGATGTTGAAAACCAATGAGAATTATAGAAACCGAGTAAAGATATAAGTAATTTGTTTCATTAAATTTACTATAATCACAGATTAAACGGTACTGCCCAGATGTTTTCTTGGGAAGAATAAAAGAAGCAATAGGATATATACTAACGGAATGTTCTATCACTCACTGTGTTTTTAAAATATTAATAAACTTCTTGTTTGCCTGAACCATGAGCAGAGGTACCCGGTGCGGCAATGAAGTACTATAATAGTTTAACTTTAAAACTATGGGATACTTATTACAGTGCACCAATTTGCTGGTAATTACATCAGATAATTCCTTCTTTATGCCTTTAATTACATTCAAATAATCCTATTCCCTATTTTTAACTATATTAATTTTCCAAGATGGCGGACGGCGATTTGACGCCTCAGTCCCCAGCCCTTGTGCTCGGGCCTACATTTCCTATCTACTTTCCTCTAGTGATTTTTCTAAATTTTTAAAGAATTTTTGGGATTTTTCTTAATTTTTAAACATTAAGGTAATCCCAATATCATCGCGTGTCTTGGTTAATGTTAAAGAAATCCAGCATTAAGGTTGGGGTCCGTAATGTAAACAAACACAGTAAAAACTCGTTTGAAATTTTTTTTTAAGTTTTATAATTTTTTTTGTTATTTTTTTATTTTTAAATAAAGTTTGATGTTTTTGAGTTAAATGTCATCCCAGGGCCATTCAGAGTGTTGGTCATTGGGTCAAGGTCATGCAGATCCAATATGGCAGTCACCTGAGGTCATTGACCTGCTCCACACTCCACACCACCATCCATTTGTTACTGAACTCTCTTTCATAGCTATTTTAATAAAGAGAGGAATTTTCCTCATATTACATATTACTCTACGCATTTAATCAAGAACTTTAATTGCAGAAAGGATTTTTGAGGGCTTACAAGCCCATACGTAGTAATAGTGTATTATATCGCAGCCTTGATTGCGGCATAAAAATTGTGATGGGGTGAATATAAAAATAAATACAGAGCTGGTTGTTAAAAGTATTATATTTTTCGTCAATATGGTATTGTCAAATTACGTTGGTAACTTATGCCCGATGAGGGTATGACTTGGGCTGAATCTGGTGGTAATGGACAAAATATTCATTTACTAAAAGCAATTGTTATAACTAGAGTTATAATCAAATGTTATCAAATGTTTTGTCATTTCTTGAATGTTACCTCTCACCGCATTCTAAGCTAGAGATAACGGCCTCCTGGAAGTTTTATTTGGACATAATTTTTTTATAATTATATTTCTGTACTTTCCGGGACATTTTAATTTATTCAAACGTAGCCAAAACAATTTGGGATTGATGTAAAAATAAAAATATCGGTCGTATATTCGTCTATCGGGAATAATAGACAAATAAACTATAAATATATTATACTACCATTTGTAATAATTAGTTAATTATTTTTCGACATGTATCCGTATGACCATCGTACTTGCAAGGCAGAGATGTAACTTAATTACATAATATCTCCTCGAATTTTCCGAACAATTGAAATACTGATGTCAAGGTCACTAAAATGACGAGATAGAGCTTGCCAGAAACAAATGTCACTTAGGAATGTGTCACCGGCAAACAACATGGCCGCCGTTGAACTGGAATGTAATCTTATGTATATCGTTAATCCGTATTATCAATCCCAGTCACCGGAGAAGAATAGTTATACAATTTTGACAACAATTTTTTATCAGACAAAGAATGTCTAAGTCTTTCTGATGACGTGAACTGCAGTACGTAAAAAAGGTATGCGGATTTTGATGTCCGCTGTGTCTTCTATCTTTGAAGAGAGAGCGATGCACACACACTAAAGAATTACCATATGTGGTTTCGCCCAGAATCAAAGCGAGTTTGTAAATCAAGTTTTGAGCGCTCCTACGTGTTATACGCAAAGCGCACAGCAAATCGTCCGGATTGTAATCTAATCGTTTTAAAGTTCGCCAACTACACTAACAATATTTATGCTTACTGCAAAGCGAAGGATGCCATAAGGAACACTTGTAATCGATTCAAACCTGATGATGCAATAATGTATACGTGGTTACGCCATTAACCGCCCACACCTACCTTGCCTCACCATAATTATTTCTTTCGCCAGTAATAATGTTAAGAACCATGCGCTAGAGTTAGTAGGATTGTACCCAGGTGTAAAGTATGCATATACACAGATTCCCAACATGCTTTACGTGTAACATTCACCTCGCCTGTACAAAACTGGCTATTTGCCTAGCCTATTGAAGGATGGAACCTTCTAGGCATTAATAAATGTATTACTAGCACTGCAAAACGATCTTTCAAATAATCGAAGCGTTTGTAGATGTAATGTCTAAGATAAATATTACTTATAATTGCCCTTTTCCCGCTACCAGTTTCTAATGCGGTAAATCAGGAAGAGAAATTAAAAAATTCAGCAATAAAAATAAAATACAATTTAAATACGCATCTTCACGCAGACCAATTAAACATAAAAAATAACGATTTTAAATTAAAATTATGACGGGTGTACCTGTAATTACAATTGTCACCGCAAAGGGATTTTCGTAGACGTAGACGAATTTAATTAATAAGAACGAGTTTAGACAGACGAGTTTAGACCTCGCGGTTGTTTGAGAAATTTCGAAACCTTTTCTCAATTTCTTCTGACTGATAATTGTATCTTCTTTCGCCTCATGTAAAAATTATCCGTGCATCGATTGTGTGAAACTTTTAAACTGAATCAATTCTAAATATGTTAACTGTAAGCAGTATCAAATACTAATGTGAATAAAATAAAATTAATTCTGATTGCCACGAAATTATTTGTAGCTTTATTATTAAGGCGTTAAGATAGGGAACATCTTCAAATAATTTGCTGCGAACGTTGCAGGAAGTATAATGCATCAGCGTCCCGTTAAAAAAAAGTATATTTATTTAACTTTAGTTGGTGCTGCGTTTAGATGCAAGCAACTAGATACTTCAGCACCCATAAACTATAGGTGAGGTAGTTCAACGACGGAACGCAAGATCTAGAGAAACTGGAAAACCACGTATGCGCATTGCACAACCGGTAATTGAATCTTGATGAGAGTCAGCAACCACTGTGCCCTTGTTATGGTTAGAATTTTTTTTTTTCAGAGGCTGATTTCAAAAATTCTTAGTTTACCACGAAATATTCATGTTAACTGTGTGAGTGTGCAAGATTTACTGATCTTCAGTTCTGAGTGTAAACATGCATCTTTCGGATGACCAACGTTTATAAAATAACAATTTCGTGTTTTTCAGTTTGTAATCAAGTGATCAGTTTTCACATGTAGATTTTTTACATACGAATTAATGCAGTAGTTTTTTTAAACGAGTAAGTTGAAATTCTGGTCAGTCATGACCCATGACATATGTAAAAAATATGTGTTCATGACTTCAAAAATTATTTTTTTCCTTTCTAAAGCAAAATGTCGCGCTTTGAAGAAAGCCTTTTACTCCTGGCCTTTTATAAAGGAGGCTGAGATCTTCCAACTAGCACCAAGACACTTCGGAGATATATTATGTCTCTGGTGGAGTCGTTAGCAACGACGTCTTCGCCCTCGACACGTGGGATTCGCAAAGGCCAAAGGTCATTGTCTCTACAAACGGAGCAGAGAAGCCGAGAACACGGCGTACTTTTCATATTAATTACCGTAGCCTTGCTGAAAAATAACGCATCCGGGCAAAAGGCTATTCTCCGCTACAAAATGTGTATAAATAAATGCAGCAATTAACAGTTTCATCTGTGTTTCCAACACATCTCGTGCTGTCTAAATATAGTAGGCCTATCATAATTTACCAACGCGCTGCTTGCTGTATTCTAAGTAAAATTAATAGGCCTACATGGAAAACATTTTCATAAATCTTACAGCAGCTTGAACAAATTATGTATGATGGGACTATGAGATATTTATGAAGACTTAGGATAGTCTTATTAACATATTCTGCTCACAAATAACGTAGAACCTCCAAGTCAGATCCATAATACCATCACCAGATGACCAATTTTTACAATCCGAGCACCGTTAGAGTTTAAATAAATTATTTTCTTTCTGCCCATTAAGCGCCCGCGTCAACCACCATATTAAAATTTTTTATTTATTTCTTCCTGATAAAAATTAGGACGATTTATTGAAAAATGTGACAAAGAAGCTTTGCTAATTACCTTATCATAGTTACGTACATAATATATGAACTACTATTTGGGCCCGCGGCTCCGCTCGCGTGAACTGCAGAATTATTGTTTAGATTTTTTTTTTAAATAAAGTTGAATTTTACTTAGTGTTAATCTTCTATTCACATTAGAAAACTCAACGTCGTCTCTGTCTGTATGTATGTTAGAGCGCTTATCACTCGAGAACCACTTATCCGACTTACGTGTTTTTTTTTTTAATTCATAGTTATGTTATCTGGCCAGGTTTAAGTATATATTTTGTTACGTAAAGTAATATAAGGAANTTAATTTTACTTAGTGTTAATCTTCTATTCACATTAGAAAACTCAACGTCGTCTCTGTCTGTATGTATGTTAGAGCGCTTATCACTCGAGAACCACTTATCCGACTTACGTGTTTTTTTTTTAATTCATAGTTATGTTATCTGGCCAGGTTTAAGTATATATTTTGTTACGTAAAGTAATATAAGGAATAAGTAGTGACGATAATAGTGAATCAAGTCAGAAAAAAGTTTGCTGCCAGTGCGCTCTCTTGCAATACGCTGTCTAAACCGTTAAATATGAAACAATATCATGCAGTAAATAATTATGTAGAATAAAAAGACCTAAAAAAAAAAAATACGTAGTAGAATATATCTATCTATAACACAGAAATACTTATAGGCGTTGCGGTAGTGTGCAATTCTAATCTATTTTATAAACTTTCCCTGATGTAGTCACTGTTAACAGTGGAATCTACTATGTTATCTGGTCTTGGTACGCCCATGCTTTTTATACTTTTCCCTGACAATGTCTGCACTTGCTTTTCAATTTCAAAGAGTGCAACGTGAAAAACTTCGTCATTGAATGTTGCTTGTGAATTAAATGGTAAAAACGCTTACTAGTATTTATCTGTTATAGATAGATATATGCTATCGCGGGGTTTTTTTAGGACTTTTCATTCTACACGATTCTTTACTACATGATATTGTTCCATCTTTGACGGTTTAGACAGCGTATTGCAAGAGAGCGTGCTGGCGGCAAACTTTTTTCCGACTTGATTCTCTATCATCGCCACTGCTTATTCCTTATGTTACTTTACGTAAAATAATATATACTAAAACCTGGCCAGAGAACATGGCTATGAATTAAAAAAAAACACGTAAATCAGATAAGTGGTTCTTGCGTGATATGCGCACTAACAGACAAACAAAGAGACGTTGAGTGTTATAATATGCATAGATTAATGCATATTTATCCAACCACTAACCTAATATCAAATGTTATATGTAAATTCATTCTCACCTTTTAACTACAGCCAAGGCACACATATTAACAATCAGGCACGAAAAATTTCCCAGAACAATGAAATGTAATGCTTCCATACTCTGTTATGAAATTTCGACGAATAATATTTATATAAGGGGTGCACAGACTCATTACTCTAACTCTGTATACCTGTTGGCTTATAAAGCAGCAGATTATGAATTTAAACTGCCATTGAAGTTCTTCTAAAAAAAGTACAAATATCCATATGCTGTAAACATAATTTGAACCCCGGACTCCTTTCGTTCGATGGTGCCCCAACCAGATACACCACGGAGGTTGCTAAAAAAAAATATTTCCACGGTTTCCCCATGAGGTTTTACTGGTATAAACATACTCTAGATCATATTGGTTTCTCACGTAAAAAAAATATACTGTGATGAATGTTCGGACATGCTGGTTCACGTCTGTCTCTTATTCAGGGGGCATTTAAGTTCGATCCCGGCTAAATTGCCTTTGAAGCGGTTTCTCCGATGTGGTTTGCCCATTCTCATTACAGGTTAACTAAACTGCACCTACCTAATCGACACTCGAAAAAAAATGTACTTTCCTGTTATTGGCTGTTGACAAGCATTTAAAACACGGAATTATGTGAAAGTTACTCACAATAAAATTACTTAGAATAATTTCGCACACAATCAATTTGTAAATAGGATTTGCATTCTCAGATAACGTAGTTCTAGTGGTACCTGTTAATGAACTAAACGGTAATGGTACTGCATATGGGAGACAAAATGCCGTGGTTAAGTTATTATCACGTTCGTACAGGCGGTTTAAGTATTTTTGACTCCTGATGTCAACAAAATTTACATGGAGACTGACAGATGTGGGGGAATGCTAGCCTTCAAATCTGACACAGCTTTTCAGTAGTAATAATTTTACAAAATAAGCTTCATATTGTTACGGGTGAGCACGTCAAAGCGCCGGTTGTTTCGCATCTGGAGCCCTATTTTGTAACATTTTACTGTCGTTATATAAATACATTTACCCCTTAGCGATCTTTACGAGGCGAAATAGTATTCTTTAATTCAATATTTCTCCATGATGGTCTTTCGAATGATCCGTGACTGTCTTTAAATAAAGACAGGCCAACAAGGTGTCTTTATTGGTCGAAAGTATTAAATGGCCGATGTATTGATATTAATTCTAGGGAACTCGTTCCACAGAAAAAAAAAAATTTTAAAATCCCAATAAATTATCAATATTACGCTTTGTTATATTTCCGCACAAATAAACCGCATCTGGAATAAGTTTAAGGAGTATATTTTATAATTTGCTATTGCTACTCTCACTTTAACGTAACTACGAAGTGACGAGTTCGGCTACGGGTCAGTGCTGCAATATCGCGATGCTCAAATTGAACTGGTACCATCGTATCCACAGAGAGCAGTAAATTTATTCTAGCGGTATTATTTGCAAATGTTTTAAGAAATACTTTTTATTTACAGTTGGAAATTCACTATAGTAACAAAATGTGTGAAACAAGATACTCTTTAATAAGAGACAAAATATAATTCAACAAGCAGATCGTTGATTTCACAACACAGACAGCTGCATTGCCAAACGTACATCTTTGCACAAAGATATCAATAAAGATATGGCTTACAGAATACCTCGTAAAGACGCTTAAAAGTAACCATTATTATTGCCCTCTTCTTCATAAATAAAATCATGTTGACTGTCTTTAAGCAAGCTCAAGTGAGAGAATAGGACCCCCTGATCCCTTCGCCCATGCAGGCGCAGCGGTTGCCCCTTCCCAAGACGACGTCATCGATGCCTGTTAATAGAGAGAGGGGGGAGGCCTGTGACACTGACGTCACTCCCGCATGCTCGAAGTGTCGAAGAGTTGCGAGCCATTGCGTGAGTTTTCTGGGCCTCGCCTCTACAGGTGTGGCTCGAGGTGCAAAGAGCCTACTGCACCTGGTCATCTAGCCTTTGAAACCGGCGGCTTGCTTCTGTGTCAGCAGCCTTGGGTTGACGACAACGATGAGTGCGTACAACATGGGCGAATGTGGAGACGACAGCGATGCCCCAGTGGCCATCGAGTGCACTGTGTGTGCCATGGAGTGGAATTTACTGGAGAACAGAAACTGCAGTTGACCTGTTGGACTTTCAGGAAGTGGAGCATTTCTCAGTATAGTCATGTCACATTCAACCACATATTTGTAATGAATGAGTAAATATTAAGTCCCTGTAGGTAAGTAAACTGACTTTAATTGTAACTGAGTATCACTTAAAATTGCGCTCACTGGTAAAATATTAAGTGGTAATAGTATGAATAGGCAACTGCATTTTGTAAATAATATCTACACTTATCTTTATATCATTGTAAATAATTTAGGAAATGAAATCTAGTTATTTAATTTTATTAAGACATCTATCTCTGACACTGATCATTATGGCCAGGTTCAAGCATATGTAGTCTAACTATAGTAATAATAATTCTGCCAGAAGGTTTTTTTTTTTTTCATATATTTTAAACTCCCAAGCCGTCAGCTGATTCCTATCGTCTGTTGTTCCTGTGCCGGAACGAGCCCGCGGGCGATCCGAGAACTTGAAGGAAACTGGATCCTGAACTCCTCTCTTTCGACAGCCAAGAGAGGACACTTTTGCGACAGAGGGGGTGTTGAGGAGGAGGTGCCGTTTCGAGTCTTAGCACGTCGGTCGGGGCCTGAGCTCCGTAACGGCCGGGAAAGGCGGATTCCCGGCGGTGATTTAACCAGCCCGTGATGGCAGGCGGGCTTCAACCATCGACTCAGCATTTTTTCCCTCCCGCACCCTCGCCCAACCTTCTCTCTCTCTCTTTCTACCACCGACGCCGAGACGCCCGGAGCGTCGCCTGCTATCCTCTCCGACTTGAACGTGTTCATCTCACCCCATACCCCCTACTACCTTCCACTTTATAAGAGTCGACCTCCAGCTGTGTGTCGCTGCAGCCTCGCCCGACGTCCGCGAGCAACAGGAAATGGGTCGGCCGGAATCGATGGCGTGCTACGCAAACACTGGTTATGAATAATGCGTATCCGGAATAACAACGTGTCTTCCCCGGCCCGGGGNAAACATCCCAGGAGACACCGGTCGATGAAGAAAAATACTCTGCTGTTGGCGAAAATATGAACCTAGTTCAAAATGTTTTCTTAGTTATACATTCATTTCTTTATTGATATGGGGACGAAGGTGGTGAACAAGCGTATAATTATGTTTATAACAATAACTGCACTGGTTTCTGGCAACCATAGAGCTGTGTTCTTGGCGTACATTCAAACGAGTATCAACCTTACGTAAGCCAACCGATTTATGGCTTACAAAAATAAGACAAACCCAGGAGATGACGCTAGTAGTGTTGATTCCTGAAGCTCCGTGTAAACGCCTGCGGTTCTGGTCATAAATACAATCCTTGTGCGCTATGTACCCAATTTTCGACACAAGTGCTGGAAACATTTACCGGGAAAAGAAAGGTAATACAAACTTCATGCAAAATCGCGTACACTCTGGATTCCAAACAAGGTTTTCTCGCAACGTTAGATGACGTCTTAGCTAAGCATGCCGCGAAAACAAGCTAACGTTTCACAGCTTGTATTCACTTCGTAATAGAACATAACCTGAGTTAGAATAACNTGGAAACATTTACCGGGAAAAGAAAGGTAATACAAACTTCATGCAAAATCGCGTACACTCTGGATTCCAAACAAGGATTTCTCGCAACGTTAGATGACGTCTTAGCTAAACATGCCGCGAAAACAAGCTAACGTTTCACAGCTTGTATTCACTTCGTAATAGAACATAACCTGAGTTAGAATAACNGCATGCCGCGAAAACAAGCTAACGTTTCACAGCTTGTATTCACTTCGTAATAGAACATAACCTGAGTTAGAATAACGCAAAAACCCTTTGTATTCGATCCGAACATGGCTGACTTTCAAGAAACGAAGGTTTGCATTTTAGTTGGTGTCTCAACTTAGAACCACAAGTTTGGTTCGAGCTAATGATGAAAGGGTAATGTGTGAGTTGCTTTATTTAGTCCAAGCGGCTTATTCTAAAACCACTTTTCCTCTTAGAACTTATAGCAAAGTGTATTATAATTGTTTCATGAAGGAAACAAGGAAAGTTGTATTTCATCTTTCACTATATGCATGAATTCTGCTCATTTATATTCATAAATCTTCGTACATTTCGTTTTTTAGATAATTTTTTTTCTGATCTCAATAAAAATAGCAATTTTAAGGTAGTAAAATAAAATAGATTGTTTGGCAGGAGTACTTTTTTTAATGGGTTCTGCTATCTTAATTAGCACGCCTTAATGTGTCGCATATTTCGGCGGGAGAAAAAATCTTAACATGAAACTTCACAGCTTCGCTCTACATACACATATTCTTGTTGAAGTAACGACATCTCGACGTAAGAGGGCAGGGAAACACTTTCCAAAGTAACTTCGCTACATTCGCCACAGTTACTGGACCTCTAATTTGCAAATCGCACTAAATATACAGCGTGTGCCTCGGAGGCTAAGACCTAGCTTCAGAAAGTTCCCTGCTATAATTTAGTGCTTGTGTGCCTGAAACAATAAAGTAGCAAGTTTCAACTCGGCGAAACAGAGTTCCCAATTACGACGTGGCCCGGGAACTCTGAAAGGCGAGAGTGTAATGTGGAGCAGAGGAGTCTCCTCCATTGTTAACGTACACTGGTCGAGTACATAAAACTATGCGTTATGAACACGAACAAAACAAAAATTACACATACTCGCAGCGAAAGACACCGTTTGTCGTGTTTTGCCACTGGTGCATAATTTCTCCAAATTACGATATGTGAGCGAGGAAATAATCCTAATGCCTGAACACCGACAAAAATGATTCGCTTAGATTCATAGTTAACTTAGCACCTGCTTAGCATCGACAAACATTTTATCGCGGAATTATGCGGGGTACACGCTGTCGTTATTTCTTGCAAGTTTCAATTCAGAAACGAGAAAAATCGGTTGGAAATGTTGGCTGCCATTTGAAAATAAATATGACCTAAAGGCCCACGGCTCCTTAAAACAAAAAAAAAGTACGCTTAATTAAGAAATGAAAGAGTGCTGCCCCTATGGTTTCAGTTACTGGACTGTTAACATCAGTTACGTTTGAAGTTCATGAAGATAAGGTGACAAAAATAAATTCTCTTTCTCTTCGATGCAGTGGCAGCAGCTCACAGAGAGAGTTGCGCGTACGTGCAGGAACTAAGATGCAAATATGAAGGATTCCACCTACTAAATTAAGTACGCAATTATCGCTGTAATTATGTTAATTGTCATTATAGAAGGATAATTTATTGTGTGAATGGGATGTTCATAAGAAAGTAAGCACTTTTTAAGTCTGTGCTTAAATGTTCCTTTCAGCTTATTTGTATACTTTCGCCAATTGTTAATTTAAAAATTGCCTGGTGTCTAATAGACACAGTGTATACATGTTATACCTCTCGGAAGTTAACGTCTCAGATCACAATCCTAACTAATATTATAAATGTGAAAGTGCGTCTGTTTGATTGTTTGTTTGTTTGTCCTTCTTTCACGTCGCAACGGAGCAACGGATCGACGTGATTTTTTGCACAGAGATAGTTGGAGGGCAGGAAAGTGACATAGGCAACTTTTATCCTGAGAAAATATCTCATTCCCTCGGGGAAAAGCCTTATTGGAAAATGAAAAATTACACAAACGTAATAACGGTGCAACGTCGTAACCGAGCAAAATATCGACTAAATTTCTTGCACAGAAATAGTTGGAGGGCTGAAAGGTGATATTGGCTACTTTTTATAGCGAGAAAATGTCTCAAAAAATTTACAAACTATAATATTGAATAAAGTCGGAAAAAAGTTTGCCGCCAGCGCGCTCTCTTGCAATACACTGTCTAAACCGTTAAAGATGGAACAATATCGTGTAGTAAAGAATTGTGTAGAATAAAAAGACCTAAAAAAACTCCGCGGTAGCATATATCTATCTATAAGAGAGAAATACTAATAAGAGTTTTTACCATTTAATTTACAGAGACGTTGAGTTTTATAATATGTATAGAGCATAGAAGATTAAAACAAATAAAATTTAACTTTATTTAAAAAAAAACCTAAACAATAATTCTGAAGTCCACGCGAGCGGAGCCGCCAGCACAGCTAGTAAAATATTAATTTTTTGCTTATTATTATGCCTGTTGGGAGGGCCTTAAAAAGTTCTCAGTTTAACGTGAATACAAGACTCAAGCAAGAGCTATGGTTAAAATGCCGTCGGCAACCCTTCTACATTTTTCCATCGACGACCCGAGCACTACTTTGGCGGTCAATTCAACAACGAGACTTTCCGTGTTTGTCATATCCCAGGCCTGCTTTGTTCGTCTCACTGTTACTATAAGCTACGGTGGAGCAGTGGTCACAGACTCTCCCCCCCCCCTCCAACAACCCTGAATATGGCAAAAGAGGTTCAAGTCCATTCGGATTCAAGCCAGGATATTGGCACGTGGGAAACGTGATGGCTGTTGCAGTTGGCCTGCGGGGTTTTCCCGGGGTGCTCCTGTTTCTCTTAAAATTTTAATTCTCTCACTGATCTATCTTCTCATCACTCGACTGCCATCGGCGCAGAAAATCTCAGCTATTAAATGTCGCCCAAAACTTCCTCGCATCCTTTACGCTGTCATCGCGATAGCACGGCCAGCCAGACACGACGAAAAATCTTCAACAGCCAATAGGAAGCAAGGTCAGCCAGGTAAAATTGCAGCCCTGACAGCAAGACGGACGGAAATTCTATTTCCACTTTCCGTCTTGCCAAGCTTATCGGGGTACGCAAAGAAAGCAAATTGAACATTACAAAACAAAATTTTCAGTAGTATATAAAAATTAAATTTAATTGGCGCCAAAATAGCCTTCTGATTTATTTTTAAATACGTTTTTGTCAAAATCGAACAATCATTAATTTATTGCGAATTTTATGCTGTGAATAATTGGATGTCATAAGAATTGTTACTTGTAAATTGAGAATTTTACAACAGCCAGGTACAAACAGCACTTGTCGGACATATGTTTTCGGGATGTCGTCAACACTGAATAAAATGTTGCATGAAAATACGTCGTGCTCTGACATCATGTCGGGCTGTCGTGGCGTACTCGTCGTGTTATTGTGAATAAAGCATTATTTTTTCACAAAGATCATTCATCACAGCAGTGGTTTTCAGCATTTGCATACACTTACACTATAATTTTGGGGACCGAACTCAAGGTATTTGAATGGATGACTGTCCTAGCGTACCACCAACGATATAAACGTGCGCTTTGCCACATATTATTTTAAAGTAGCATAAATGATCCCAACATAAATCGCGAGTAAAAAAACACACAGGTTCTCGCTACGAGATCCGAGACACAAGTGATGTCTTTAGATTCGGATTTTTATTGCATTTAAGTTTTGCCCAGAACCCGATAGTTGTTATCACTTTTTATTTAGCTACTGTCAATATTAATTTACGGCCATGACAACTCTACAGAAGAAAGTCAGGTGTCGTAAAATGTAAAGCCACACGCAGTTATGGTATCCTCCAGTGCTGTAAATATAACAAACATTCGTTGCGTTCCAAGGTTACATTATATTGACTGGCCATCTGGCTAAAGGTGTCCTACAAACAGCTCTTCTAAAATTCTAAATTTACGTTATTTGTTTGGATGTGGCAAATGACGTTTTTTTTGTGATATTAAGGCTCCTATTAAACACGGCCAGCTGCAATAGAGACAGACAGATAGATAGAGAGAGAGAGAGAGAGAGAGAGAGAGAGAGAGGTGGTGACGCATAAAATGACAGATGATGGCGCGTATGTCGTTATGGGATGGTGAGAAAATTATAAATGGTTAATGTTTTCTTTCCCCCGACAAGGCCAAATCCGTGATTTAAGTGAAAAAAAAAACTTACTCTTTGTCTGACAAGCCTTTATACACCCCACCCCAACTCCACTACACACACACTCACATCGTGAAGCTGAGTCTGTTTAATGGGTTATCCGTGTCTGTGTAATGGGTTCTTCGTGTTTGTAATGGGCTGCCTCTCAGACGCGTGAACCATGTATCCAAATTCGCCAGGATGAATGTGCGTGTGTCTCAAGGCAAAAACGCATGCGCCTGGGGAGCAACTTTCACACATAGAAAATACAGCAGCTTGAATTTCGTGTTTATCAAAGATATGCGGAGGTAGATGCCACGACTGGGGTCGTGCAACTTACCTCGGAGAAGGAAGAGTCTTTACGGAAGGGAACTGTACTGAAATAAAACTCTGTTACAGTATGCTCAAATAACTGAAATAAGAGAAAGACTGGGATACATGAGAATTCATAAAACTACATGATTTATGCAGTTCAAAAGAATGTGAATGACTGTGTGAAATGGGACTATGGCTGCTCTTGGAGGCTGGGTATCATCCGTTACCTTCTTTTTCTAAGAATTTTAAAGCCCGTTCCGCAGAACACAATATTACTTTTGTCTGTTGTAACAATAACAAAATGGTGTAATGACTGCCGAGCTGGCATGCTGGCAACCCGTAGGATGTATAATAAATTTCGCTTATTTCTGTAAATAATTTTCTAGTGTGTGCA
Organism: Clitarchus hookeri; assembly: GCA_002778355.1. Lineage (NCBI taxonomy): Eukaryota > Metazoa > Arthropoda > Insecta > Phasmatodea > Phasmatidae > Clitarchus > Clitarchus hookeri. The sequence continues at coordinate 251,263 of NQII01001754.1, read as the reverse complement.
GTATTTTTGACATATTGTATAATGAGTTGAGTTGAGAGATTTGGGCGGCTCAGAACAACGAGGTCTTGAGAGCCGATGAGTGTTAAATGAGATGAGAATGTGGAAGCGCGGGAATGAAGGGTCAGGGGAAACGGAAGATCCCCAAGAAAACCAGCCGACCAGCGGCGTCATCTGGCTCGATTCCCACTTGCGAAAATTCGGGAGTGACCCGGCCGGGGATTGAGCCCGGTTCGCCTTGACGGGAGGCGAGCAGACTAACCGCTCAGCCGCTGCGGCCCCTGTAAAATGTAAATGTATTGCGAGCGCGTTTGTGAAGATCGAGGAAGTATTCGTCATAAAAATCCGTTTCTCTGAGACAAGGACTTCAATTTACGGTTAAAGAGAATACAAATGCAACAGGAAGCGATTTATACATCACACATAATAAAAAATCAATCATATCGGTTGTAAGTTGTCAGTCATGTCGATACCATATAGCCGATTCCACGAAAATGTCGATTACGCATTGATACCGTTCGTAGTTAGCGGTCAATCCTCTCCGCCGATCGCTCACATGCCCCAGAAAGGCCGTGCTGCCACGAGACCAGGAACCGAAATTCCCATAACTCATTGAGTGGGTTTGCAAAAAAAAAAAAATGCAGCCCAGCAGATTTGGGTCAAATCATTGAGCCGGCGGTGGGCCGCTGTGTATGTATATTTTTTTGCTGGGATTCGGGCGGGCCCATATTTGCTGTTAACCACTGTTACTATCATAATAAATTTACGTGTAGGTGTTATCGGCGAGGGAGTGAAGCTCCCCAGCAGTCTCCCGACTGGCGTATTGCAGTGTCGTCATGTCTGTAGAACAGGTTGTAGTGTTGTTCGCAAGTGGCTCGCGTGTAGTGCGTCGGTGAGTCCCTACAACCCCAGTCGCTGCTTATCGACAACCCATTATCAGACCTTGCAGTACTGCAAGTCAGGGTCCGGCTTCACTCTTATTCACCAGTCATTTCATCGTGTGGCGTTTGTGAAGAAAGTTGCATGTTATAAGTACACTTTTCTGCTACCCTATGTACCAGGACTGTTGCCAGCCCTGGTTAAAACTAGTGTTAACGAGTGTAGCTGGTGTATCTACATCAGCCTCCCGAAGGGCATAATTTCTAGCTTGTCCTTAAAACTAGAAAACTGGCCTTGCAGCTTTAAGTCTATAATTTTTTTAATGTTAAATAATTTTTATATTTTTTCTTTTGTTTTTGAATGCCTTAAAGGTTTTATTTGATTATTGAGAATTGTTTAAGTCTTGTATATTATTTTATTTTGATACTTTTTTGGTAAGATTTTTGGATTTTTGAAACTAAAACTTACTGAACAGTAATGCCTCCTACCCCAGCCCTGACCTCCCATGTGTGCCCCTCGGCCTGGATACCTGACGACAGAGTGGGGCGAAACTGTCTGCCAGTCCACCCACATGAGCTGCCTTGACAGGGCGCAAGTACTAGACGCGTGAGAGGACATTGTGTGTGTGTGACTTGGGGCTGTGCGTGTCCGCAAAGTGTGGTGAAGTGTAGTGAAGTGAGCTGAAATCGCCTTGGACGAAGTAGTTTTGTTAAATCTTGTCCCGGACCGATTGGAAAACTCCGACCGTCCAGGAGACGTGATGAATTAATTAATTTATTTATTTAACTAACTTACCTGTGTATTTATTTTTGAATTGATCAGAAAATACTCACGAATGTTATAAGTGTGTTTAGAGTGTTAATAGGTGTTAATTTGACTGCCTTGTGTTTTTTTTTGTGAAGACCTGGGGAGCTCCGCTCGGCTCCAGTGTTTCGTGTGAACTGAGCGAAAAATACCTTGGCCTAGGTAGTTTTGTTAAATGTACAGAGGGTTTTTGTCACGGTCCGATCGGAGAATTCCGCCGGCCCGAGAGTAGTGTAAATGTAGTTTCAATTAAAATTCCCTGTTATTTCCGTTTTAAAGTGTAGATATTCTAATTGTTTTGAGTAGTTATGTGGCTCGTGCCCTGTAGATCTCACCGGAACTGGTAGTGAAGCTACCCAGACGTGCTCATTCATCACTGTGGGCGTTGATGTCAGCCCTAATACACGGTGTTATGAAGTGACCGAGCCTTAGCTGAACGGCCTGCCTGATCACACCTTCAGGTATTGAACCAGAGCACGAGCGTTATTGCAATAACACCTTGCGAAAGACAGTTTTATAAATCCCTTCCACCGGCCAGTAAACAGGACCGAAAATATTAAACAACACGCCCAATATAGGCCAATGTAACACTGGGAGCGAGGTCTTTTTTAGTCTTATTTCATTACTGGAATACCAGCCTGTATCTGATATTACTATAAGGAAATTATTCTGTGTTATTTGAACTTTCCGCTTGTGTGTTGGGGCGGCGTAACCCCATATTTCACAGTCATAGAGTAGTAGGAGCCTAATGATTTGCTTATAGAGCCGTAGTTTTTCCTACGAGGGAATCGAGACGCTTTAAGCATTGGATATAAGCGTATTAAATTTATTGTGGCTATGATAGTGATTCTTTTAATGTTTTCTGCCCATGTAAGTGATCTTCCTAAAGTTGGCTCTAAACACTTAGTAGATTTAACATTTGGAATATTATAATTAAAGATTTAAAGTTCCCTGTCAGGGTCTGCTTTTTTGTAATAATTAAGTCGGTTGATTTTGCAGTATTCATTTTAATTCGTCAGCGAGTGTACCATCTTTATAATTCGGTGAGCTGATTTTTTTAGCCGTGTCGTCTGCGTACATTTGTACATAAGCGTCCGCGTGTAGGATATCTGCTGTGTATATGTTGTCAAAGAATGGTGGAGAGGGGAGAGCCCTGTGTTACACCCGCCCTTAATTCTCTGGTTGCTGATATTTTGACCCATATAGCGCCATGTAAAACTTTCGTTTCCATAAATAGCGATCCGCCAGATAAGTGCACGTGTCTGATAAATTAAAGGTCAAATGTTTGTGTATTAAGCCCCGAATCCAGACCTTGTCAAATGCCTTCTTCGCGTCCATCACAGTGATGACTGTTAAAGCGTTTGTTATGTCATTTAAACCGTCGGTGGATTACTCAACGATCTTTAAATGTGGGTGAGCTGTTGAATGACCTGCTCTGAAAACAAAATTGAAAATCGGCGATTATATTGTATTCATCGACGTTTTTGAAGCTTTGTTAATAGGGTTTTTCAGATATTTTGCTCATACTGTTTAGGAAACTAATTGGACGTTTTTTTGCGGGAGTGCAGGGTTTTTTTCCGGCTTGAGTATAGTGATTACTCTGACTGTTTTCAAAAGGTCTGGATACACTTTATGTGTTAACGTGGCATTGAATGTATTTTGTAAATACTGTAATGCTTCTATGGGGAGTATTTTAAGTGTTTCGTAATCTATTTTATCCGGACCGTCTGCTTTATTGTTAGGCCTGATTTTAATTATTTTAGTTAGTTCGAAAAGTGTAATTTCCATTGGTACTGCGTGTGTTCCTTACTGTAGGTAATTATTAACTTGTGCTGTATTTTCTCGTGTAAGTTGTCTGTCATTTATGTCTTCATTAAGGGAAAATTATTTTTCTAAAATGTCCGCGATAGCATTTGCTTTATTCTCTGAAGTATATTTAGTTCCTGTATCGGTGATTATAGCTGGGGTGAAATACGTTTATTTCTACCTCGCAATTTTTGTGTGAGTTTCCACATTTCTAATGGGTTTTTGGCAACCTCGTTAACAAAATTTCCAAATTTATTGATTTTCTGTTCTTTAACTTTACGTCTAACGAGGGCATTTAATCTATTGTATTCAGTCGTGTTCTCTGGGCCTGATTGCGCCTGTCTTTTAAATGTAATTAAATAATCAATTCCACGATAAATTTGCCTTGCATATCGTCTTTCATTTGTAAACTTCGTGTTTAAATTGGGTATCTGCTACAGTGTCTGTAAAGAGTTTTATGTGTCACTACCTCCACTTGTGTTTGGCGACTGTTAAAATTCGTCTATAAGCTCCTCCTGAAAACGCTCGCAGTCTTTTCTAAGTTTTTGGCTGAAAATGTGGTTAGAGAAGATGGCATCAAATTACATCTGTGTTAAAACTGGGTGAGTGATCTGAATCTAATTCACTAATTGTTTGTATATTAATATTTGTGCCTGCAATGTAAGTAAGTATTATATCTGGAATATCAGGTGCACCTCTTGAGTTTGGAAAACATGTTGGTGTGTTTGGCACGAAAATAACGTATTTATTATTAGACGCATGTGTGTTTAAAACTCTGTCACCGTCATTTGTTATCCTACAGCCCCAGTCTGTATGTTTACTGTTTAAATCCCCTCAAATGAAAAATTCCCTTTCGACCTCCATTAATTTCTCGAGGTCTTGAGCAAGTAATGGTGTGTTTGGTGCTTTATATGCCGCAGTCATGCAGACGTGTGAGTTGTTTTTGCGTACATTTATGCTAGTGTCCTCTGTGTGCGTAAGCTCTGTAATATTAACTGGCTGATTATATATTCCATGCTTAATTAAAATTGCTGTTCCACCTCCATGAGTGGGGAGGTTTTTCTGTAAATAGTATATCCGCATATGCTTTATCTATGCTGCGGTTTAAGAGTTTCTGTAACGAATGCTTTATCAATACTGTGCGTGGCGAGGCATTGTTCTAGCTCATACGTGTTATTTTTAATTCCGGCGGCGTTGCAAATTAGTGTTTTAATGATTTGTGCTGGTTTTCTGTGGTCTTTTTATTTGCCCAGGTGGCTTACGGCTTCAATTAGAGTGGCTTGTTTCGCGGCAAATGTAGTTGCCTCGCGGATTGGTTGGTAGTATGGCTTTAATTTATTAATCAAGTTGGCGTAGTCGCACATATGCAGTCAGTCAGTTCCAGCATGCTGGAGATGTCATTAAGGCGTTCTTGAACTGGAGTGTGAGGGGACGTGGAGGCTTGCATCTGATTGGCTGGAGACTTGAGCTCTGGGCCAATCGCAGCTTCAGCTGCGCGTCGGACTTGCTCTGCATAGCGAGAGTGTTGACTTTGCTGACTCTCACTGGCTGGCAACTTATTATATTTTTCTTTAAGTTTTTCAGGATCTACTGGGGATTCAGGGGGAGGGGGGAGACCAAATTGCGCCACTCCCCCCACCAGAGTGATGTGCAAACACCACTCTGGTTAAGCCAGTGCGAAATTAAATCAAAAAATGTCCTGCCCCCTCTCTACTAGTATTTCCTCCGCCCATTAATAAACAGCATGGTTTCCTCCTATCTGTCTCCTGTAGCATTTTCTGATCATGCATGCAACAATTTTTTACTATTTCCTGTCTAAAGGGCTTTTACGGTGTCTATGCCGTTTTCCCCTTTCTCTTCTCAGTATAGTAGTTTATCTTTAAGTACACTTGAGAAGGTTTTCATGGCCGAAACGTGGCCATGGCAGCCCAATCCCTTGCTGCTGCGATGCATGACTCCTTGCATGATTTCCTTCCCTTGGAAACCTATGTGGTTAGCCGTGATACGCACTTAACTCCCGTACCTACCGCGGGTTCACACCTAACACTTAGTTTTAGAGTAGGTTAGAATGAAAACCGGGTCGGAGCACGCGGTTGTGTGTTATTGGTGGTTGTTTTTTGGAAGATTGTTGAGGGGCAGGGGGCGGGGATCGCTGCCTACTTGCAGTGTTCACTGCTTGCACGCGTGCGGTGACGTCATGCTTCTGTGTTTGTTGTGTTCCATTTCGTGTGTTATTNTGCTTGCACGCGTGCGGTGACGTCATGCTTCTGTGTTTGTTGTGTTCCATTTCGTGTGTTATTTCGGCGGCTTTCCGCCAGTTTAATGAAATGTAGGCTTTGCTTCCAAGCCGCAGTATGTCCGTCTTGACGACAATTTCCGCACTTTTTTTGGGGACGGAATCAGGCGGGTATCGTACACTCACTGCGCAGGTGTGCGCCTGCACAGCGAATACATTTCGTGGCCTGGTTACACCTGGCAGTCGCGTGGCCATAATCGCCGCAACGCTTGCATTGCGGGACATCCTAAGGTCGAGATTTGTACTTCTCGTCCGAGACTTGTGTGCAGTGCAGTCGTTGAATGTTGAAAATTTGGGTGTCTGTCGGCCTTACCATGACACAGAAAATGCCAATACTGACATATTATAGTTGTGCCATCTGGGTAAGTATTGTAAGTATCCGTATGTCAGACACCTAAATTCTCGCCTTTTGCAGCTTACCGACGATGTCATCTTCTGGGGTGTGGCGGTCAAGGNCCGTATGTCAGACACCTAAATTCTCGCCTTTTGCAGCTTACCGACGATGTCATCTTCTGGGGTGTGGCGGTCAAGGCTCTTGATAATGGCTTTAATGTTACGTTCGTTCGGGTGTGCGTGTGTATAGAAGGAAATTTGTTCCACCTTCAGCGAATCTGTTGCCTTGTTGTAGCCATTCCCTTATTTCAAAGAGATCCGGAGCTCCTTGCGGCGGGCGAGTGTATTTTTGAACGCGACGTTCTGCCGTTCGAATGATTGGGGCGACGTTGTTTTAACAGGCGCGTGTCTCTGATGAAGATCGGCACGCTATTGTATCGCGGCTGATCTGTGCGTTGCGTGTTGGTTTGTTTCTCTTGCGGCAANCTCTGATGAAGATCGGCACGCTATTGTATCGCGGCTGATCTGTGCGTTGCGTGTTGGTTTGTTTCTCTTGCGGCAAGTTTACAAACTTGTTGGTGGTGGGGATCAAGGTTAGTGTTTGCGGGGCCTTAGGCTCGCCAGCCTTTCTCCCCGTAGCTACGGTGCAGCCTTCGTTCGAGCATGTTCTGCGTTTCTGCTGTCTTCCGAGTCGGTGTCGGAATCAATGTCACGGTGTCGTGTTAACGACGCAGACTCTGAGTCCATGCTTTGTGCTGNTCTTCCGAGTCGGTGTCGGAATCAATGTCACGGTGTCGTGTTAACGACGCAGACTCTGAGTCCATGCTTTGTGCTGGTGTGCCAGCCATTGCTTGGAAGAAACACAGCAAAATAGGAATGACTAAAAAACGTTCAGCTACGCAATAAAAATGAATGCGAGGTCCACCAGCTGACCGCATTCCCTGGGACTAGTTAGCTGGGATCAGGCTAGGCCAGAGGGGAGCTGCTTCCAGGTGGTTCCTTACGAGTTTAGTACCCCTCCGGGGTAGTTCGAAGACGTCCTCCCACGAGTCGATCCCTTCCATTGCGCCCATCGTCTAGATATGTACTTGGATTTTCTGTTACTGCGAGAGTGGCGTTTCTATATCCCTCTATTTTCTGTGTGACAAGTGGCCCCAGCAGTTCTGAAGGCGGCTTTAGTCAGTTCAAACGCTAGTAAAAATTCAGCGCTCCTGGCGGCAGATGGTGACAGAGAGGGAGGTGTGAGAGAACTAAGCGGCGTTCAACAACTCAGGTCCTTAGTGCCGATGGTGGCGAAGCGAGGTAGACATAGGACAGTGACGGAATGCAATGGTGGGTGAAAAGGAAGGATTCAGAGAAAACCAATCTACCAAAGGCAACATCCGACACGTTTCCCGGAATGTTAAAATTCCCACGGGAATCAACCGCTGTTCGCCGTTGTGAGAAACGTAAACACTGACAATTTCGTCACCGTGGCCCTCGCTTGGGCTAAAATCCATTTGGACTAAAAGTTATTTGGACTAAAATTTACAGGGCCTTGAAGTCAACAGGTTGTTTAAAGTAACTTGATGTAAGGAAGTCGCTTGGTATGAAAGTAATTTTAAGACAAATTATGTGTACACGACCTATATACTCTAAGATAGCCCGCGCGACTTCCTAACCTTAGTACTTTTAATGGAATATTATGTAACTGGCTCCCATTTAGTTCAGCACCTTTGAGATCAACATTAAAAAAACTACAAAATTAAAAATATATATCTCTTCCAGTAACAGCATACAATGAATGTAAGCACTTTCTAGCCTATCTAGATAAAAGTTAGTAGCGAATTATAAATGTATTGCACGTATTAGATAATCTGGAACAGATTATGAGTAAAGTTATAAGACACTGGAATTATTTTGTTTATATTTTATGAACAACAAAAAGAACTGACAACGTAAAATATATNGTAAAGTTATAAGACACTGGAATTATTTTGTTTATATTTTATGAACAACAAAAAGAACTGACAACGTAAAATATATTTACTTTTCTAAAAATGTTCTGTGTCATTTCATTAACACATTGTTGCCACCTGTTACTGCAACGGTGTCTAAACACTCAGCGAGTAGAAAAAGGGGAACCAAATATAGTTTTTAGGAGTAAAAAAGAGACCAGTAACACTCTCATAACATAACTGTTAATACTTCAATTTATGTTTCCGCATTGCGAGCAAACCGTGGGATACAGATATTTATACTGCGCATCGTCTTATTATAATTTTGNGTAAAGTTATAAGACACTGGAATTATTTTGTTTATATTTTATGAACAACAAAAAGAACTGACAACGTAAAATATATCTACTTTTCTAAAAATGTTCTGTGTCATTTCATTAACACATTGTTGCCACCTGTTACTGCAACGGTGTCTAAACACTCAGCGGGTGGAAAAAGGGTAACCAAATATAGTTTTTAGGAGTAAAAAAGAGATCAGTAACACTCTCATAACATAACTGTTAATACTTAAATTTATGTTTCCGCATTGCGAGCAAACCGTGGGATACAGATATTTATACTGCGCATCGTCTTATTATAATTTTGNCAATTTATGTTTCCGCATTGCGAGCAAACCGTGGGATACAGATATTTATACTGCGCATCGTCTTATTATAATTTTGCTTTTCTTTTGGTTTTCATATTTTCCATCTTGGTACAGGAAGCTCCTTTTTTTTCGAAATACTATACCAATAAAAGCATACATGTTAACCGGAGAAAAGAGATCCTTATTATTAATTTATATATAATAAGAATATACATACTCGTTAACTATTTCCTCTAAAGTATTCATTGAATTTCGTGATTGAACATCGGTTTTACATTACCATACGTTGTTTAAGCCAGAAAAACAGGACTCAGGCATTCATTATGTGCAATCAAAGCTACCATATCACGATCAGATACAAATGTTACTCTTATTATGAAAAGTTAAGTACGAATTTTGTCATTAAAGTTACCACAATTATATCACAACTTTGTTTCAGGATATCTGAAATATTCCTTTACAATCTGATGAAATATAAGTGGATTTTTTGCGACTTTCCAAAAATCCGAAAAATAAATACCTTAAATTCCAAAGATTACGAACTGCAATAAGTGTCAAAGTACTGTAAAATTAATAAAAATATGTTTTGCAGCCAAGATTCGTACATGAAAAATGTTGACTAGAATTCGCTTCACTTTATTCAACAACTTCAAAGTGGATAAACCATTGCAATNATTCGTACATGAAAAATGTTGACTAGAATTCGCTTCACTTTATTCAACAACTTCAAAGTGGATAAACCATTGCAATTAACCGCGTCGTTTATTGACACACTCATTCAATCACACCATATAATATTGCAATGCTTTGCCTGAGTTGGCGCTTGGGGCATGACGTTCGAAAGATTTTGCGAATAATGAAATTAATTATCGCCACATCATATTTGTTTCTGACCTATTTATGAAACCTTCACTAATGCATCTCGTTGGTTTTTAATTTTGCAGTCGANTCGTACAAATCGTTTCAACTGACGTTTTTCGTGACGAAAATGAAGATACGATTGGTCGCTATTATTTACTCATTTGAAGCACATGCCTCTCGCATTGAAAATCGATGCTTTTAAGTCCGTAAATTTGAAGAAATTTGTAACCAGTCTACCGAAAAGCCCAGGAAGAGGAGTACAAATGAAAATAACACCTTTCGGAAAGATACAAACAAGAACACAGTGGAAAATTATATGCCAGTTGAGGAGCTCCACCTCCNGAAAATAACACCTTTCGGAAAGATACAAACAAGAACACAGTGGAAAATTATATGCCAGTTGAGGAGCTCCACCTCCAAAGAGTGCGAGCAAGTGGGAAACGAAAACTGGTCCCGGGCTCGTAAAAAGGAGAACAGGACGGCAAGCAACAAACGTCGCCGTGTTTCGTCCGAAGACCGATTAAATTCACATCGCGGACGAGAAAATGTACTGCCCCTCCGTCCCGAAAGAACTACAAGTCGTCCGCCGGGCAACAAGATCGGGCTGGCTCATTAACAAACAATAGTTGACGGCTCTCCTCGTTCCTCGTCGTCCGGTTCGAACGAGAAACCAGGAGCCAAGGGCGGGGAAGAATGTCCGAGAACCCGGCGAGCAGTGTCCTCAAGATTTATAATTACTCTTGGGTAGGTGCTCGGGTCAGCTCCCTGTGAGGTCGACCCGGGAGCCCCAAAGGGCTGAAATGTAGTCACTGTCGCTGCTCGTTGATGAGGGGAAGAGAAAGGGTTCGCTCTCGGGGCTTGTCCGTGTCGAGACGGACACGAGCTCACACCGCTCCGTGTGCGGTCTGCCCCGGGTGTCGACAGCGACAATCGATTAATCGATTACCGCGGCCACTGTTCCCCTGTTCGTTCCGCTGGGCTTACAAGCCACGGGGAAAAAAAAAATTTTATCCTCTTCCTCCACCTGCACGGTCGGCTCGTTTATTCGATTCCTATGTGCCCTTTAGCTTGTTAACATTTACCAACTCTCTGTTTCGTCGTATGTGATATGTAAATATAGGCTGTTCACGGTAAACTGAGCTCATTGTGTGCTATTATACNTACCAACTCTCTGTTTCGTCGTATGTGATATGTAAATATAGGCTGTTCACGGTAAACTGAGCTCATTGTGTGCTATTATACCATATGTGAAATTCACATTGGCATGGCCATGTCACTTTATTCATGCGTCGGTCAAGAAATAATATGAAATTAAAAAAAAAAATGTAAATATTTAACATATTTGCTTGTTGTTAAAATTACATGAATTAAAAAAAACCGCGAGTAAAAGAAATAATTTCGGTATTCACAATTGTTTACGTAACACTTTAAATCCAACGCCAAGCCATGAAACTACTTTCCCTCCATCGTTGCCAACTTTACTGGGTGCATTCCAGTCACAGTCTTCCCATTAAAATACACGCATGTAGTGGCAGTGGCATTTTTCAAAGGCTGATTTCAAAAGTGCTCATTTTACCATGAACATACTATAGTCTAATTTTACACAAAATATAGAGGAAAATAAAATTCAGCTCAGCAGTTTGTTTGGGATGTCTCCTATGAAATTTATAATGTTTAACAACCATAATAGAAACAAATAGGATACGTATTTAACTAATAATTTTTAGTTCATTCATTTTACATTAAGCAAATCACACAGTAGAAACATTTCTCTTTTTTTTTCTTCAATGTTCGTTTCACACATCCGTCATTTANCATTAAAATACACGCATGTAGTGGCAGTGGCATTTTTCAAAGGCTGATTTCAAAAGTGCTCATTTTACCATGAACAGACTATAGTCTAATTTTACACAAAATATAGAGGAAAATAAAATTCAGTTCAGCAGTTTGTTTGGGATGTCTCCTATGAAATTTATAATGTTTAACAACCATAATAGAAACAAATAGGATACGTATTTAACTAATAATTTTTAGTTCATTCATTTCACATTAAGCAAATCACACAGTAGAAACATTTCTCTTTTTTTTTCTTCAATGTTCGTTTCACACATCCGTCATTTANTACATTAAGCAAATCACACAGTAGAAACATTTCTCTTTTTTTTTCTTCAATGTTCGTTTCACACATCCGTCATTTACAACCTAGAGCTTTCATACCTTACACTCTTTGAAACGTCACCTACAAATTTCGCAAATATGGACTGCTTACTATAGAACTGGACATTTTGAAGCTCACCAGAAATAATAGATCTTCCAAGGAAAAACCAAATATAGTTCCTTACGACGCGACGCCCTGTTTGGACATGAAAATAATTTGCTAGCTGTTCAGTGTTTGACACCTGCAACTTTAATTTCATCCGTAACTACCCACATAAATAGTAAGTAGTTCACTCTCATCGATCGCGTGTGACAAAACGAACCGGGTATCCATCCCGTATAAACTTCAGACAATCTAATCGGTCAAATAATTTGCCTTGGCGTAGACTACATTTTAATGATAAATGTCAAATAATAGGCATGGTGCAAGACTGATAATTTCAAGACGACGGTTCTCTCTTCCGCTGAAGTTGTTTGCTAATGTTGTAAATTTAAAACTAGTTAACTATGGCGAGGCTTAGTCTTCAGAACGCCCATATTAGCATTTAACTTACGGCCCGGAAGAAAACATAATTTTTCCAAATTAATTTAAATAATATTTTCTGTGTAACACCGTACTTCACGCCTTCTCAAATGTACTGTTAATTGTGAATAATTGACCTATTATTCCTAGCTACCTCACTTTATTTTATTAATTTTTCTTGTAATAAATGGGACAAGTAAATATCACACGCATTCTCGTGATACTGTTCTCCAGATGTCTCAGTAAACAATAGATGCATATTAATATATACAGGAGCCGCGGTGGTGTAGTGGTTAGACTACTCGCCTCCAACCAAGGCGAACCGGGTTCGATTCTCGGTGGGATCGTCCCCGGAGTTTCGCATGTGAGAATCTCCCGTTTCCCCTCGCCCTTGCAATCCAACGCTGCTCCATACTCACCTGGCTTCACCCTTATCGGCTCCAAGACCTCGATGTTAAGAGCCGCCCAAATCTCTTCACTCACTCATACATACATGCAAACACATTTGTTCATACGCGTGCGCACAATCATAAGCATACATGGATACATAAATATATAAATACGCGCATACATAAACATATGTAAGCACACATACGTAAGATCATACATAAATACATGTATAGGCTATTCAGGGTAACATGAGCACGTTTGAAATCACTCTCATTTGGAACAATAGTCAATAAATATATGTTATTTAGCCTTAGACGTTAACTTTCAATTAAGGTGGAAAATGCACATTGTGTTTATTACTTACATGGCGATATTTATTTTAAAAAGCGGTTAAAGGATAAAAAATTACAGGAAAATCTAACTGTGGCCTCAAAAGTGATCACTTTACCGTGAACGGCCTATACACACACGTACGATTGGGACAAGGTTACATTTCTAAAAGTCTCAAAACATTTGTGGTAATCTGAGGTTAAGAAATTACACCGGTTAATTTTTCCTTACTTGTAGGTGTTCCCTAAATTGTACAAATGGCCAATAATTCCAAAGGTTCTTTCCAAGTTAAATTACTAAAACGAATGTTTGAAGTTAAATGGTGTTAGGAAGAGTTACGCACGTGAAGGGCCATACTATGGCACTCTGGCAAACATTTTTAAAATGCTATTAATCCATGCCTTGNGAAGAGTTACGCACGTGAAGGGCCATACTATGGCACTCTGGCAAACATTTTTAAAATGCTATTAATCCATGCCTTGCATTGAATGCTATAGGGAATTCATGGTAAATTGAGCACTAGTTTGAAAGCCCTACAGAAGTTATACTTTTACTTCTATTTTTGTATTATTCTGCCATATGTAAAATTAACAATACCATGGGTCTGATAACTTTATTCATGCGCCGTCGACGGAAAATTCTGCAGCAAGCGCCCTACACTTATAGAGTTTTAATAACTCAGTCACTTATTAGGAAAATTATGACCTCATAAATATAATGNGTCACTTATTAGGAAAATTATGACCTCATAAATATAATTGGTTCTGTATTTCTCATCAACCAACCACATAAGACAATTCTTATGATTAAATTATACATGTCTGAACCAAATTTGGTATGCTGCAGGTACACAATGTGGTCATAAAATATGCTATTGTAAGACCTCCGTGGTCAACCATTTTTTAAGGTAGTGATATCTGGAATATATAAAACTTTTGTATAATATCTCGAGAACTGATCAAATGATTCCCGCGGTATTTCTCATATAAGTAGTTCTGTGGTCGGCCACAGAAACTTATATGATTTTAATACATCAGACACTAATTTTAAAAACAACATATATACAAATATTCCACTGAAACACTTAGACCTATTTTAATCAGACATAATATCCTTGCAGTACCCATCAGGGGCATAAAAATACAGTATGAGTATAAAAGAAGACCCCAACTTTGAAGGTCTATAATATCAAAACCAAACAACCTACAACACTGATTGACCAATCAAATGAACCGTGGAACCGTGAAGTTTGTTTACCATACATTCATAAATGTTCAATGTGAGCACCATGAGAGGCCCGAATGATATCTACGCGATAATGAAACTCGTTCCACGCTCTTGTCAGCATGTCCAGTGTTACGGTTTGGATGGCGTTGTTTGGTTTTGATATTATAGACCTTCAAAGTTGAAGTATTTTTTTATATTCATCCTGCACATTAATTTACAACCTTTTCGGCCACCGTTCTGTAAGATACCGCTTCCTGGAAAAATAAACGTTTTACATGATAATTCAATGACTATTTAAACGATTCTTATCAGATTTTCATTGCAGTTATTAATATACAAGTACACTTAAATTTATACTTTTTTGGTGGAACTATACGTTTATGGGTTGGTGCGGAGTGCTCACTGAATCATTATATTTTCCAAACAAATTTCGTACTTGGGCAATACATAATGCGAGAATTAGGTTCTTTTTTATTGGATTGTATGGTCTCTTGCCCGCCTGTTTAAAGACAGCGGCACCTAGACAATAGAGGGTTTTGATACATCGTATGAACAAACTAAACGACTCAGAACGAAACTTGTACACAAAAAAAAATACTAATTGCAAGTGAACTAAAAATATTATTAAGGCAAGGAAATTTANCAAGGAAATTTTAAAAAAATTATTCCCTTATTAAATTTTGTGTTACATGCTGTCCTATCTCTATAAAGGTAGGACAGAGTTTAACGTAAATTAGGAAAATATAAGTACTTAGTGTGTGCGCTAACAACAATTATTGGTAATCTATTTAGTGCGCCATTTCGCACGGTAGCTTAAACAGAATAATATTTAAAAATACCTCATTAACGTTCCGCTCAAGCCCCACCACATTTTGCATTCAAGTAATATTTACCACCTTCTATAGATCAACTAATTCTATATACACCAATCTTGGTGTGCCGATGTACGTACCTAGTGTGGACTCAATTCGTTAAGTAAAAGCTCCAATCTTGCTTCATTTCTGAGTCCAAAGACTTAAAAAGAGTTTGGTTTGTTACATCATATCCTAGGAACAATTGTAGAGATTATCATCAGGTAGCACTGAATTCTTTGTGTGATTGTTTTTATGTCCCAAATATCTGTTGACAATAGTTAGTCTTGGCTTGTTAACCGTGTAGGTTCCTTATGTCATCCTGTGTGTTTTCCTTGGCGACATAGCTCTGCAATGGCGCTTGTCGCAAGTAATTTTTCATTCGATCTCCTACCCCCATTCCAAGTGTCGTTCATGTAACATCAGGTCGCGCGTAGTCCTTCAGCGAGATCTGTACCAGCACAAAACATGTTACTCCAGCTCTTCGCTGTCTTAGTCAATGCACTCTGGTCGCCGTAAAGTCACCATCAGGTGGCGTATGTCCACAGGTCGAGAATTATCCCTTCGCACATAGCAAACATATCTCATCTTACTATTCTACTCTGGTGGCGTCCCCAAACGGCAGTTCCATTTCCTTGAAATACGGAATGCCGTTTCGTGAGAGGCACTTCACTCATACGCCAGTGTCCTGCCGCAGAAATACTGTGTACACTCGTAGCTGTTTTTTGCAAAAGAATAGTGAGTCTCGCCTTGAACATAGGTACCTTTTCACTTAAGCTTCCCCCCCTGAGCATATTTATTATAGTCTATTCGCGGTATCTGCACACACTTTTGATTCAAGCCTTTGGAAAATCACCACATGTGTGACGTGCTTGGTTCTTTCCTAAATGTGACATATATCGCAAGTGTTTTATAACTTCTATTAACCTAAAAGAATTTTATTTTTTGTCAAAATTAATTTTTCATTACATTTTATTTATAAATTACAATAATTTATTTATAATTAACATGATTAAAAAAAGAGAGAAAATAAATATGTATTGGTAATACCTAGTAAGAAATAGTTATTATGCGAAATATTATTAAACTGAGTCAGCACTAATGCGGTGCTTTGTCGTCTTGGTGTAATTTTCTAAACTTTGTTAATCTTTGTTTGCCTGAGGCGGANGAAGAGTTACGCACGTGAAGGGCCATACTATGGCACTCTGGCAAACATTTTTAAAATGCTATTAATCCATGCCTTGTATTGAATGCTATAGGGAATTCATGGTAAATTGAGCACTAGTTTGAAAGCCCTACAGAAGTTATACTGTTACTTCAATTTTTGTATTATTCTGCCATATGTAAAATTAACCATACCATGGGTCTGATAGCTTTACTCATGCGCCGTCGACGGAAAATTCTGCAGCAAGCGCCCTACACTTATAGAGTTTTAATAACTCAGTCACTTATTAGGAAAATTATGACCTCATAAATATAATTGGTTCTGTATTTCTCATCAACCAACCACATAAGACAATTCTTATGATTAAATTATACATGTCTGAACCAAATTTGGTATGCTGCAGGTACACAATGTGGTCATAAAATATGCTATTGTAAGACCTCCGTGGTCAACCATTTTTTAAGGTAGTGATATCTGGAATATATAAAACTTTTGTATAATATCTCGAGAACTGATCAAATGATTCCCGCGGTATTTCTCATATAAGTAGTTCTGTGGTCGGCCACAGAAACTTATATGATTTTAATACATCAGACACTAATTTTAAAAACAACATATATACAAATATTCCATGTAAGTAAGCCATAGCCACTGAAACACTTAGACCTATTTTAATCAGACATAATATCCTTGCAGTACCCATCAGGGGCATAAAAATACAGTATGAGTATAAAAGAAGACCCCAACTTTGAAGGTCTATAATATCAAAACCAAACAACCTACAACACTGATTAACCAATCAAATGAACCGTGGAACCGTGAAGTTTGTTTACCATACATTCATAAATGTTCAATGTGAGCACCATGAGAGGCCCGAATGATATCTACGCGATAATCAAACTCGTTCCACGCTCTTGTCAGCATGTCCAGTGTTACGGTTTGGATGGCGTCGTTTGGTTTTGATATTATAGACCTTCAAAGTTGAAGTATTTTTTTATATTCATCCTGCACATTAATTTACAACCTTTTCGGCCACCGGTCTGTAAGATACCGCTTCCTGGAAAAATAAACGTTTTACATGATAATTCAATGACTATTTAAACGATTCTTATCAGATTTTCATTGCAGTTATTAATATACAAGTACACTTAAATTTATACTTTTTTGGTGGAACTATACGTTTATGGGTTGGTGCGGAGTGCTCACTGAATCATTATATTTTCCAAACAAATTTCGTACTTGGGCAATACATAATGCGAGAATTAGGTTCTTTTTTATTGGATTGTATGGTCTCTTGCCCGCCTGTTTAAAGACAGCGGCACCTCGACAATAGAGCGTTTTGATACATCGTATGAACAAACTAAACGACTCAGAACGAAACTTGTACACAAAAAAAATACTAATTGCAAGTGAACTAAGAATATTATTAAGGCAAGGAAATTTTAAAAAAATTATTCCCTTATTAAATTTTGTGTTACATGCTGTCCTATCTCTATAAAGGTAGGACAGAGTTTAACGTAAATGAGGAAAATATAAGTACTTAGTGTGTGCGCTAACAACAATTATTGGTAATCTATTTAGTGCGCCATTTCGCACGGTAGCTTAAACAGAATAATATTTAAAAACACCTCATTAACGTTCCGCTCAAGCCCCATCACATTTTGCATTCAAGTAATATTTACCACCTTCTATAGATCAACTAATTCTATATACACCAATCTTGGTGTGCCGATGTACGTACCTAGTGTGTGGACTCAATTCGTTAAGTAAAAGCTCCAATCTTGCTTCATTTCTGAGTCCAAAGACTTAAAAAGAGTTTGGTTTGTTACGTCATATCCTAGGAACAATTGTAGAGATTATCATCAGGTAGCACTGAATTCTTTGTGTGATTGTTTTTATGTCCCAAATATCTGTTGACAATAGTTAGTCTTGGCTTGTTAACCGTGTAGGTTCCTTATGTCATCCTGTGTGTTTTCCTTGGCGACATAGCTCTGCAATGGCGCTTGTCGCAAGTAATTTTTCATTCGATCTCCTACCCCCATTCCAAGTGTCGTTCATGTAACATCAGGTCGCGCGTAGTCCTTCAGCGAGATCTGTACCAGCACAAAACATGTTACTCCAGCTCTTCGCTGTCTTAGTCAATGCACTCTGGTCGCCGTAAAGTCACCATCAGGTGGCGTATGTCCACAGGTCGAGAATTATCCCTTCGCACATAGCAAACATATCTCATCTTACTATTCTACTCTGGTGGCGTCCCCAAACGGCAGTTCCATTTCCTTGAAATACGGAATGCCGTTTCGTGAGAGGCACTTCACTCATACGCCAGTGTCCTGCCGCAGAAATACTGTGTACACTCGTAGCTGTTTTTTGCAAAAGAATAGTGAGTCTCGCCTTGAACATAGGTACCTTTTCACTTAAGCTTCCCCCCCTGAGCATATTTATTATAGTCTATCCGCGGTATCTGCACACACTTTTGATTCAAGCCTTTGGAAAATCACCACATGTGTGACGGGCTTGGTTCTTTCCTAAATGTGACATATATCGCAAGCGTTTTATAACTTCTATTAACCTAAAAGAATTATATTTTTTGTCAAAATTAATTTTTCATTACATTTTATTTATAAACTACAATAATTTATTTATAATTAACATGATTAAAAAAAGAGAGAAAATAAATATGTATTGGTAATACCTAGTAAGAAATAGTTCTTATGCGAAATATTATTAAACTAATTCAGCACTAATGCGGTGCTTTGTCGTCTTGGTGTAATTTTCTAAACTTTGTTAATCTTTGTTTGCCTGAGGCGGAGGAATATCCTAAAAGTAGAACTTCAGCAGGACTTCAGAAAAGTCGTAAGTATCCATGAGTGGGTCCATCCAACGGTAAGTTGTTATCCGAATTAAATAATTCTGATTGGATGAAAGAGCGTGAGTGAGTGGGTAGTGTACAAGTTAAGTACAGACGGCCGTAATATACATATAACGGTAAGTTTTTGTTTCCTTTACTCTTTCTATGATTACCTATAGTCTCGCTTCTGATATGTGTAACCGGCTACGCTGAAAGATTCGGAAGAATATATTATGTCTTTAACANCGTTCTATGTTTACCTATAGTCTCGCTTCTGATATGTGTAACCGGCTACGCTGAAAGATTCGGAAGAATATATTATGTCTTTAACACGTGGTCAATTTAGGTATTGGGAAAAAAAGGTACAAGCTTACTAATTTGGCCGTAAACAATTTATGGATCTAATTACGCATTTAGAAATTGTTCTTACCAGTTTGTTTCCTTGACTCCATACTCACTACGTTCTCTGAAGTTACATTTATCCCGAATATTGTTTGCCATATATTCTACAAATCATCAACCCTCTGATTTTTCATTATAATTTCAATGATATTTATAGAAATATACAATCTCATTCCTGATCTGTATGCTACGGAATGGACATTACATAAAATTAAATATGCATGACGTCTTTTACTGCCTTTATCACCCGCATTTTTATTCTTAATCTGACGTGAGCATATATTTGCACATAAACTTAAGTGTTAGCACACACCCATCGTCATTGTCATGATGCCATGAATGTAGTTCATTCACAATTGTTATTTGTCGACAATTAATATCATAAACATTTCGTAACGAAAATGGACTTTGTGGTATGGGAATGTAAATATAATGATTTTATCAGAGAACTGTTTTCGCAAATAAACTAGTACTTCTCTATCGAAGAGTTTGCATTTAATATTTAAAATGCTAGACTGCTTCAGTCCCTACAATAGTGGGAAGTAACGCGTGTAATGACAAACATGCCGGAAATATTAGAGAACACCTGTCAGTATTGTAGTCAATAAGAGATGAGACAGAGCTCTCAAGAGAGAAATATTTGACCGGTTATATCTAGAACGATATCCTTGGCATAAAATGATTTAAATGTTCCCTTCATATTTCAGTGTTTCCCACCTGAGATCCGCAGAACTGCCCGTGGAATCTTTTACAAATGGAGATATTATAACGCACCTATTGTTGGAATTCAGTAGGGGTTGAAGCAAGATGCTAGACATGTAATTTTTTAACTGTCGTAANGAAGCAAGATGCTAGACATGTAATTTTTTAACTGTCGTAAATATATATGAGATATTCTTTTATATACTCATATTCCAAAATTTACTTACAACTCTTAAATTGTTAGGAAACACTGTCCTGGATTATTGTAGGGTACTTAACGTTTGCTCCAGTACATGATACTAACTACAATAATATTTATAGATTAAGCTGNGCATTTAATATTTAAAATGCTAGACTGCTTCAGTCCCTACAATAGTGGGAAGTAACGCGTGTAATGACAAACATGCCGGAAATATTAGAGAACACCTGTCAGTATTGTAGTCAATAAGAGATGAGACAGAGCTATCAAGAGAGAAATATTTGACCGGTTATATCTAGAACGATATCCTTGGCATAACATGATTTAAATGTTCCCTTCTTATTTCAGTGTTTCCCACCTGAGATCCGCAGAACTGCCCGTGGAATCTTTTACAAATGGAGATATTATAACGCACCTATTGTTGGAATTCAGTAGGGGTTGCAGCAAGATGCTAGACATGTAATTTTTTAACTGTCGTAAATATATATGAGATATTCTTTTATATACTCATATTCCAAAATTTACTTACAACTCTTAAATTGTTAGGAAACACTGTACTGGATTATTGTAGGGTACTTAACGTTTGCTCCAGTACATGATACTAACTACAATAATATTTATAGATTAAGCTGNACTGGATTATTGTAGGGTACTTAACGTTTGCTCCAGTACATGATACTAACTACAATAATATTTATAGATTAAGCTGACATTAACCACAATTATAACCGTAAACAAGAAATGCAATGCATTTAATATCGTAATTCCATAGCAAAACAAAGACACATCAATTATATTGCACCTATCTTCAGTTGATGAAAGAGAGGTAAATTCAGTGCGGTGGCGTTTGCCGCCTTGGGGATGGCGCGGTATATCGCGCCGCTCTGTTGGCAACACTGGGGAGCGGGTCCTCGCACCAGCTCGCGCATAAGTGCTGGTTTGCCAGGCTGTGTTCATATTCTCCGTAGGCCCGCCGTGCGGGCGTGAGGGACGCGCGATACTGGCTAATTCCCGGATTTATCGTCCCGCCGACCGCACACGGGGGGCTCCTGCAGACAGTTGCGAAACTGCAACAACCCCTTCTACCTCCCCTCCCGCCAACCACTCCCGACAACCCCGTTACAAACCCTTTCCCTTGCGGTGCGGAGAAAGACGACCCGGAGGCCTGCGGCCAACACTTCATTAGCGACCATTAGAATTTACTGCCCAGGGATTGCGAACTGCGGGCGTAGTTGGCCCCGCCCGGGTTTCGACGCTGCGTTCCGTCGCTGCGGCGTGGGGTTCGAACCCGCGGGCTTCCCAACCCGCATTCCTCGTACTCTAGTTGGATGGCGGGTCTTGTTGAAACGCACTCAGAAATAACAATTCTGTGTGTAATACATAGAGGTGTCACTCGCTCGCCCAAGTGCCACGCTGACAAGAAATTTAGCCCGTAAGACATACAAAGCAAGATTCCCGAGAAGAAGTTCTGGCGACATCTAATGTAATACCAGCCTTTGAAAAATATAACTGCCCCTGCGTGTGTGTAATTACCACTACGCTTGGTTTGACGAGTTTTGTTAGATGACAAATACTTGGTTAACGGCTAGAAAGTGTAAGGAAGTGCTTTATGTTCCATTGCAGCACTAGGAGCTAGGTTTGCTTAAAGGAGCCTAAATTACACTACTTCCATTATTCTGTCACCTATTATATTTTCCATTATTTTTGTTGAAGACACAATGAATGTAGAGCTTAAGGAATCGAGAGCACAAAAACTTTCCAGATACACCGTAAAGAAAAGGCGTTTAACTACTGTAAGCGCCACGTGTTCTGGCGTCTAGCTTCCCCAGATGCCTGCTCTTGAGCCGCCAGCACGGCCCGGCCTGCGGCAGCCGATATTAGTGACGGCCCGGCTGTCTACAAACTGTTACAACAACATTCGGCGCGCATCAATGTCAATGTCAAATGCGCAACTGATTATCGGAGACTAATGTTTTCAGCACGGCATCAGGCTGCGGCAGGCTGCCCACGCAGACATCTCATCTCTCCCCTCGACGGTTGCATCATTCTCCCCGTATATTCACCCACCAGCACTTTTGTCGCCAACAGTAAAAGAAAATGAAACGGAAATTTATTTTACACCTGTGGCGTCTGGAGAACTTGTTCTCATGCATAGTTCTGTTACCTNAAAGAAAATGAAACGGAAATTTATTTTACACCTGTGGCGTCTGGAGAACTTGTTCTCATGCATAGTTCTGTTACCTCGGTTGATTAAAATAATACGACGAGAAAAACTACAAAAAACATGCAAGCAATCAGAAAAAATATTTTTAAAATATAAAAAAATTGCAGTCAGTTGAGACGATATAAAGTGCATCATCATATGTCAGATATAACTGGCATCGCCTTCAAATTAAAAATATCGCGATATTTGTTAATTCTTCGTACTTGAATAAAGCTTTTTAATAATTTCCCAAGATCCGTGGGGCATGACAATGTTCTTCACGGAACAAAAATATTTCAAATGTCACGTGGCTGTAGTCATTACATTGGCCCGCTGGCAAGGTGGCTGGTGTACTCTTGAAGCTGTGTCTGACTCTTCAGCCAGAGTCCATATTTGTGACAATAATTTCTACAACTCGTTGGCACAGTGAGTTAAGGTACCAGGGGGTTCCACATCCTTCCCACTGCTGCCTTGGTTCAGCAGTACCCTTCAAACTGTCAAGCAGACAGCTCAACAACCAATGTATCGTCGTGACACAAATCTTAGGAGTCGTAAAGAGTAAATCCCGAACTTTCTGAATTTCTGTATCGAGGAAACAACTCTGCAAAGTACCGCTGGCGCTGTCTTTCTTTCGGACAAAGTGTGGGAAACACGTGCGCTGAGAAAGAAAACTTTTNAAAGAAAATGAAACGGAAATTTATTTTACACCTGTGGCGTCTGGAGAACTTGTTCTCATGCATAGTTCTGTTACCTAGGTTGATTAAAATAATAGGACGAGAAAAACTACAAAAAACATGCAAGAAATCAGAAAAAATATTTTTAAAATATAAAAAAATTGCAGTCAGTTGAGACGATATAAAGTGCATCATCATATGTCGGATATAACTGGCATCGCCTTCAAATTAAAAATATCGCAATATTTGTTATTTCTTCGTACTTGAATAAAGCTTTTTAATAATTTCCCAAGATCCGTGGGGCATGACAATGTTCTTCACGGAACAAAAATATTTCGAATGTCACGTGACTGTAGTCATTACATTGGCCCGCTGGCAAGGTGGCTGGTGTACTCTTGAAGCTGTGTCTGACTCTTCAGCCAGAGTCCATATTTGTGACAATAATTTCTACGACTCGTTGGCATAGTGAGTTAAGGTACCGGGGGGTTCCACATCCTTCCCACTGCTGCCTTGGTTCAGCAGTACCCTTCAAACTGTCAAGCAGACAGCTTAACAACCAATGTATCGTCGTAACACAAATCTTAGGAGTCGTAAAGAGTAAATCCCGAACTTTCTGAATTTCTGTACCAAGGAAACTGCACCCTGCAAAGTACCGCTGGCGCTGTCTTTCTTTCGGACAAAGTGTGGGAAACACGTGCGCTGAGAAAGAAAACATTTNCCTGCAAAGTACCGCTGGCGCTGTCTTTCTTTCGGACAAAGTGTGGGAAACACGTGCGCTGAGAAAGAAAACATTTCCAAACACTTTTCATGCAGTTTCGCGTCGTTGAAGGAACTAATAGCGACACGAAATTAACAACAAACAATACACAGTAAATTCAAACTTGAACAAATTTTATTACTTTCAGAAAATGTCGAAACATTACAAACTTTTTCTGAGCGTTGATCTCATCGAAAGCGGAGTCATTAAGGACAGAACAATTTTTTTTTTTTAGAATCAGGATTTCCTAAGAAAGCAACCATGGTCTGTTATTAAAGAAGCTTCCCAGCATTCACCTGAAGTTATCTCTTAAAACAACCCAAATAATTATGGCCGGTTAGAGAATCAAACCCGTATTCTCCTGAATGGTAGTCCAGTGCGCAACCATTGCGCCACCTCGCTCAGTAAAATTGCTGCAAAAAAGGAATTAATGTTAATATTCCGTATCTTGTTATCGTCGTAACGTGGTGACTTTTCTCACCTTCACAAAGCGTTTGCTGTAGCACCAATTCTTAATACACTGCGTTCGTGTTCTCTGATTAGTACTGTTGCATGTAGTTTATCCCTTAAAAAAAATCTTTTAATCATATTTTCTTTAAAAGACCGAATTAATTTTTCGTTTGCAGATTTTGAACATTGCACTCTTGTCCCTAAATATGTGTGTGTGCCTCTTGTAAAGAGCTGCCCCAGGCGAACAGTGATTACAACAGAACGCAGTAATAGGCTGTCTCATCTCACGAAAATTTTTAATACGATGTAATTGCGTAATTCCCGATATATTTTATTATGAATTAGTTGTGAACGATTTAGTTAATAGCATAAACCTAAAGAAAAAATTATTTTCTAAATTCATATTTTCCACAACAATAATGACATGGGAATATTAATAATAAAGTAAAATTCTAGTCTATGCTATTATCTGTAAGAAAAAACCACCTAGATTTTGCGCAAGTTTGCAACAGTTCCTTTTAATATTTAAGTATTGCGCCTACATCCGAAATGCAAGAATTGAGCAAAGATTTTTACTGTAGGAAATTTATAGTTCACCAGCTAGAATTTGGCTTTAATTATCCTCCTATGTACTACGATTTAATTTTTTTCAATTAAGTGATTATTTACTCCAGCTATATGATGGGATGGGGGAAACGGGAGTTCCCCGATAAATCCAACGAACCAGCGACATCGTCCGGCACAAATTCCCATATGCGAAAATCCGGGCGCGACTCCACCGGGAATCGAACCCGGTTCGCTGGGAGGTGAGTAGTCTAACCACTACACCACCATGACCCCCCTGGGTTTGATACAATTCGGCCGCAGCAAGGTGGTTTTTCGCGAGTGGTTCACCATCCTCATTAAAACCAATGCATGTTGTTATATTCATACAATTGCGACTGGGAAATGTTTTTGGAAATGAAACTGAACTTACAGGAAAAACTGCAGAAGGGTTTAATTCATTTATGTCAATTGATGTTTACAATATAATATGTTTTTGAGGAAAGTTCAAGTCATTTTGAGCCACTAAAATACAAAATATGTCTATCCTGTATTTAAATATGCTGTGGNTTTTTGAGGAAAGTTCAAGTCATTTTGAGCCACTAAAATACAAAATATGTCTATCCTGTATTTAAATATGCTGTGGGCTGAATGTTACGACAGTGAGCTACGAGCGGTGCGAAAAGTTGAAGCTACAGATAGAGGGTTGTACTTATCGGCTTGGGTCTACGTACAGATCCCGTTCATGACGTTGTAAAGTGTTATATATACTCCATTCACGATTACTTCAAACTTTCCTGAAGCCGTGATAAAGGTCTACTTTCAGGATATTCCTCCGCCTCATACAAACAAAGATTATAAAATACACCAGAGAGCCGACGTACGGCATTNGCCCTGATAAAGGTCTACTTTCAGGATATTCCTCCGCCTCATACAAACAAAGATTATAAAATACACCAGAGAGCCGATGTACCGCATGCGTGCGCAATCGGCGTAATAACGTTTTGCATAAGAACTATTTCTTACTATGCATTACCAACAGACCTATTTTCACGCTCTATTTATTCGTATTAGTTATTATTGAAATACTATAATTTTTAGATAAAATATAAGTAACAGCTAACTTGAACAAAAATAAGGTACTTTTATGTTAACACAAGTATAAAACGCTCGTGATGCATGCCATATTAAGTAAACAAACAAACACGTCATACATGGGGTGTTTTATCATAGGTTTAATTAAAAAAGTGTGAAGAAACCACGAATAGATTATAGTTTCTTGGTGGCCTAATTATCTCAAATACTGTGCCGCCGGGAGGGAAGATCCTCTGGTGCNTAACTTGAACAAAAATAAGGTACTTTTATGTTAACACAAGTATAAAACGCTCGTGATGCATGCCATATTAAGTAAACCAACAAACACGTCATACATGGGGTGTTTTATCATAGGTTTAATTAAAAAAGTGTGAAGAAACCACGAATAGATTATAGTTTCTTGGTGGCCTAATTGTCTCAAATACTGTGCCGCCGGGAGGGAAGATCCTCTGGTGCTTCGGTGATTTCTATGTTTAATAAACTATTATTGTGGTAATGTGTTGTGTATTCTTCCCCCTGGTCTGGATTCTGAGACGTCACTGCAGTTTGCTTGACATGTCCACGTTGAAATGATTCATTACGCAATGTATTTCTTTAGTATGGATCTTCCCAATTTGTCAGTACTTAATTAAATAGCCTTTTTTACCCTCGGCACACAGGTGGAAAAACACAATTTATTGTGTTGGTCAGGTTTTAGCCTACTTTTCTAAGGAAAGAAAGACTTATGAGATCATTTTCCTGCCTGTGTCTGTGTGTATGTGTGTGTCTGTGTTTATGTGTGTGAGTATGCGAATCTGCGCGAGTGTGTGTCCCGACCTTCGATTTTTGAACTTGTAAACCGAATTTCTCCAAACTCGGTACACATATAGTACTAAGTAGCGTCACGTCACTCTCTTTTCTTTCGGCCCCACAAGGCACTTACATTCAAAATAGCCGCCATTTCAAAATTTAGGGTGATATGTCATATCTCGGAAAGTATTCAACCTATTTAAACCATATTTATGTGTCGACAGTTCAAGGTACACTTATTGAATTCAGAGATGAATAATGTTGTTAGTCCACTATTTTGGAAGAGAGTGCCACATGAAAGAATAAAGCATTCATGTTATAACTCGAAAAACTACTCAACCAATTTTTGCCAAATCTGGCATGATAGGCAAGGTAAATATAAGTAATGAAACTTCATTAGGCACTGATTTTAAAAATGGTGGCCATACAAATACTTTAGGTTTATTTAGTATAATTACAATACTGTTTGACCAATTGAAACCAAATTGTGTACGCTGACAGTATCTCTTACAAGCATCATATAAAACAAACAACAACCATTTTGTTAGCCATTTTGAAAGTTTGCCCTAAAGTATTTAATAACGTTTTGTATAATATCTTGTGAAAGAATTGACAGATTTCTACAAAATTTGGTAAAAAAAAGTAGTACTGCAGCAGTTGATATGCACAAATATGTTTCAAGTTTGTCAGACACTTATTTTTAAAATGTCACTCAATAAGTTAGTTTAGCATAGTATTCTAAATCTTCGAAATAATTTAATCAATTCCAACTTAACTTTGTATGCTGGAAGTATATATAACAAACATAAAATGTGTTTACATGGAGCCTCTTTTATTCTCCATTTTGTAAGATAGTACCATACGAATAAATACAATTTTTTTATATATCTCGGGAAACAATTGACTGATTCCTACCATATATGGCAAACAAATGGTACTGAGGTAGGAAATTTTAATAACATGTTTTAGGTATATAAGACACTTATTTTCAAAATGGTGGTCATATATTAATTTTGGTTTTGTGTGTTAAATTGTCGAAAGCATGTAATTAATTCCAATGAAACTTTTTATATTGTAACTAATACATACCGTTTGTCCCTCATTTATGAAGATTGTCACATGAACAATGGAGGTTTTATGTCATATCTGGAGGATCAATCAACCGATTCATACCAAAATTACATTCAACTACTGCTTCAGTAAGGTATTAAATTAACATG
This sequence comes from Clitarchus hookeri, assembly GCA_002778355.1. Taxonomy (NCBI): domain Eukaryota; kingdom Metazoa; phylum Arthropoda; class Insecta; order Phasmatodea; family Phasmatidae; genus Clitarchus; species Clitarchus hookeri. The sequence continues at coordinate 223,179 of NQII01001754.1, read as the reverse complement.
TGTTATGGGCTGCGGGCATGTTTTAATAGGTGTATATAAATAATTTATATTAATTTGTTATATCTATGAAACCTATCAACAAAATTCAACCAAATTTTGTATGCTAACAGTATTAATTAGAAGCATTATTTACGTACACAGAGATTACCTTTGCCAGAATTTTTGCAAAGCAGTGTCAGGTGAATACATTGAACATTTTGCCACAGTTCCGAAATAATTCAACGATTTTCCACAAAATTTTGCGCACCTACAAAAGGCCATGCAAAATTACATATTTTAAATGGGGTCAGACACTGATAAAAACAAGCGGCCATATAAATATTTTGATATGTTTGGCATATCCATTTCACAATTGAACCAATTTCTACCAAAAATTTTATGCTGACAGTATCGATTAGACGCATAGTATAAAGAACATTTTTAGGTAGTTTTGTAAGATAGCACCTATTAAGAAAATAAGGTTTTTATGCTATATCTTGGTGACCAATCAACCGATTTCCACCAAATGTTTCACACAAGTAGCGTTATGGTAGACCATATAAAATTACGGGTTTTTAGTGGCAGAGGTGCTTTTTTCAAAATGATGATGGTGTAAATATTTCAGGTAAGTGAACCCTATCATTCAAAACATTAGACTGATTACATCCGAAGCTGATACTCCGGATACTACCTCCGTGATGAAGTTGAATGCAAGCTTGCTTATTTTTACAAGTTTTTCTGAATTCGAATCCCGGACAAGTCACTCGTGAGTTTTAATTGTCATGGTACTGTTTCACATGTTTATGGTTTCATCCCTAATGATATCGCTGTCAATGGGATGTCAACGCCTGCCTACCATCTAAGCTTTTAATAACCTCAATAAAATGTATTTGCACGCATGTAGAGGAAAGTAGGCGCATTAGTTATAAGTAATTTCTTGTTTTATGTTTATTTTTACACCACATATAGCATATTCAAAATTTTCCGCATGGTTTAACTTACAGGATCGTTCACACAAAAAAATACTGGGTATTATTTCAATAACAAAAAGTTTAGTTTTATTGTTTTCTCGCTACTATGTTTGCGAGATTTACGATTTTAGTTATGCTAAAATGCAGTCCCACTCATCTATAAATCTTTTTAGGTTGTAAAACCCCTATACGGTTAAACTATATAAATTTCTCTACTTGCATAGTAATTTAAAACTTTGCATGTAATTTTTTTTAACTCGGTGGGGAATATGCTAGTTCGCTGTAAAACAAAATTTCTCTATTTTTTATCACGAGAGAAAAAGAGGAAAGGATGCACACTCGTACACTAGTTACTTGATATAATTTATACGAGAAATGTTTGGTGTTGGGAATGAGCACTTTTGTTAAAACTGCGAGCACGAACAATGACACTTTTTACTCATCTGTTTAATGAGATGTGAATTGTGCAGCTATTTCAGAATTAATTAAAGTTTATCAATCTAGCTATCAAAAACTAGGGAAAAAAAAGGGAATTTTTTTTTTATTTTTTAATTTTATTTTTTTACCGTTCGAGAAATGTTGCTATACCTTCAAAATTTTCTATCGGCTATCACTAGAAAATGGAATCCCAAGTTTATAAGAGACGTGTTTGTATTACAAGTACTTCAGTCATGCCATAGAGAAGGTAAGTGTACGGAGACGAAATGGCGTGGCGGTACCTTTCGTGCGCGCGTACCCATTCACTGACTGCGCGAGGCTCTGGGAAAGGGACTCGTGTTTAATTGGCTACTGCGTACTGCGGAACGTCCCCTATTGGCTGGGCTGCCGGCTGGTAAGTAAGCTACCAGACGCTGATTCGCGAGCGGCGTTCCAACATTTTTGTAGTCCAGTTGTCGCTGGCGTGTGCAGCTGGAGTTCGCGGCATAAGTCGCTGTTTCACATCTGTATTCTTAAGTACTCTGTGCATGCGCAGAAGAACTACAGTCTATTTGCTGTTTATTCACTTTTTTTTTTTTAACCAAACCTTTGAAAAATTACCCCATGTATAACGTGTTTGATTGTTTTCTAATTATTTTATGTATCGATACCGTTTTATACTTGCGTTGAAATAAAATAACATAGAAGTATATTATTTTCGGATAAATGAAAAATGTATTTATATTTTCACTATACATTATAATATTTCAGTGATAATCAATGTGAATAAAACCAGTGAGAAAATAGGTGTGTTGGTAATGTCTTGTAAGAAATAGTTATCATGTAAAATATTATGACAGTGGGTGCGCACGAATGCAGCGTGTTGTCCCTTTGGTGTAATTTTCAAGACTCGGTTAAGCTTTGTTTGTATGAAGCGGAGGAATATCCTGGAAGTAGAACTTTAGCATGGCTTCAGAAAAGTTTGGAAGTAACAGTGAATGGCCTACAGATGTGATGGTATATCTCGACAACAGTGCGCTCCCAACTACCTGCATACGTTAAGGCAAGGACCTTCTCTACCAACGGCTAAGTCAAAACAGTTTGAAGAAATATTTAATTCAGGGCTCTGTTTCGTATACATTTTAACAGAGCACTATTTAACCTTAGACTACAGACATTGTCCTTTACGTATGTCCTCAAAATTTACTCGCGATATGCCAGTAGTGAATAGATTGGGAATGGAGAGATTTTTACAGCTATTAACATCGAGGTCTTGAGAACCTGTGAGGCTGAAACGAAGTGATAATGGAGCAGCGCCGGAATGCAAGGACGGGGGAAACGGGAGAACCCCGAGAAAACGCGCCGACCAGCCGGCCGGGAGCGATCCCGCCGGGAATTGAACCCGGTTCACCTAGGTTGGAGGCAAGAAGTCTAACTACTGCACCACCGTGGACCCGATATACCTGTTGTATTGTCAAATTCGCGTGATAAAACTGTGACGTTACCTTTGTTTATATTTTCAGCATATCCTCGATTTATAAAGAAAATGACCGGTTATATATTTTTTCTTTCTGAGTAGATTCAATAAACTTTAAAAGCACGCACTAGTTCAACCGGCGGTGCTCACCAGGACTTCTATCTACTTTATTTTGGTAGCTATTCTGGCGACTATTCGGAAGTAAACTGTCGGAGTTGAAACTCAATGTTTAGTCGCTGTGTAGTTAGCACGAGCAACTTACCCTATTTATAGCAAGCACGTATTATAACAAATAAACTGTTTCATTGTCATATCCTGGATGTAAGGTACTATGCCAGTTGTCTTATGACTTCATCGCCTTAAGTAATCTACTGTTGTAGCAAACTTCACGGAAGCTGAACAAACAGTACGTCACTAGCCACTTTGTAATGAAAAGTTCCTTAAAGTTTCAAAATACATTTTGCTGTGTTTATTTCCTTTTCAATTGCTTCTATTGTATTTATAACAAGACGTGTATAATACGCATAATTCGTTACGCGAAGTACACGTGCATGTGTTTGACTGGAAATTGCTGTATAACGAAAAAGCAACCTATGAATTTTAATGAATTAAAAAGCCTATGAGTAACAGAAAAAAGTTAGACAAAATATATTGCTTCAGGCATTTGAAAGTGTTCCAACAGTACGGAATTAGGCTATGCCTAATATAAATTAACTGCTGTAATAAAAGTTTTCTACGCAGGGATATCCGTTAATTTTTTTTGACTGTATGTAATATTTATTTAGCACACTCCTGGCGATTCTTATTAACTAAATCATCATTAATGTTTACGTTGCTTATTTTAACCGCTTGTAGTTCGCGTTTAAAAACACAGTTTTCTGCTTCTAATTAAAACGAAACTCGTTTAATGGCCGGGGTTTTAAATGATATAGTTAGCCGTTAAACAGCCTGAAGACATCGTCGTTAGTAAGAGCTTCGTAACTCTTAAGCCTCGTTTCAAGGGCAGCTCTTCAGACTGCGATGATTAGCGTTACTAATCGTGTGCTGCAAGCATCTCAATACTTGAAATTCCAAACGATTTAACGAGCTCCTTTCGTAGCGGAATCCCCTTCAAATGTTTGAGAAGTAGCAGAGCCGGCGAGTTATTTTGAGATGTTTACGATCATAAGGACTTGACAGTTATGAGTATTGAGAGAAAAGCAAAATATATTTTCTTCCGCCTATTAAAGTATTTCATTCGTATAGCAGAAATTTATCATTTTGATATTTTTAACGCAAAAAAAAATGTTTTTAATTTTTTTACTAAAAGGATTGTTTTCTAGTGTAATTAAATTTTGAGAAAAAATTGTTGGTAGGTACCTGCATTAATATAACAAATGGCCATTTTAACAAATATGCATGTGAAGTAACCGATGGAGCCAAATTGCCCATGGCATATACCGCATTATTTTCTTGCCAGAAGGAAGAAGCTTTTAATTCGATACAAGAGATTTGAACTAAGATCCATAAGGTTGTTATATGGAGAAAAGGTGCGTGGCGAACTCATTTTAAACATCTAATTCACAACGATAAGAAAAAGGAGAATTTAAAAATATGTATATATTCGAATAACTCGAAACTTGAAATTTTGTAAAAGAGTGAAATAGCATCTTTGCGCGATTATAAAAGTTATATTTGACCCACACCCTCGTTTAATGTGCTTTGGGTACTGGTTCGATGTAATCGTGATACCATAATTACTATTCAATTTCAAAAAATAATGGTCTAATATTTTTTTTATGAAAAGCATTCTTGCTTAGTTCGTTACGAAAAACTCGGAGCGTTAATCCTCCCGCATCAACCGGTACAATTTGAACAGGTGAAACGTTTATTTCCGACTGGCACTTCAATAGAAGACGGACATGTTTCGTCGTCTCGTGACGATTCATGACACGTAGTTAGTAGTGCGCACGGATCTCCACTCAACTCCTGACGGAGGTTCACTTTGACGGGGAAAATAAAAATTCATGTTTTTTGTTGTTGTTGTTGCCATTGTGCGCACGTACTGGGGGATAATTATCCAAGTTCACTAATTGTAATGCTATGCCCGCTATCAGATGATTGGCTTCGCCGACAGGTTTCCACGGGGTTCGTGATGAGGTGCGAAGGGGAAGAAGGTTGGCGCTGTCTCGACGCCGTCGGAGCCTGGTTTACGGGTCTTCGCCGGACCCGCCATTCCTCGTCGTTACAGATGCCACGCGCTTCTCGCGCAAGGTGGAAACGCACTTCATGGTGTCCGTCCTCGCGACCGTTAAGGCGCCCGTCTACCTGGCGCTTGAACTGCGTTGAAGAGTGTTCCAAATACACGTTTTTCAACGAAACTATTAAGCGTGCGTCCAACGTGCTGATCTACGAAAAGAACACACACTTCAGACGAGGGTTGTTCAGTGCTTTCAAAATATCACGTACGTTAGAAACATCAATTCAGAGCACTCCAAAACCGCTAAAAACGGCCTTTCCAAGGCGCTGTAGCTCAAAATGCACGCATCAGATACACACAAAACTACTACAGGGGCATGCACTGAACCTTCCTAAAGACTTCCCANCTGCATTGAACCTTCCTAAAGACTTCCCACTAATAAAATAATATGGTCACCGCTGAAAGTCCCATAGGTACACGCAGCACGACGAGAACACTGCACGCCAGTTCAGAGCCTTGCGCTTAGCGGCGATGGCGTACTTGATGCGCGTGGCAGTGTCGCCCTTATCGCTCCCGCGCTTCTCGGCCTAAACGTGGAAAAAAGTTCCAGGTAGACGGGGGCCTTAACTGAGCCCTGCTTAGGATCAACATTTCTGCCCCCTTTTGTATCTTTCCGCCATAACGTAAAATTAACACTGACATTGACCTTGTCACTTGGTTCATGCGCCGACCAAATTTAACTCCAAAAAATGTTACAATAAAAGATACGTTCTTAATATGCTATTCAACTCAATTATGCGCGTAAAAAAAACCCGACTAAAATAAATTCGGTACCAATAAATGTAAATATTAAATTTTTTAATACTACTTTAATCATTGCACGGCTTTTCTTCCATCGCTGCCAACTTAACTATGAGCGTGTCAGTTATTGTTTTCGTCAAAATACGTGCTGTTACGGGCAGTGGTTTTTCCCAAAGATTGATTTTACAAGTGCTTGATTAACCGCATACCAGCAAAGGGACGTTTTTATATAAAAGGAACGAAGACATGAAAAATTGTTTTCTCCTGTTTTAAAACGTAGATACCTGGTCTGACACGAGGTATGTCCGTAATCGCTTTCGTTTGCCCGCGCTGCCATCTTGCGGCAAGTCGTGGAACCTAACACCGGTTGTCGTTCCTTCACTTTGTGAAGGTGGACTCACACGGTCTCAATATCATAATCGTCTGTGGACAGTAGCAGCCGTGACTTCTGCGCCTGCTCGTGTGAATAAAACACTTATGCAACTACCCTAGGTTACTTTAAACTACAAAAACATTTGTTTAACTAGAGGCAAAGGTTAATTTAGGTTCGGTTAGTGTGAACTATGAATAAAAATGTTGCTCACTTACTATAGTGGGTTAGTTCAAATGGTCCTGTTAAATAGGCAGACCGAGCAAATGGCACCAAACAACCAATCGGAGAGCTTTTCGCCGCTTCTGCGTTAACCTTGTTGTCTGCTCCGAGGAATTTGGGTCGATCTCAACTTCTTCCGATCAGATAACGTCAATATTACCCACAATTCAGTGCGTGGTGACCAGGAATACCAAAATGGCTCCCGTCAAAGATTTTGTATTGGGGTTAAGGCTCATACGCCATACTAGAGAAAGACAATCTGTGTGATGCATCGGGGAACGTATTCAAATACATAAATAACAGGAGGAGTATGGAGACATTCGTACAAAACCACAAAATCCTTCAGGTGCAGATTACTTTTAAGAAATGGAAACTTTATCCCCAGCAGTTGATGAGAACGCCAAATAAAGCTCAAAATTGTTGCTATGGGATAACACAGAAATTCTGGCAACACGTGAATCGGTGTCAATAAAATCCGCTCGGCTCACTGTCTTGTCGGTGCGATCTGCGAACGTATGAACCCGCCATAAGTTATATTTGGGGAGGTGTAAAAAGAAAGAGCAATAACTAGCTTCGGTCATTTCACCGTACGATGGAGTCACCGGAAAACAAAAGATTTTGTATGCTACCGTATGTCAGGCCAAAAATACGGAGAAAAATAATTACGACTTCGTTTATTTTACAGTAGTATTTACATTCAAATGTTATAACATTAATCTTAATTCCGTTTGTTTATAGGGATTTATCAGTGACTTAAGATAATTGATCTGAAAATAATTAATCCCTAATGAATGAAATGGTATAGAAAGCCACGAAGGAGAAATTAATAACTATACGCATTCACCAGGAATCGAAACAAGGTCCTTCCCGTGCTAGTCAGGTACACTATCGCTCTTGGTTTGTAGAAAGTGAGTTCCTGTTCATAGTTTTGTTAAATGATAGTTTATAGCGAACTGCGCTGCATACCAGCAGTGTGGTAAACATATCAATTGTATTAGGGCTTATTGTTGCCACGTATCATTCTGAAAACATCCGTTTAGGCTGTGCATGGCAAAGTGAGATCAAGGTCTTCTTCGACTACCAGTACAAAAAAACTAATACATCATTAAAGCCTTTACTTAAGTTTATTCACAAAATTTGGTTCTCAAAGAACTCCCCTTTAAATAATTACATTTCTTATACCGCATAAATTAGGTACTATAGTCGGTTCACGACTGGAAGAGACTTTCTTGAAGCCCTGCTAAAGATTTACTTTCAAGCCCATTTCGTATCCTTCCGCCAAAAGTAAACAAACATTGTCATGTGACAGGTCACATGGCAATGTTTACATGCAATGTTTACGTTCCACTGTGCGTGTACATGTGTTCGTACATACACTTACCCATTATAAAAGTCATGTAATGTATATATTATTAATGGATATTCCACAAGCGTAAAGTTTTTAATCTTGAGAATTTCACACAAAAGAATATGCGATGCCAGCGAAAAAACATTTCATTCTATAAACCCAAAATGCGAGTATTTTGATGAATCGATAGTAGTTGTCTATTTACAATCGATTGTTAGTGACTATCGATAAATTCCCGTACATCGAAGGCAAGATCATCAGTATTGATCGGAATTGCTACAGACGTTAAAATGGCGTGGTGGTTGAGTCGGATGTTTTGCGCAATTGTAAAACGTTATTTAAAAATGGTTGTGACGGTTTTCGACAGGACGGCAGAGTTTGCGAGTGAAGGATTCTACGTCTTCGACAATGTGAAAACAATTCTTATGTGCAAACACTGCAACGTTAGAATAAAGTGGCAAAGGAAAGACACGTGCGCGAAACACACAAAAACAAAAGAAATGAGAACTTAAAAGTGAGCACAAATTAAAATCATACGTTATTAAAAACCAAATAACAAAAATCTGATATTAGTAAAACAACGCAGATAAATGAATTATTATAGGTTAAACGAGATAATCGCACAAATTCTCTGGCACGTGTGTCAACAACACAAGGACTACGAAGGTTAGTAAACAAACGGCCGCCTTACTTTAACCTTGAGCGTAATCCTGTGGCTATGCAAGAAACGTTGAAATCTAAATATGTTAGCATCACGTCATTAATAATTTGCATAATAAGATACAATTCTTTTAGACACCTATTTATAAGCGATAAATTAACAATTACGTTAAAACTTTGGAACTATTTCCTCTCTTTGTGCTGGCAACCTAACGGCATAACTGTATCCGCGCTCGCCGCTGTTTGTAATGTTATATGCATGTCGCTAACGGCTAGAGTGTTTTTTCAAAGGTTGATTTTCAAAAGTTTCTTCCAGTCGTGAACTGACTATACCATTCACTATTTTCAGACAGGATATAATGAATGTCGCAAATTTAATATGGAAAACAAAATTGAATTTATACTATCATCTCGTTATGTATTTAGTCCATAATAATTTCATGGTTCAACATGGTATCTCTGATTTGTAATTGCTGGTATTTAATTTTCAAATTTTCAGCTACGAGTTGGGCTTTAACTAATCGTGGAACTCAGGTGTTAACATACGAATAAATGTACCTCTTAGTGGTTAGTGGTACCGCGCCGCGCGTTTTCTGTAAGATAAAACATACTTGACAATGCAAGAAGATGCAGGAAAAATTCACAGAATGTCTTTGGCGGGCTGCTGAGCGCATTATGCTATGCGGCATGTGGGTCAGGAGCCTGGAGTCGTGGTGTCCTGACAAATAATGGAGCTTGGAGAGGTCCTTCCAGGACCTTCCTCGGAGAAGTCGAACTAACAAAACTGCGAGAAAACCCCCGATCAATAGAGAGATCTCTTAACCGCAGTTTTATTTTGCCTTGGAATTCATCGCTGATCTCTTCACTTCGTCAACGTCGAACCACTACTGAAGTGAAATGGATGGCTCTTCTGTGCTATAATTGTCCGTCGTTGCTGCCTCATTCCGCGAAACGTCTGCCCTCTTCAAGCCCTTCTCCGAGACTTCTTTCGAAACCTGAATCCAGGTCCCGGCGTTTGATGCCAATTAAATAGAGAGTTTGCGTTCATCAGGTCGTCAGCGAAGCCTGCCGCTGCAAGGCAGCCCTGAAACAAAGAAGAAATTCAAATCAACGCTGATCGTGCTAAAGGGTTCTATATCACAGATATTTTGGAGAATGAATTATAAATTTAGCTGATGCCTTTGCGCGACGTTCCTAAATGAAGGGGATAAAATTAAAATAACTCTTCAGGTGACATTTACATGTTTGGTAAACAATACACCGAATACCTTGTTCATTGAATAAATCTTTAAATGTAATCTCTTATTTTGACGAAGAAAGTACTAAAATTAAACATCATCATTTGTGCTGGATACACTATCTTGTGTAAGAAAACTCGAGTATAATCCGTTGTCAATTTTGTCGAATGGATTACTTAAGTTATACCACAGTCAGACAAACCAACGCAATGTCTTTCGAGATTTTTCTCATAGACCTGTGTCTATAAAGCGTTTCTTTGTACTTCTGGCAGCTGGGGCATTTAAAGTTTCTTCATAGGCAGGTGTACTAACGTTACTGAAAAGGTCGACTTGTTCAAAGATTTGGAGGGTGCTTTTGGAATACTTCCCTGCATGTTGGTAATGAATTTTTTAGCCTGCTTTGGGAGTGAACATGTTGTTAAAATTTCTAGGTACAAATTTTCTCACAGGAATTGCTGCACCCATACACGCCAATACACGATAAGTGTAATACAGCACAATAACCATTATAATTTCGCAAGCAGAAAATTTTATAATGTCTAAAATATTCTGGTTGAACTGTCATAAATATGGATACATGCATTTTATAGACACTGCCAAGTTAACACGCAGAAATTTCAGTCAACTGAAAGGAAACGATAGGGTTATGAATTGATTTTTATATGAGACATGTCTCATTCTATCAGCTCAGTTACCACTGCAGCAATTAAGTAATAATAAAAATATTTTAAGGAATTCAAAACTGAGCCTGCATTTCTTTAATTTTTGGTTAAAATTATCTTTAAAACTGCAGCGTTTTTACAAAATAAAGGACGTTTCACTAGCACTCGGCCACTGATGTTAGCTCATATATATCAAACTATTGGACATAATAAAATGAAATATGCGACGGGCATACAGTACCTCGATGTATGGGGAAGCATGGTGATGTCATATTAGGTGGCGCCACAATCCTTCTTGTCCTTGCACGAACATGCGCATAAATATAAGTGATACGGCCGTCAAATGCCAACTCTACGGGCGTGCGCTTTCAATTCTCGACCTACTGTTGTGATGCACCTGACAATGGTTAACGATTTTTCGGGTATAGTATGAGTTGGTACTCAGGGGAGCATCTTGTGTTTTTCGTCCGCACTTACTGGGAAACGGAGTCCACAAAGCCATGCCAGCGACTCTTTACTGCACAGTTTGAGGGCCGGAAACAACCTCCAAAGTCTTCAATACAGGGACCGAGTGCAAGTGAAACATTCTGTATTTAATGACACAATCCTGTAATAACTAAAAATAATGCGTCATAGCATATATTAAAGAAAACATAAATTATTTACTACAAGAACATTTTACAAATAGTTGCTAACATTTTTCAGGTGAAATATAGTCTGGTAGCAATAAAGTTATTTAAGAACTCTGCTAATATTGTATCGGCTATTTAAGAAGATACAGATACACTCGTGGTCACAACATTTTATGCATAAAGGAGGTATCATTGGATTTAAAATATATTTTATTAGCGTGACGGCGGAGACGACAGAAACAAGTGAACAAGTGGTTACCACAATACATTATCAGGACAATGTACTGCCAACCCGAAGGTACAGGAGAAGAATACATTTAGTACGTCATCGGAACGCCTCGTGCTTGGAATACTTAGGCAGTTACGATCGAGCATGGAAACATACAATGTCGTACGTTGTTCTGCGGCATACTTGGCTACAGTTGTTGCAAATAACGCTTGAATCACGAAAAATTAAAATTTGGTGAATATAACGTTCAACCCAGTTACAGAAATCATCAATAGGCAACAAATCTGGTCACCGTGCCTCCACGGAACTGTTGGCGCATGGCCATATCTGCGTGAGGGCGAGTTTTGCCTCGCTGGAAACTGAATCCTGGGCTCTCAGCTAAGAAAGATGGCATCTCTGACTTCCAGTGGCGAAGAAAGCGAAGGCTTTGTGGAATATCACGCCAGTAATAGAAGAGTTTGGCCGCCATGAAGTGAGGCGGACTTTTGTAGCGCTCATCTTTATCCATCCAAAAATTCTGTCATGGTAGTTTTCTGTTCCCAAAGTAAAGAGTGATGAGTAGCAAAAGAAAATACATAGGTCGTCTGTTCCAAAAGAAAAGTGTGATTTGTCTCTACAGGCAAAAGTCACCAGTTCGTTTCACTCTGCGTCGCTATCAGCCAACACCACTGCAAACGAATACAACGACGTTTTGAACATTAATAACAGTTCACATAAAATTAGTTGCAATCGCGTAGTTGCTCGTTCTAGGCGCTTGAGAATGCTGAAGTTGTAAAAAAAGTGCTGGAGTGAATCCGGTCCATGTCGCTAGATGGCGGACAAGGAAGCTGCAGGCGGTGTTCGTGCCTGTCTAAAATTTAATCAGTCCTTCGTTCTGATAGTATGTCGGAGTGATCCGAAACAAGTCCGTCGTGTCTACTGCCCCCACTAGAACCTAACTGTGAAGAAGACCTTGCGGTTCGGCGCACCGCCAATGCTGCCTTTCGCAGCCATGCGTCTTTCAAACTTCAGTCAGTTAGTTGGTGCATCTGTCTCGCACATCTTCTCGGCTCTCCTGTCGTCCATCAACCCCTTAAAGTATTATCCCGAATTTATTCGCTCACGTCTGAAATGTTGCAGGTCAGGTGAAATTATGGCCGGTGCTACGCAAGTACAGAAGTTACCACCAATACAAGCAAACGCCTTCACCTGAGCAATGCTACTGGCTGCAGCCGTCACGCTAACTGTTAGATAATTGGCTGCTTCTTGTGCCGCGGATCTGCTGAAACTCCTTCTGAAACGTTCCAAAGTGACAGTTGTAATAAAACATTCGTAAGTACATTTCACACCAACGTTTCTTCTTTTGCAACAACTGAATTGAAATATTAATTTGTATGTTAAGTGGTTGACCACACCCATGTACCGCGCTTTTTACGACAAATGCGTGAGCAATGGCGGAGCTCTATTACGACGTGTGTGCGCACGCCATTGCGTGAAACTAATATTTTGCATCGAAATATCTATTTGCAATTTTTACACTACCGAATGAATTTTACAGGTTACGCAAATTTGTTTGACGCTGAGTTTAAAATGAAGTTTCTTTAACGCCTTACTCCTAACTATATGCTATTTACGGTTAAGTTCCCCTTTTTACGATACCGAATGGATTTTACAGGTTACGCAAATTTGTATGACAATGAGTATAAAATGAAGTTTCTATAACGCCTTACTCCTAACTATATGCTATTCACGGTAAAGTTCCCCTTTTATGAAATACCTCTTATTTTGAATAATATTCAATTAGTATATTTTATTTTATCCATAGACGTTAATTTCGGCGTACGGTGGCATACACACACAGTTATTATTACTTAAATTGCAATATTTATTCAAAAAGGTGGTTAAAGGTTGAAGAAAATGGCCGAAAAGGAAAAAGTAACCAGGTCCTCAAAAGTGCTCACTTTACCGTGAACAGACTATAGTATGATTCCAAAGTTGAACATTCTCAAGAAAATTATAAATAAGTAAATATATACAAATGAGTAGTGACTAAATATAATCGACGAATTGTGTATAGGATAATTGCATACACAAACACACACACACACACACAGTGAAAAAAAAAAGGGGGGGGG
>NQII01001754.1:193773-205228 GCA_002778355.1 Clitarchus hookeri | reverse complement strand
CACGTGCATGAAACTAAATAAAGAAAAGAGAAAACAACCCATCCATTATAGAAGTAAGGGCAGAAAAAAGTCCGGTAACGAACTTATGATAATGCACGTCATGCCCCGAACAGTGCAACTTATTTATATTTCCGAATTGAAGCGATATTCCGAGGTGAAAATAACCCTAGTACCTTAAGTTGTATTAAACTTGAACCTTCAGAGGAAACATATATGTCCACACACCGAAAATTTAACGATTAAAAATAAATTAATAAATAAATTCATTCTCTTAACATAATTTATTTTAAACTACAGAGTACGCGTCATACTATCAGAACTAAATGCAATGAAATGCTCTACATTGTAAAATTGCACAATAACGACATACATTCCACTTGTTTAATGTTATTTATTCCGTGTTATGTTATTCGCACGCGCGGACACACACACACGCATTTTCTTATTTTAAGCTACAGAGTTATCATAGAATGTGATAGTTCGTACTTTCACTTCTCGACTAAAAACACTCAGGTTTATTTCAAAAATTTCTTCAGTTTTGCTGCAAAGACGACCCTTGTGAGTTTGAGTTTACAAACAATAATACATTTTAGAACCAGTACTGTACTTTCACAAAGGCGTGTAAAAGTAAACCTACAAACTAGTTCATTGTGAAAATTACATTTTTTTCCACACTCTAGCCTTTGTTTCTACGATCGTCTCCACCCTTTCCCCGTCCCCTAACAAATGACAACGCTTCCTCGCCTAATTGTATGCCAGGAAGGTAGATTTATGTTGTTCCCTAGGTTCACCGATATTGGGTCATTTAGCTCTCGCTTCTGACCTTTCTAAAATGTATAGTTCGTATGTCTATGTGATACACGGGCATGTCTGGACTGACCTTGACGCATGCGCTCAGCAGAACGCATGTTGCACAGCTGTCTCACCTCGCTAGAAAACAGCGCAATCACTCAGCTGAACGCATATCAATAAATTTTATTCGTGTCTGTATTAGATTCTCGTAAAATAGTACGGTGAGTTTACATTATCTAGGGGCTCTGCAAACTAAAATGATAATAAAAGTAAAGTTTATACTATTTTGAGACGGCGCGATTTGCTACGGCAAGCAGGAACAAGTAAGGACTTGTCCAAGAAACCATCCCGCCATTCACCTGGAGTGATTTTTGAAATATAAATTCTTGCCGAACGAGTAGAGCATCGAACTCGGATCCCCTGACACATGGATCTCCCCTGGTGTTGACTTGTGGGTGCAGATATCTGTGTTTATTATCCTATGAATTAATGTTGGCTCTTGTGAAAAATAAAACAAACTACTGTAGCGTCAGACCTTCCCCCGGCCGTCAATGCGCTAGAGCAAAATACAATTCAACACCTGGCGAAGCACGGCTGGCCGTGTGCGCGAGCTCAGATTACGGCTGCAAGCGCCTCTCGTTTACTTCTGTAATGGGACTTGTGACCAGGTCTTTAAGTATCATTTGTCTTAATAGTTTTTTAATGCGTTCATCAGACTCACCTGCAATTGAGATATTTCGGCCTCTGTGTGTGTGTGTTTAACGTATGAATAATTGGAGGCTGATCGTTTCCCTCCCCCCCCTCCTATTATCAATCAGTTTCAAATCATCGTAAAATATCCCTGGTTTTGCCGGAAAAAATAACAAATTTCACATTTAATTTTTTTATACAAAAACGAATATATTTAAAAAAAAATACATAGAATTAATTTTCTAGAATCGAATTAGATTATCAATACTTAAAATTTCATGGCCTCTGTAATGCATTGACTGAAATATGCTCTAATTATTTCGCACTTGTGAGGTCTTTCCTTATTGGTCTTGACGAGGTTGAAGGGCGGTAAATGAGAAATATAGACGCGTGCCTTTGCTGGAATTTGTATTGTGGTGTAAATTTGCATGGTGCACTATCATTTTGGGAATATAACTATGTTTTATTTCGAGTAATTCATAAAGAGTGAATACTATTGACACCTACTGGATTAGAGGCCACACACATATATACATACATATGATCGCATGTCTCTTTTAATTTGGCTAAAGTCATATAGCATTGAGAATGGACTCTAATGGAGAGGGTGTTTTAACGCGTATCAGATATGTCTATTTATGGAGGGTGTGCACACGAATGTATGAAAATACAGAAATTTGTTTGCCCAAGGTAACTGTTTTTTAATGATTTTGTACTTGTGGTGGGCGTACCTTTGCGCTAGCGTTTCCTTACATTATATATTTTTCCCGTGCAAAACTTACTATATATGAATTAATTATGCTTATAAAGAGTTTTATATGCTGAAAATGGGTGCTACTTAAATCGCCCTAACGTAGAGTAACCATTTGGATATATTTTTTTTGTATCTGCCTAAATTTCCTAATTTACTGATTTTAAACTTGGGAGGAAATGTTTTTAAAGATGAGCATCTATGTCTGGGTTAGGGTGAATGCATAGTATCCACCACTGTGCCTATCACATACTGTGAGTGGTAGCGAAGTGGTTTTAACTCTGTTTTTGGGTTTTTAGAGCCAAGGTTACGTTATAGAAAGCAGCATAAAACATCCGTACACGATATATGATTTTTTTTCGAAATCCTTATTTTATTTTTATTTTATTACGTTCGTTCAAATAAAACAAATATACGTTATGTTTGCAACGGCTAGTGTCTCGTTGAATTTTTTTTCTATATATTATAACAAATTATTTACTTAATATTTTATTTTCTTTAAATGATAACAAAAGTGATATACTAAATATATTTTCTTTACCAACAGTGTTTTCCAAAACTTACGTGAGCAGGACATAATATGAGGTAAAATAAAAACGTGTATATTGTTTTAAACACATTTATTTATGCACACATATTACAATATTGCTATTATTATTCTGCATAAAACAAGTAATACTTCTTTTTAAACGATTGTCTTATCTGAGTCTTGGAGGGTATTGCACACGTAATATATTATTTTAAATCTACTTTGGGTACCTCATAGCCTTTTTTATTTAATGATCCATGGGTTATCATAACTCCACAGTCTTAGAACTTCGGCGTTGCACGGGGCACAGCAATATCATTGATTTTTGCATTCGTGAAGTCTTGTGGTGTACGTCTCGACGAACTGTCAAAACGGCGGGCACCGGAAATGCTTGTGAAGGTCTACAAAGTTCGTTGCGATGGGTCACGCACTGCGAATCCCCGTCTCTTGGCATTTTTCAAGCACATACACCGGGTAATAGGAAATGATGGCAGAGTAGAGCATTGCCGGAGTTTCCTCGTGCGGAATATTCCCCTCGTCCCATCGTAGTCAGTGCGTTTCGTACGTCTGTAGGCTGCACGCCTGTTGCGTGGTGCTGTAATGGACACGGCGTAAAAAAGTGAAAACTTTGGTTTTCTCGTCTGCGTTGCTGTACGAGATGGCAATCTGTTTGATGATGTACGAGTCCAACGCGAGAAAGATATTGGATGTTGCACAACATTTTTTTTTACCAGATTTTATTTTGTTATATAAAAAAATTGTGTTCCCATGCACACACTGAGTTTCAAAGATTTTTTACAAAGTTATTTGAAACTTTATCAAAGTCCATATACATCGGGCACCGCGGACGGTGGCTGTGACGCCTTCCTCGGTGGTGGACTGCTTCCACCAAGATTACCGACTGCACTGACCAAATTGGCGGACGATGGTGCTGACGCCTACCAAGAAGTTGAACTGCACCTACCAAGATGGTGGAATGAGTATGGGTGGAGGGGTTGTGGGGTACCTACTGAAATGTAAGTTTTTTAAATAAACTTATTAAATACATTTTTTAAACAATTTTTAGATATTAAAAAAAAATAACATAGTTTTTATAAATGTTTCGGAATTTTTGATATTTTTAATTTTAGGGGTTTTTAAAGTTAAAGGTTACCGGGTGTAAGGCCAAAGCTCACCAGGGTCAACGTCAAAGTTCAGATCACCTGTATCCATTATGGCCGCCGGCCGACCGGAATGACAGAGCACGAACAGCTCCGACGCTCCGGTCCCAGGCCCTGATGTTCTAAAGTCCCCATAATCCTTCTACTCACTTTCTTTAAAGTTTAAATCAACAAAAGAAAAGAAAAAGAATGAAAATAATAAAAAAAAGTCTAGCCAGAACGTTTTCTCGGCATCCACCCATCTTCGTTTACACGCCCATTTTCTAAAAATAAAAGACCTTCTCTTGGCATCCGAAGCAAGACGCGGGGGTGAAAGCTGGTGATTAACACTGTTACCAATTACCAGATCGTAAAGGACGTTTCACACCTCTTTAGGAACAAACCACCGCCTTGTGTTTTTACCCCGTCTGCCAACATCGCGTCCGTGAAGCTCCGAACTAGCACCGGAGCCAGCTCATGAGAAACTTGAAAGGTTTGTTGTACGTAAAATCAGAAACTCGGGACTGCCTTTCCGGAGGTATCCGGGCGTGACCGCTACTTTGTAGGCAGGAAAACGGAGAAATGCTTTGGTTTAACTTCCCCATTCCTCGGCAGGGAAGGATGGCTGGGACAAGTATTCAAGCGCCGACCATAAACTGACTAAACATCGCTTGATTCTGGCGATGGTATAACTTGGAAATTACTACGCTAGTGCAATTATGATATAGTGATTTCAGTTCCCATCCGATTCAGTTGCGTTGCGCGAAAGACTACGTTAGTCTGCTAGTCATCCGCGTAACACTGTAATAATGGTTAAAGCTCAGTAAAGTGATTTTCTTTTCGTGTTATACAGAATCGTTTGTCATCGTAGATTTTAAATCAGTTACTTTATCAAAACCGTGATACCAGGCGTCACTGTGCTAAACAGTGATATGATTAGTAGTGGGATTTCTAATGTGTCTCTCTCCCACTATTCGTGCTTATCTAAGCCTGGGTAGGAATGTTATCATTCGGTGTCAGAACTATATAAATATTTACATTTTCTTCAGACGTTCCCTTGTGTGGATACCGCGGCGTAAAAAAATAAGAGTGGATTTATGTGAAGGTAAAGAGCGATATATTTCACGATGCAAAAACTATACTTAGTTGAATTCAATGCTCACACAACCAAAATATCCGTTTCGGACACGACGAATCATTTTAGTACATTTGGCTGGCAAACACAAGAAAAAACCTTATGCTATTTCCAACGTATTCAAGTTCAACAATTAAATTTAAATTTTCTACAAAGATCAAATACGAAAGGGAAATAGTGAAAACTCATAATTGCAATTAGTATTCAAGCTACGCTACTTATCGTTTAAACTTGTATTCACATATGTCGAATAAGTTTCAACAAAAGTTGCCAACATTTTTACATATTTTGTCCCCTGAAAAAAAACTATCTGTGTTTCAAATGTTTATTGGCTTTTTTTTGTTAAATATTATCTACAGCCAAAAAAAAAGTCATAAACGATGATAGCTTAGCAAGTGACGTGCCTGTCCGAAGACAAAAGTCCTTAAAAAACAACTAAAATCACTAAAAATTTAACCTTTCATGACTTAAAATGCAATGCAAGCTCTTAAAGTTACCTTAGAATTATCAAAATTCAACGCATGTTGCTTAGCAATTATTATCCACCTTCTTTTTTTTATTTATAGAACAATTACAAAATATTTTTTTAGCTATTCGATGAATGTGAACAGTGGCCCCACTAAAAATGTCAGTATTCGAAGTTAAACGTTACATCAGTGGCACTTTCATTCTATAGACAACGTAATTATCTCACAGTTACAGAATATGTGTACATTGTGTCCTCTTCTTACCTGATTACGATAAATTACGTCAGTTGAGCCAGCAAAAATATTCTGCTCGCGGAATCATTCCACAAATGAGATGGATTCCAAAGTAATAATTCTATGCTATTCAAGAAAATTCGATAAGCTATGCTGAGCCAAGAGAGCTGCGTTCATACTTGGCGCTGCTGCGGCATTGGCGTTGCCAGTGCGTAAGCAAACATAATCAAATAATAATCTGTTGCATACAATGAAGCTGTTTAAAATTTAAATTGGTGGAATTTTTGGTCAATATTACATTATATAGTCTTCAAAATAACAACGATGTGAAAATGTTTACAAAACAAAATTAATTACAGAGCTCAGTGTAAAAACGGCTCGAGTAGAAAATAACATTCATTACGTAGCAAATTATTGAAAGTAAATAATTCTTTTGTGAAATATTTTTTTTTGTAAATAGCTGTTAAAAGGAATGGAATTAACGAAATTTATGTAATTCATAATTTTTTCTCCTGAATAGCCTGATAATTGTAAAATTCTGCTAAAAAGCTGGTTTTCATTGTAGTAAGACTCACTACGTGCCCATAAACATTTTGCTCTATTCCATACTGAAACCGCCGAACATGAAAAGCTTCGCTTAATTTCCATACACACAGTTTCCGTCTCTCTTCGCCCAACTCCAGTGAATTTAACAGTTCTAAACGGGGCTGAGAAAATATTAAAACGTTACTCTTCAAGATATGTAATTTCTCACTAATAATAGTGATTAATGTTTTCTGTGCGTATCTAATATACTTTGTGAGCAATTTTTAACTTTGCATACGTTCAGCGAAGACCAGTGGATATTTAGAATATCATTAAAAATTGTTAAACAAAAATTGTTTTGGAACAGATCTATTCACTTATTTAATAGCAAATTCGTCGCCTTATGGCTCTTGAATAACTTTTGGGAATTAAAATTTTTAACACAAAAATATGTTGTTCATTACATAAATACACGTTAATTTATAGTTTCATTACAAGGATGATTACGAAATAGAATAAACAAATTTAATGATATATTGTTCGCTCAGTAATAATTTGTCCAGAACTGTTAAAAGTGTAACCACATAAACGAAAGTAAATATAAAGAATTCTTGGTTTGGGGCAAAGTAACTCCTTAACTCTTCTGTTAACATATACCCCTATGCGGTATGTAATTTTAGTAACAAAACCATTAATTGTTTCATCACCATATAACGATCTTCTAAAATGTCATAGCTACTGAGATATTGAAAGCCTTCTCTAGTTCTAAAGACATACACAATACATTCAATGGTCTTTCAGTCAACGCGCATAAAGTAAGATGTCAGCAGATGACAAATATACGGACCGACAGAAGGCCTACTCTCATAACAGTGCAGCTACAGTCCGCTAAGGGCTGTTCAAAGTAAAGCAAGACATTTTGAAAGCCACCTTTAAAGAAAATCCCTCCCAGTAAGTACATATATGCTACAGTACTGGCATGCAGGCTCCTCGTAAAGTTGGCAGCGAATTAATACAATTAGTTATAAGAATCGAAGTTGTATTCACTGAAAATAAAATGTTAAATTTTTAGTGAGAAATTGTTTGTTATTTCACAAATGCGTGCAACAGTACAAATATTTATCTTCTAAAACTACACTGACCTGCATCCACGAGCTTTGGCAAAATGGCGGACACTCAACAACGTAAAACAGTACAAATATGTTTGTGCAAAAACTATGGGTGGTGGAAAGGGTATTTGCGTGCAAACAGAAATGTATTGCAAGTTTGAACAACGTAAAATATTTAAAACCACTCAAAGAAACGACAATTTCAATAAAACTTAACCGTATTACTCAATAACTGTTAATGTTTCCTAGCTACCCGAAACTCTTAAAATTAAATAAATGTATTCTTCTAAATCAAACAACTTCCTTAATATTTTGTAGGTACTTGCAATTACATTTACCATAAAAATAAATATTAAGCTGTTAAGTCAAGGTGGTCTTGTAGTAAAGGGTGCGGGTTGATAACACGATGGATGTGGGTTCCAGTTCCCGTCCTGGCAAGGGGTAATCAACTTTTTTTCATAAATTATTTGAAATATATTTATTTAGTTATTGTCTCGTATTAATTCATCACATTTGTTTTCTAGAAAAGAAAAATTATGTACACTTCTCAATAATAATTGGTTAGCATGTGCAAAATTACAAATATTTTTTTTGCAGATTATACAAGAACACTGTTTGTTGTTTTGCAAATGATTATCTAGGCAACTGGGTGTCAAGGATTTGTTTTGTAAAAGTAGGAAAAATTTTGTTGCGAGTGAGATGTTAAAATTTATGGTTAATGATGCTCGTGTTTCTTTTTTATACACAAGCTAGCATACATTTGAATATTATGAACTAATTTATTTTCTTAAAAGTTGATGATTTTATTTACATGGCACGTGTACAAAGTCCTATTGCCCATAGCAATGCTAATCTCTTATATGATTACGGCGTAATGGTCCAATATAAGGAGAGACGTAGATCCAAGGCAAAGCTAACGGAATTGATCAACTAACCGTGGACAGCCTATAATACATATACTGTGCTATGCTACAATAATGTTACTACATTATGTAAACAAACAACATTGTTCTTACTACGTTGTCGGCCCTGTAAATTAAGACTGACAAAAAAAAATAGTATATGATAGGTGTCCATAACAAAACAAGAAGTTACTGACGAAATTATTGAGCCTACTTTCCTTTACAGTAATACAAACAATAGCGATGAAGTTCTTAAACATTTAGATGGTAGGTATGCCTCGAAATCTTGCTGACAAAGATGTCATTAGAGATGGATCCAGCAACATATGCATCACTTGTGAGGAAATTAGAAACTCACGCGTGCCTTACACATTATTCTAATCCAAAACTCTACGTTCCGTAAGATGGGATGCAACGAACTACACTGTGGAGGTACAATTAGGAGTGTCAACTTCGGTTGTAATCAGAATAATGTTATGATAGTTCGGATTTACTAGCCTGAAATATATATATATGCTCATTAATTTGAAAAAGTGTGTGTCACTTAAATAATGTAAGTTTACATGGCCTACCGTAAGACCGTTTGTGTGCAAAACTGTATGGGAGTTAGTTGATTGGTATTAGAAACAGGCTATAAACTTCCCATATTCTCTCCTAATACCATACTTATAAAGAGGTAAGCAAAAATAGACTCTTATAGGTATTTTTTATGCTTCTAAAGAATACTGTCAACAATTAATGTATGGTTTAAACCTTTTTCAATTACTTAAAAGCTATATAATAGCACATTTAATTATTACAATTGGCATTATTTACAAAATGCCTGTCACACTAAAATGTGTAAGTTTACATAGCCCACTGCAGCACTACGATTGTGAAAAGCTCTGTTGGTTGTCCCGCGAAATATGGCACAACAACTCCATTTTCTCATTTTCAGCTATCGTCATAGATGGTGGATGAAAAGGTAATGCATTAGCTCATTCCGTCTTTGTCATAGATACTGCTAGCATATAAAGTTAAGATATAATAATTGGGGAAGTACGGCATATTAACGTAAAATAAATATGTTTTTATAAGGTTTAAAATATTTGAATAACACCTTAAATCAAATATACACTCATTTGCAAAATAAATGGTTACCCTGAAAGTGCTATCGCAGGGGAATGTTAGTGGGTACAAGCACAGGACATGGTAGTATGCAAACAGATTAAATCGAAATACCACACCAAGGAAATATTTGCAGGGACCAGCCCTTGCAGGATGAACTAAGTATGGTGTTGGACCACCCGTAGCAGAGACAGGCGATGATACCGTCAGGAATAAAGCATACAGATGTATGATGTTATCCTGAGGAAGATACTGTCCCAGCTGGCGCAACTGACCTCCAAACTCGCCGTACTTGCAGCTGGCCGAAGTTGCCTTCCAATCAGGTCCCTGACGTTCTAGATGGGCGAGAGGTCTGGGGACCTAGCTGACCAAGGAAGCATGTTGACATCACTAAGGCAGGCCGGAGAGGCCCGTGATGTGTGACGCCAAGCATTTTCCTGCTGTAAAATAGAGTTGTCAAACTGCACCAGGAAGGGGAGCTCACATTCTCACAGGATTTCCTGGACTTACAGCCACACCGCCAGGGTTCCTCCAATCACCACGAGTGTGGTGCAAGAACTGTAGGAAATGGCATCCCACACCATGGCACCTCTCGTTGGGGGCGGTGTGCCACTCTTCCATGAATCATGGCTCAAGGCGCTGGCCAGGATGTCTCCAGACTCGAATTCGGCCGTCATCTGTATCCAGACAGTATCGTGATACGTCGCGGAATACGGCTTTTCACCAATCCGCGAGCTGTGCCAGCTGGCAGAAGGTCACACGTATTCGGCGATGCTCAGGTTGTAATGGTAGACGTCGTAAGGTACGCCACGATGACAGATCCCGCTCTGCTAGTTGCTTGGATATGGTACTGGTGGACACATGCGTACCCCCAGTTGCCGTGCCATGTCCCTGTATGGTGCGCAGCGAGACGTCTGTGGAGTGCTTACAGCCTGTCGTATGATAAAACAATCATCCCTGCTGGTGAACCGCCGCCGAGGTCGACCCATGCCTTCTCGATGGGCGTGTGTACCCTCCTGTTCACACTGCATCCTACACCGACTCGCAGTGCAGGCAGAATGGTTCAAGTGGCGAGTAATTCGCCGAAACGCCTCACTTGCCTCTCGGATGCCGACGATGCAGCCTCTCTCGAACTCACTTAAAAAATGAAAATTTACATAGCCTGCCATGGAACTATTTATTCGCTCGTTTGGATAGGAATCGGTTAATTGTTTTAAGTAACATTTAAAAAAAATTTCATGTGGTGCCATTTTACAAAATAAAAGGGGAAAAGAGACTCGGAGTAGAAACATTTGATTGTTGTTATAGATACTGGAACATTGCACGTTATATTGAAATTGGTTTCATGGTTTGGATTATATAACATACTAAGCAAAAATTTTTATATGGCCATCATTTAAAACAAATATTGTCTGACCCACCAAAATTAATCTTTCATTTACACGACCTGCCGCAGTACGTTTTGCATGCCAAATTTCGTAGCTATTAGTTGATTCTTTTCCGAGATATGACAAAAAACCTTTATGTTTTAATGTGGCGCTCTCTAAGAAAATATTGGGGAAAAGTGAATATGTACTGGCATATTTTATGCTTGTAATAGAGACTTTCAGGATTTCAAGTTTTGCAAAAATTGGTTAAAAATTACGGTAGATACAGCAAATTAGCCTAAAATATTTATATTACTCTCATTTTGGAAATAAAAGCCTTATCCAGTTAAGTTAAAAAAGTTTATATTGCCCACAATAGTGTTCCTTACATGTCGAAATTTTTATGGGAATTGGTGTATTAGTTACCGAGATATAAATTAACAACTTTTGTTTTGTGCTATCTTCCAAAATAACTAACAGATTTCACCTGTGTTAATTCACTTCTTACATGATACACACACAGAATGCGAAATTTGTTTTAAAACAGTTAAATGGCGGCCAAGTTGGGACAAAAAGTGACATATTTAAAAATTGCAACAATTTTGTAAATAATTACGCAATGAGGTATATAAATATAAAAGTCGTATATTACTTCCAAGTACTACATCTGTACCAAGATTAAAAACCTTCAATTCATGGTTTCAAAAG
>NQII01001754.1:103079-193434 GCA_002778355.1 Clitarchus hookeri | reverse complement strand
GTTACAGTTTTTCAAATTGCCTGTTTGTCCTGCTTATTTTTACCCTTCCTTGTCCTCTCTCTACTCTGAGACCTTTCTTTATTTTTACGCCATCATCCATTCCCCGGGACTTGCACGTTTCGTCGTCTCTCTTTCCCCTCATTTTTCTTTCGTCAACGTGTCAGCATTGCGGTGAGTACAGCAGCATGCGCCAGCCTGTGTATACAAGAGGTTTCACTCATGCAAGCTTACGTCTTTACCCGTTAATCTCCTCCCCGGGTTCCTAACTCTTTCTTTCCTCTCCTTCGTCGTCTCACTCGGCACGCACTTTCTTCTCGTCGGATTGCCCACATGATAAATGACCGCTATGAACAACGGAGCAAACACCCCCTTCCCCCTTTAGCAGCATTCTCAGTCTCGCCCCCGCCATCAGCCACTCTCTCGTAGTGCTGCTGTGTATACTCGCCCGCCCATTTCGCCGATTGCAGCTCCCGTCTTCATGAGTACCGCCCGGCGATGATGAATATCCCCCCACCCCTCTTCGTCGAGGAGAAGAACCTCCGGCGCGCGCATGCGCTCTTGTAAAGCGCGCCTGCAAAAGCCTTCGTTTACACCGGAGAAAACACAAGCGACACGGGCGAACGAGCGTACGTAAATCATTCGCCTGTTTCTGCTACAATTCGCGTCATGTTAGACTCGTAAATCAGGCGCGAACACCGAACTCGAGCGAACACGCGCATATCCCTTGATGCGATTAAAGCGAGCGGCCGAGCAAAATGCCGGCGAATGCTCGGGAGCATTCGGAAAATGATCGGGAGCGTTCGGCGAAATGCTCGCGTGCTTCCGTGTTCGGCGTATGCTCGTCAGTGTTGCCGCGGTGCCTGCGCATGACATGTGCTGCGTGCCGCGATAGAGCTTTCGGGGCTCGTGGCATTCCCGTCTTCGGAAGATTGAATGTCTTGGGGTGGTCGCTGCGCGAATTTTCTGGTCGTCATTCCACCTCACCCTCAGCGCTACTCGAGGTGTGGAGAACGTTCTGGACGAAGCTAAATAGGCTATACAAGCCGCGCCATGCCTCTGTGAGGAATTTTTGGAGTCGTGGATGGTCATTAGCACCACGTGTGTGGTGCCATAGGAGCGACGGGCGATGGCAGTGACCAGTTAGTGAAGTCTGCAAGAATCGGAAGTTCTAAGAATTCCCGTTTGTTACACCCCACACATTAAATTAGCATGCATCTTTACACAAGTTAGAAGATCTGTGGTAAAAAATTTTCTTACAGTGTGTGCAGGCGGCATCGAAGTTGTAGTCTCCGGGTATCAAAAGGTCAAATTCAGCGAACATTATAGGATTAATTACCTGGGCAGAACAATAATATGTTTAAGGAACAGGTCAGTTTATAATGAGCTGTGGTCGTAATTTGTAACAGTAGTTTATTAACGCCCATTAATTGGCCATATTTTAAGAAACGAGATTGCAACACTGAAAAAAAGAGTTTTAACCACAAAATGTAATGTCTGAAGAAATGGGTCTCAACTTTCCTTAGGTAAAATTGCCTCGCCTTTTATCACAGCTGCATGTATCGTTTATTTTGTTACTAGCTAGGAAACAAATAAGAGCAATCTATTAACAACCAGTGTTCGAATACGAAAAATAGCGAACGTTCTATTCTGTCGATTACTGAATGAAGACAGTAATGTACTAACACAACTAGTGACTCGAAGGCTTCTGTAATCAAATCACTCTCTATTCAGCCATTCTGTGAACTTGTGATTAAACTGTCAATAATATACGCTAAACATATTGTTAGTCTCAAAACAGACATTTGAAAGGTCGGGAACAATAAAACATCAATAGTACAACACAATGGAGTGGAGTGGAAAGGTCTGAGCGGCTCTTAACTATGAGGTCCTGAGAGCCGATGAGGATAAGATGAGGTGGATATGGAACAGTGCTGGAATGCGAGGTCGGAGGAAATGGGAAATCCCAGAGAAAACCCGTCGACCAGCGGCATCGTCCGGCACGACTCCCACATACGAAAATCCAGGACTGACCCCACCGGGAATCGAGCACGGATCACCTTGGTCAGAGGCGTGCGCTCTAGGTGAAAAAGCAATTGCAACTCCAACATTATGATACTCATTTTACAAAATCAGCAAACGATATTTTAATAAATGTGGTTGAATACCGCATCTTCGACATGCGACGGAAAAAAATGTGTTGGTAAAAGTGTTATTCATGATGTAGGAATTAATAATGTCTGATGTCGCTATGGAATCATCTTCACACTACGATGTTCTGAGCTTGAATCCTAGGAAAACGATGGGCGTGTTCTAGAGTTACACATACCGGCTGCACGCGATTTTCCTACTGACACACAATGGGGTAGTTAACAATTGAAGATTCCCCTCGACTAACGTTGTATAGCACACAACACAACATAGTTCATACAACGTTATTCAAGGGGACTCTTCAATTCACAGACAATAAGAAGTGCAGGAAGGTCCGTTGGTGGAATTACCTTAGTTTCTAATAGGCAAAAGTGTATTTGGGTATCTCTGCTACAACCGGAGCCTCTTAAGACTCTGCTTTCTAAACAAAAAAGCTGAATTCTTGCGAAAACGTCCATACCGAGATTGCTCGAGCACACGAACCACTTTGATGTACCGACTTCGAGCGGAAAGAATTCGCGAGCGTTCGTAGTGTTTGGGCGTTCTCGGTTCGCTGTCCACGCCAAACGAGCATTAATGCGGCGAATCTCGAAAATCGTTCGCCGAACATTCGCGAACATCCTGCTGGTCCAGTGGGAAAGGCTGGCAGTTGATGATGACACCACCGGGTCACTGTGCTCGGCTGCCCATGGCACTAGTGCAGTACACACTGTGGAGGACGTTATTTCTCGTCAAAAGAAACATGTCTTACTGTGACGTATGTCGCTTTAATTATAGAAACACTGTGAATGTCAAATTCTACGCATTCCCCAGATACGAGAATTGGCATAGTCAGTTGTTAAACACTCATAGATATTAAGTGGATAGGATTAGAGCACCGCACATAAGTGGAAGTTATATGAGGTGAACATGGAACAGAAGAGGAATTAAAGAGTGGGAGAAACGGGAATACCCTGAGAAAACACTCCTGCCGAAGGCAACGTCCGCAATGTTTTAAACGAGTTGTAAACGCTTTATGATACATTCACGGGTTACTTCCGACTTTTCTGAAGCCATGCTTAAGTTATAATCTCAGGATAATCCTCCGCCCCATGAAAATAAGCCTTAACCAAGTCTGGAGAATTACACCTGAGGGACAACGCATCGCATTCGTGCGCACTCAGTGTAATAATATNCAGTCGGACACAGGAAAACCCATACGTGCCATGGAAATTAAGAGGGAGCACGGGATGATCCGCTTGGCCCATCCAGAGGTACTCCCTGGAACTCGGATCAGACGAGGTTGGACTCGTGCTGGCAGTGGTTGACTCCGCATGCTGGAGAAGGCNCCCTGGAACTCGGATCAGACGAGGTTGGACTCGTGCTGGCAGTGGTTGACTCCGCATGCTGGAGAAGGCTCGGAGAAATTCCCCCTCTTGCGAAAAGAGCCGGACGTTGAACAGGAGTGTTCCGGGGGCGTGCCCGAGATCACGTCAGGGGCGTGGGTAGTGCTCCGGCTATACCACACGCTTGGTAATCTGAGTGCTAGAATCTCAGGCCTTGTGGTAGGACATGCTCTGTGCGATCTGCAATATCAGATCGGGGCTCTGCCTGGTGCGGCCTGTGTACAGGTCGGGGCAAACGGGTTTGGTCAATTCAGAAAGCGCTGGTCATGTCTGCGATGAGAGGGCGTGATCCCTCTTCCCCGCCTACTGGGAGGCCGGGGTGCGGTATGGCCTCGCGGCTAAGAGCGCCCCGTTAACAAATAAAACCACTACTCTGTCGTGTTTAACAGTAACCTGGTCCAGTGGGAAAGGCTGGCAGTTGATGATGTCACCATCGGGTCACTGTGCTCGGCTGCCCATGGCACTAGTGCAGTACACACTGTGGAGGACGGTATTTATCGTCGAAAGAAACATGTCTTACTGTGCCGTACGTGGCTTTAGTAATATAAACACTGTGAATGTCAAATTCTACACATTCCCCAAATACGAGAATTGGCATAGTCAGTTGGTAAACTCTCATAGATATTGAGTGGAGAGAGGTTTAGAGCACCGCACATAAGTGTAAGTTAAATGAGGTGAACATGGAACTGAAGAGGAATTTAAGAGTGGGAGAAACGGGAATACCCTGATAAAACACACCGGCCGAAGGCAACGTCCGTAATTTTTTTAACTAGTTGTAAACGCTTTATGATGCATTCACGGGTTACTTCTAACTTTTCTGAAGCCATGCTTAAGTTATAATTTCAGGATAATCCTCCGCCCCATGAAAACAAGCCTTAACCAAGTCTGGAGAATTACACCTGAGGGACAACGCATCGCATTCGTGCGCACTCAGTGTAATAATATNCAAGCCTTAACCAAGTCTGGAGAATTACACCTGAGGGACAACGCATCGCATTCGTGCGCACTCAGTGTAATAATATTTCTCCATTAGAACTATTTTTTACTAGGCATTATCGACGCACCTATATTCTCTTTAATTTTATTTACTGTAAATTGTAGATTTAAGATTTTAATTTATAAATAAAATATTAGAAAAATGTCAATTTAATAAGAAAAAGGTACTTTTACCTAAACACAAGTACCAAACGATTGTGATACATTACATATTTTGGAAGCAACTAAACACGTCATACATGGGGTGACTTTTCAAAGGTTTGGTTGAAAAAATCTGAAGAAACCGCGAATAGACTATACGATAAGACGAACCTACATCAAGGATGGGAGGAGTTCGGAACCGATAGCGATGCCAAAAGCAGGCATTCTTGCAAGTTTCGTTATTCGCGGACGTGTGCGAGAGCGCCATCTTTACAGCGGGGGCGTCCATAAATCATTGCTGGAAGCAGAAGCCCAGTCGAGGCTATTGTGGCGAGCACAAAGAGGTTCGCCCAGCAACTTCCTAGCGGAGAGCTGGCGGATGCTATAAACTAACACGGCTGTCAACCGCTTCCTGATGTGGCTAATCAGATATTATCTGGCAAACAAGGTATTTGTGTTACCGCTGGCGGGAACAATTCCTTACCTATCAACAGACCAAGTGAAGAGATCGCAGCCGAACGGTCGCGTATTAACATGACTAAATGGAAAACACGTTTNTTTTTTTTTTTTTTTTTTTTTTTTTTTTTACCTCTGACGTGAATACAAATGTGTGAAGTCCGAACTAGACTCGGTTCAAGAACACACATTTGCGCTTCCGTAACATGCCTTACGGAATTTATTTTGCATTACGTTCAAGGTTCAGCATTGAATTGAAAAAGTACTACACAAGGAAAAAATGCCAAAGTTTAACTTTTTGTTAGTTACTTTTTTCCACGTGTCTTTTGTCAAAACTCATGTTATTTTGTCAAAGCTAACATATAAAATTTCATCTTATTAAAATTTTAAATTTTATTAATTTGCTAAAAGCATGTTAGCACAACCACAACTAACGCAACTTTGTTTTACGTTTAAAGTTGGCCTATACTTTTGTAAATATTTTGCGTCAAGCGTTCAAATATATTTGCAAAATTGTTTGACAAAAATTGTTTAATTACAGAACGCGATACAGGAGTTCACGGTCGAAGTACCATATTCATAGTACGGAATCAGAAAGGCTTGCTTGTGCCGGTTATAATAACAGGATATCGATAAAAACATTCTTTGAAGACAACACCTGGAAAGTAGTTCCAGTTCTGCTAGCCATTTTTGCTTTATTATCATCAGTGGTAGACGCTCACATTATAGTATGTTCTAAATAGCACTGAAATACCCTATGTAGTATGGAGTGATCTAAATATTTGCGCAAGTGTTAGCGTATCTTGGTAAATTATATTATTTTACACTCAGTAGGATAAATAATATATCACGAAGTGTTACCGTGAACAAAATATGCTTCATCGTTTATCGATTTCAAATTTGTATAACCAATAGCGTAAAAGTAATTATATTTAAAATCTCTGTCCGGCAGAATCGCAGCTATCGTACGAAGTCCTACAAGTCCGCTCATCCTCTAACGTTGCTTCTTTGTCATATAAGTCATACCCGATGAAAATGTTCCACTTATTAAGAGGTAGACGTCAAAGACGAATTGGTTCTATAGCCTTTAGAGTGCGCTGCCAAAATATTAACTCCGAAAGCATGAAGATCATTAGAAACGTTACGCCAACTCTAAAATACGTTTTAAAATAGTTTGTATTTGGGGTTTTATTAACGCCTGTGATAACGTATGCCTACTTTCTTTTTAAAGAAGACTTTAAATATGTCACATTTCTCCTCGGTATTCACTGCTATTTTAACAACGCCTGTTGACACGCAAAAAATTCTCACTGAAACTGTGGCTGTTCCAAATTTCTCCAAATTTTTTAAAGCGTATCACCATCGTAAATGAAGTTTCATTAAAGTTCTTCCAGACAATCAGTTTTTTCAGTTTCTCACTTTTCGCTAGTACAATTTTAATTCCTGCTCATATGTGGACTTTATTTCAACGTAATACTAACAACGCAGTCTCTAGGCGATGATAACGTATTTCATGAAAGTGCATTCTCACATTTAATACAGAATCGGATTTTATTTTAATTTAAGCAAAGTATTGTTAATCAAGCAAACCAATGCTCCCGTGGTACTGGCAATATTCACTGTAACATCACATTGCAAAATTTAAATTTGCTGAGTAGTGTTAAAGTGTTAATAATATTTTACCTGCATTATAGAACCTTTTCATGGGTTTCATTTTTCAAACGGAGTGGTGTATGCAGGTACTGACTAGCTAGTGGTAAACTCGCTACTGGACAGATAAATAGATAATAAAAAATAATAATTGAAGCTCGCAAAATTATAACATAGCATTAAATGCTTTTATAAAATTCATTATGCCGAAGATTATTCAAATTTCGTGTAGGTGTAAAATGAATACAACAAAACTAAATTATGTGTAAACACTCTTGTGAAGTCTGCATTTTACGTGGAGCATTAATTAGCCTTTCAAAAACAACGTCAGAATACTACAAAAAGCACTTTTAAAATGTGTCATCTAACTTAAAACAGGCACAAAAATGTCTTATTTATTCCTTAATATGGTTCTTTATTTCTGGAGTTCCATATTGCCACCTAAAATTGCCATAAAGCACATTTATTCACGGGTATACGCGGAAACGGTAGGGAAAAAAAATCAGTCAACGTAATAAATTTATAAATTTGCCAGTAAAGTGGCGTCACGTAGTTGTTAGAAACATAACTGTGCTTATTGTGTCAGCTTCTGTTCTTGTGTGCATAAGAAAAGGAAATAAATTTTACGTGTTTTTTATTTTAACATTAGAGTTGAAGTAAAATTTTAATTAATTAATAACATTGCCTGATTAGCTTCCAAGCTTACTTTGTGTATTGTAGTAGCCCTACTTACTTACATTAAAATGTAAGCAGTTATGAGGTGCGATTTTTATCCTAAGTTGATTTCAAAAAAGCTCATAAGCCGTAAACATACTATAGTCTATGTGCATGATAATAGGCTTATAGCGGACGTAGATATGCATTTTTGAATAATCTTACTAGCGGTTATAAGTATCTAGGGCTTTCGCAATTAATCTTAACTAAATTAAAACAATCGAACAGATAAGATTGGCTTGTTTTCAGTGTAATTTTTTCATGTTGTATTCTGGGTTTTCTATGACGACATAGATCTGCAATGGCGTATGTCCACAATTATCATTTTTAATTTTATTAATTGTCCCCATTTAAAGAATCATTCAAAGAACATATGCTGCAAGTTCACTTATAAACATGGGCAGGTTTAAACCGTATAACGTTAACTGGCGTATACAGCAATAAGAATTAGTTAATGAATGAATAAGAGCACATACGAGTATATTAAGATAATAAGAATACATTGATCAAATTAATCATACATAATTACAATAAGAATTACNGTATACAGCAATAAGAATTAGTTAATGAATGAATAAGAGCACATACGAGTATATTAAGATAATAAGAATACATTGATAAAATTAATCATACATAATTACATTAAGAATTACATAAACAATTAATAAATTAAAAGGGTTTCTGACATTTTTTCGTACTTTACAACATCTATGCTTAATTAAAAAAAATTTAAAACCACTGCAATAAAGCAGTTACGTTACAGCCATCTTAATAATCATATTTTTGTTTGCTAATCACTCAGTATTTATTTGGTTAGATTTGTTTCAGTGAATGTATTATTCACCTTATATTTTATATAAAAAAATTGCCTTCTTATTCTTCAATCTTGAAGCGAGTTTAAAATTCCACTAATTTACTACTTCTGAACACTAAAATGTATTGTCAGTTTATATACATAAAACATAATTCGGAACATCTGAAAAAGCAATGTATCAGGTAGAAGTGTTCATTTTAATATATTTCGATTAAGGGGAAACACGCATAAGAAAATATAATAAAATCGCTTGCCTGCAAGCTTATTTTCTGCAAATTGCAACCGGAACAATACAACACTTCGTGATCTTTTATGGGTCTCGCACACCTGTTGATCTATAAATATTGGACGATATTTTAAACTTAGTCAGTAAATTACTTACATAATCTCTATCACGTAATTAACATTGCTGCTTGTTCCATAGACTTTATTTTCCGTATAATCATGTAGATAATAGCATTTACATTACTAGAGTACGAACTGCTTCAAATTAATATTGCGTAGTACCATCGACGAATTCTTTATTCAACACTGCTGCTGCATTGTAATTTTTATCAGGCAGTATTAAAGAAATTAATTTTACATTTTTTTCATCCTACATTACGAAGGAAAGAAAGGCTTATGAGATCACTTTCTTGGCTGTATATTTGTGTGTGTGTGTGTGTGTGTGTATGTGTGTATTCCCTCCACCTCCCAAAAAAAACCTACCCAAAAAACTTTTGAACGCGTAAACAGAATTTCACCAAATTCGGTACACATATAGTACTCAGTAAATACATCCGGCTATTATATTTTTCGTCAGAACTAAGCGCTTGCTTTCAAAATGACGGCGATTTTTATACTTTGGATGTTTGTCAAATCTCGGGAACCAATGTACCAGTTTAACCTCAATTTTGTTGACAGTGCGTCATGTAAGCATTGAATGTATAGATAAATATTGTTGTTGGTCCACCATTTTGTAAGATAGCGCTACATGAAGAATAAGGCTTTTACATTACATTTCGAAAACTACTCTATCTATTCTCGCCAAATTTGGCACGTAAATAAATCTATGAAGGACGATGAGAACATACAAAATTAAAATTTGCCAGGCACTTATTAAAAAAATTACGTCCATACAAATATTAATATTTATTTGCTATATCTCTTATACCAATGGGCAAATATGGACTGAATTTGTATGCTGTGAGTTTATATTACAAGCATCATATAAACCAACAAATAGCTACTTTTGGCCGCCATTTTGCAAGATAGGGACAAATTAAGAAGTAAATTTTTTGTGTCATATCTCGGGAAACAACTAATCGATTATTATCAAATTTGGCACAAACGTATTACTACATTAGACCGTATAAATTTATGTTTTAAGTGGTTTGAAAACATATTTTTAAAAGGGCGGTTATATAAACATTTAAGCTTAGTACGGTAATTTACGAAACCATGTAACCAATTTCAGTTTAACTTAGTCTGCTGACAGTGCATATA
The DNA here is from genome assembly GCA_002778355.1 of Clitarchus hookeri. Classification (NCBI taxonomy): domain Eukaryota; kingdom Metazoa; phylum Arthropoda; class Insecta; order Phasmatodea; family Phasmatidae; genus Clitarchus; species Clitarchus hookeri. The sequence goes on along the minus strand of NQII01001754.1, from coordinate 183,645 downwards.
ATAACCGTCAAATGTGTCAGCACTGAACTTCTTTTGCCTGCCATTTTTTAAGATAGCACCACTTGAATGAATACAGTTTTTATGACATATATAGGAAACAATTTACCGATTCGTACCAAATTTGGCAAACAAAATTCTACTATAAATGTCAATGTTAATTTATAGGTTTTAAATGTAGTAGGCACTTATTTTAAGAATGGCGCATATGTAAACATTTTAAAATAGCTTGTAATATTTACGAAAATATGTTACCATTATAAATTAAGTTTGTTTACTGGCAGCATTGTGAAGCTAATGAGTTAATGCATAATTTACTTCTCCACCATTTTTTGAAGATTGCACTTGTAAAATTAAGATTTCATATTGTGTCGGGAAAGAGATTCCCCCTCTTGTTGAAGAGCCAGGCGGTGAGCAGGCGAGTACGAGGATCTCAGGCCTTGTGGTGGGACATGCTTGGTGCGATCTTATGCATCAGATCGAGCCTTGGGTTTGGTCAACTTGGGTGAGCGCGGGTCATTTCTGCGTTGAGAAGGCGTGATCCTTCTTCCCTGCCGATTGGGCGGCCGGGATGCGGTATGGCCGTAATGGCTAAGGGCGCCACGTTAAAATGGAAAAGTATGGTTATAATGGCTGTATCATACTCGTAAATGTGTCGGAAAATAACTATATAATTCCCACCAAATTCATGTGACTAGGTATACTTTTAAGTACCATCAAAATATATATGATTCAAGGGGTCGGTCACCTATTTTTAAAATAGTAGTCGTGTAAATATTATTGCTTAGTACGGTGTGCCATCTCACCTAAACAATTTCAACCGAACTTTATGCGCTGGCATCTATGATAAACATGAATTTTGCTAATACATAACCTTTTTGTTAGTTATTTGTGAAGATCGTCACATAAAAATCGAGGTTTTATGCCGTATCTCGTCTACCAAAAAACCGATTCCCACTAAATTTTACAGGCAAGTAGTGCTACGGTAGAGCATGTAAACATGCATGTTTTAGTTTTGGCAAGCCTTTTTTTAAATGGCGTTAGTATAAATAATTTAAATTTGTATAAATAATTAAACAAAATTCAACCAAAATTTTTACATTAACTGTATTTATTAGAAGCATCAAATGAGATCCTCTGTTTCCATCATTTTTTGTAACACATTTCCATATAAGCAAATGCAGCATTGTACGTATTTCCGGATACATTAAACTAATTTCCTCAGAATTTCACATAACAGTAGTGATACAGTAAACCATGTAAACTTATGTGATTTAAGTGGGAAAAGACACAAATTTTCAAAATGGGTGCCATATAAATAGTTTAGATAAATTTGTTATATCTGTATAACAATTTAATCTATTTCAACCAAACTTCGTACGCCAACAGTATAAATTAGAAGCATCGTATACAGAACATTTTATACAGAACGTTTTATGGTAATTTCCTACGATAGGACCAAAAGAGAACACTAAGCTTTCATGCAATATCTCGGTAACCAATAAACCGATTAACACCAAATGTTTCACACAAGTAGCGTTATGGTAGGCTATGTAAACTTAAGTGTTTAAAGTGGCTCAGACACTTATTTTTTTAATGACGACCTTGTAAATATTTCAGTTCAATAAGCCCTGTCATTTAAAAACGTTAGACTGATTACATCCGCAGTTGATGCTCCGAATTCTGCCTCCGTAATGCTTAGGTGTGTACCAGGTTTTCTGGATTCGATTCCCGGGAAGGACACTTGTGTGTTTATGTTTTTGATTGCCTCACTACTGTTGCGGGTATTTCTGGTTCCATCTCTAGTAATGTTGTTACCAATTCTACGTTAAGGCCTACTTGCCAATTTAATTAATAAGTAGTAACGCCCACCTAGAGAAAAGTAGGATTTTTAGTTATATCGGTATCTTCTTGTTTATAATGTGTACATTTTCAACCTACGACTTTCAGTGTAATTTTCTCCCGCACTAGTAAACAGAATGTTAACTGTGTTCGATTATGCCCTATCTATGTATTGCGCAAGGAATGCGNCGCCCACCTAGAGAAAAGTAGGATTTTTAGTTATATCGGTATCTTCTTGTTTATAATGTGTACATTTTCAACCTACCACTTTCAGTGTTATTTTTCTCCCGCACTAGTAAACAGAATGTTAACTGTGTTCGATTATGCCCTATCTATGTATTGCGCAAGGAATGCGNTTTTTCTCCCGCACTAGTAAACAGAATGTTAACTGTGTTCGATTATGCCCTATCTATGTATTGCGCAAGGAATGCGCATTTCAATTTCCTCTCGGTCGATTCGTGAACTACGAATACCGTTACACTGCAGTTAACTCAACGATCTGGTTTGCTATTAAGAATATTCTCTGAACTCACGCAGGGTTTACTGCTGGAAAATAATGTACAAGTATCTTGTGATATGGAGTTATAACAAGAAGGGGACCCCACCAAGACGTTGTTGGTTTCCGCCCACACATTCACACTTTACCGTTGTAGGTGACCAATTAGTGTAGTACAGATGGTCACCTATTCACTCATATGCCTGTTGCGATTGCTTTCTATATCATAGTTTGTGAAGCAAGAATCTTCATTAAACATAAATTTTTAATCTACGTCGTGAGCATAATACTTTGCTCAAGAACCAGCCTGCTAACTTCACTTGACAGGAATTATCGGCAGCGTAAGGAATATCAATGTAATTTGAAACAGCTAGAGACATCTCAGCACAATATTGATTGAAATATAATGATGTAACATTTGTGAGTAAATCCTTCTTTGTTTAGTTACTCAGTGCTAACCAGTTTAGCTAGAATTCATTTTATGAATTATTTGAATGTACGAAAACCTGCTAGGTAACACCGAGTGAGGTGGCGCTGTGGTTGAACTTTGGACTCGCATTCGGTAAGACCTGGGTTCGAATCCGGATCTGGCTGTCTTGATTTCGGTTTTCCATTGTTTTCCTAAATCACTCAATGCAATTGCTGGGATGGTTCCTTGCTACAGAAAAAATTTACAAGGAGGTGTTTGTAGCTTAAATTTTACCTATACCAACATACACGGCTTCAAGAACGTGGGATATTCTCAATTTAGCAAACGAAACATCATGAGTAGAAAATTGACGTTATAACCAAGAAATAACCATTCTTAGAGAATATAAATAGGTTAAACATATGAGCTGTGTAAACACGTTTTACTCAAACGTCAATCAGGCGTTACTCATTTCTCAATCATAGAACAATTTCCTCGCTAGTTAAACGCATCGTATTTGTTTGGATGTGTATCCTGCTAAAGCATTCGAACAAAAAAACCTTTCGAATGACAAGCTTGTTAACTTAACAGTAATTTACATTCGCGCATAATATTTTTGTTCATCCTGAAGAAAAGTTCCTATAAATGTTTTGCATGGGATTAAAGTACACCTNATTCGCGCATAATATTTTTGTTCATCCTGAAGAAAAGTTCCTATAAATGTTTTGCATGGGATTAAAGTACACCTTGTTATGAATCATGTCAACGTTTACAAGCCAGGCAAATTGCAGCGACGTTTTGGTATCCAGGCAAGAGGAAGAATCTAAAACAAATTGCAACAAATATAAGGCGTGAAACAGCAGTGGAGTGCCAGCGGATCTTCTTTCCCGGCGGTAAAGTATTCCGGACAATTGCACGACCAAGAAACTATATAAAACTTGGCAGCTCTTTGAACGGGGTCTGTCTGTGAACCGACGCCGAGAAGAGGAACCTTCTAGATGCAGCTACAACTTGGCGTGCCGCTAGTCGTTTCCCGTCATAACATTCAGCCTACAGCAACGATAAATACAGGTTAGGAGTAGATTGAATTGAAATGGCTCAAAATTACTTCGACCTCCTTCGCCAACAGCTTATACTGTGAATCATTTCAACGCGGACAAGTCAAGCAAACTGAAAGTTAGCGTAACTAAACTAAATCCTTGTTCATTCCTTCATATAACTTGAGATAACTTAACATGACCCTTAGCTACAGGCTTTTCGTGGCAAATAGAGCACTTTTGCAAGCCCTGGTTATGATTTACTTGTATGCGCATTGCTTTTTTTCTTTCGTCATGTGTAAAATTAACATTATAATGGACCTAATTACATTATTCACTCGTCGGTCAAGTGAGACAGTAAAATTACTAGCAAAAAAATATTTTACATACTTGCGAANTTGCACGACCAAGAAACTATATAAAACTTGGCAGCTCTTTGAACGGGGTCTGTCTGTGAACCGACGCCGAGAAGAGCAACCCTCAAGATGCAGCTACAACTTGGCGTGCCGCTCGTCGTTTCCCGTCATAACATTCAGCCTACAGCAACGATAAATACAGGTTAGTAGTAGATTGAATTGAAATGGCTCAAAATGACTTCGACCTCCTTCGCCAACAGCTTATACTGTGAATCATTTCAACGCGGACAAGTCAAGCAAACTGAAAGTTAGCGTAACTAAACTAAATCCTTGTTCATTCGTTCATATAACTTGAGATAACTTAACATGACCCTTAGCTACAGGCTTTTCGCGGCAAATAGAGCACTTTTGCAAGCCCTGGTTATGATTTACTTGTATGCGCATTGCTTTTTTTCTTTCGTCATGTGTAAAATTAACATTATAATGGACCTAATTACCTTATTCACTCGTCGGTCAAGTGAGACAGTAAAATTACTAGCAAAAAAATATTTTACATACTTGCGAAATTTTACAGTGCACTATCGCTTCAGTACTCACGACTGTTTACTTAACAACTTAAATTCAAATTTAATGCGAGCCTTNTTTTTACAGTGCACTATCGCTTCAGTACTCACGACTGTTTACTTAACAACTTAAATTCAAATTTAATGCGAGCCTTAGTGGTGTAGTAGTTAGACTGCTCTCCTCCCACCAATACCGGTTCGGGTTTGATTCTCAACGGGGTCGCTCCCTAGATATTCGCATGAGGGAATCGTCCTGGACGATGCTGCTGGTCGGTGGATTTCCTCGAGGATTTCCCGTCCATTCCCCCCTTTGCATTCCGGCGCATCTCCACCATACTCACCTCGCTTCCCCCTCATCGTCCCTCAAGACATCGATGCCAAGTGCCACCCACTCTACGCAACTCAAATTAAAGCCGTATAACTACTTTTCCTCGGGCGTTACCAACTCTGCATGGCCCCTGCCAGTCAGTGTGTCCGTTTAAGGGAAAGTATCACCGCCATCATGGATTTACGCATATTCTTNTCTGCATGGCCCCTGCCAGTCAGTGTGTCCGTTTAAGGGAAAGTATCACCGCCATCATGGATTTACGCATATTCTTCCATTACTTAATTTCCAGAATAAATGTTTAAAAACCAAGCTTGCCAAGTCACAAGAAACGTACTAAACAGTTATTTTTTGGAATCAGACTTATTTTTTCCCCGTTACTCGTTTTGCATATGTAACCAAAATAAAAGGTTCCCTCATTATTTAATTATTTCAGTCCCGAAAGGGAAAATATGGATATAACTGAGACGTATCAACTTAAAATATTCTTTTAAGCCGTTCACTATGTCATTTACTGCTGTGTTTTATAATGTCCGGTCACAATGTTTAATTCTGAATATTTGTAAAAAAATATCCAACATAAAAGGAATATTATCCTGTGTGTAGGTAGGGACAGTGGCAATTTTAAATCAGTTGATANTCTGCATGGCCCCTGCCAGTCAGTGTGTCCGTTTAAGGGAAAGTATCACCGCCATCATGGATTTACGCATATTCTTTCATAACTTAATTTCCAGAATAAATGTTTAAAAAACCAAGCTTGCCAAGTCACAAGAAACGTACTAAACAGTTATTTTTGGAATCAGACTTATTTTTTCCCCGTTACTCGTTTTGCATATGTAACCAAAATAAAAGGTTCCCTCATTATTTAATTATTTCAGTCCCAAAAGGGAAAATATGGCTATAACTGAGACGTATCAACTTAAAATATTCTTTTAAGCCGTTCACTATGTCATTTACTGCTGTGTTTTATAATGTCCGGTCACAATGTTTAATTCTGAATATTTGTAAAAAAAATATCCAACATAAAAGGAATATTATCCTGTGTGTAGGTAGGGACAGTGGCAATTTTAAATCAGTTGATATCAAAAGTGCTTAATTAAACCTGAAGAGCCTATAGTTACTAATGTATAAATATAACAAAATGTCTTTCCGAAAATCTCGTTTCAGAATCAAATATTAATTAACACAGACAGAAGCAGCACTGGCGCCACCGACGGAGAAGAAATGTTGGTACAGTGACGCTTATAGTCTATTCGCGATTTATTAACAACTTTTTCAATCAAACCTTTGAAAAATTATCCCATGTATGACGTGTTTGGTTGATTCCTAAATATGTCACGTATTAGAATTGTTTAGTTCTTATGTCCTTATAAATGTACCTTATTTTTAGTTAAATAGAATTTCTACTTATATCATACCTTTAAATTTAAATATTTGACTTGTAATTAATACGAATAAAAACAGGAGAAAATACACGTGTTGTTAATGCTAGAAATAAATAGTTACTATGCAATGTATTATTAAATTCAATGAGCTAGAATGCGGCGCGTTGTCCCTTTGGTGCAATTTCTTGTACTTGGTAAAGCATTGTTCATGAAGTGGAGGAATATGCCAGAAGTATAACTTTAGCAGGGTTTCAGAAAAGTGCGAAGTAACCTTGATCAGCCTATACGCACGTGGTAGAGACGTCTCTGACGGCGTGGGTTGCACGTGACTCCTTCATCCCCTACGTTGCACCCCCCTCCCACCAGTCTTCCGGGAGGCCGGTGATTGAAAGACGGTAATGCCCCGAGTGCGTGTGCGCGGACTGGTAATCCCGAGGGGCGATTGGCGGGGCCAGTTGTCCCTGACCCGTGATGCACACTGTTGGCTGGGCAGAGGGACGGATGGCGGTGTCTGTCCACCCCTGCACGTTGGACGTGGTCTGAGTCCAAAACCCGTGTCCTTATAACCACCACCTCCCCTCCAACACCTAGTCAAACCATCAGCAAAGCCCCTCGCAGATCCCAGCGCAACTAATTTACGCTTGCAAACAGCGGAGTGTGCATTTCAGATCGCACACGAACCCCTTGGGAGGTCGTAACAAAGAGTGAACACTGCTGTTGCACAGATAGGCCAAAGAGGACAGATTGATTTTGGTGGCGCCACGGTGATGTAGTGGTCAGACCAACCGCCTTCCACATAGGCGAAAAGGGTTCGATTCCCCGTGGGGCCACTCCCCGGATTTTCACATGTGGGAATCGTGCCGGACGATGCCGCTGGTCAGCGAGTTTCCTGGGGGATCTCCCGTTTTCCCCACCCTTGCATTCCGGTGCTGCTCAAAACTCACCTCGCTTCAACCGCATCGACTCTCAAGACCCCAATGTTAAAAGGCCCATATCTCTTCACTCCACTCTAAAATTTGAACTGTATTTGGCAAGCATAGAAACTAAATACAAATTCCATGAACAACACATACTAAATATTATAGTTCCTATGCATGTATCATAATTTAATAAGTACAGTACCCAATATATAATAATTTTTATGTGTTATTTAAACAAATTCATATAATTCAAATACTAAACCTGGCTGGCACGAAATAAACAAATCTCAAATACTACGTAGCACATAAATACATTCAGAATGTTAAAATTTTAACTTGATGCGAAGTACACTTTTGTTTTGAATACAAGGAAAACTGGGAGTTCTTGTAAATTTCGTGGGAAATTCGAGTAAGTACGGATATTTTATGCAGTCCAGTAATAATTGCAATGTTGTAACACATGCATTGTCCTGGAGAGAAATCAAATCCTCCCCGAAGTTTGGTTTCTCCTGTATGCCCAAGCCCAATTGAAAATCTGTACCTACAAGTTATTTTTAAATCGTAGTTTCACCTCTGAGCCGGTTTAATAACATAATTATTCTCTCTCTTTTTTTTTCTCCCTATCTCTCTTCCCTCTATATATATATATATATATATATATATGTATATAGTCAGGTAATATGCAAATAAGTTTAAAAGCTTTTATATCATATCGCTTGGTTCATTTATTAACGCAGGTGTATTAATAGCCAAGTTAAAGTTACAGGATATTAATTAAAATGATTTTGGTTTGTCGTAGATCGCAGAATAATATAGTCAGACACACTTTAATTTATTTCTGTTGACCAAAATAGCATGGAGTAGTGTGGTTTAGATCATCTGATAACGTAACTAACTGAAGAAAACCAGAGCGCGCACACATAAGAGAAAGCGGATACCAAGCTGAGACGAACCATAAAATTATGCAGTTTGTTCACATGCAGATTTCTTAGACTGAGTCAACAAGAGTTTTCTTTTTAATGACAGCTAATTTCACTAAATATACATGCCAATTATACGCCACTTAAGATAACTACTCGGTTGAATTGAACAACGATTTCTTCGATTGCAGCACGCTATTCGATTTGGCCCTGTACTTCAAGGACTGATTTTCACAACGTAAGCCTTTGTCACAACAAGTTCCCTCAAAAATACAAAACACGTCACTTAGTTACATGAATTAATGAAAATATAGAATATTTAACTTTTGATGGAATTTAACGGCCCAGTTTTATACCATTCAGTTGAGGAGGTCGTTTACACATCAACTGAGTCTAACATATTAGTAAACCAAATGTGTGCAGGCGAGTGAGATGTTTTGCGCTGTATGCCGCAAAGTATGCAGGCGATGAGACCTCTCGATTATCGTGGTTTTCGAACCACTTGGTTTTTCTGTCTTGCCGCTCTTGAAACACAGGCAGTAATTAAACCATTCCCTACACATGAGCGCTGTTACTAGGAAACTTACGTAATGTTATTCCATTACGGAAAACTAGCTTGACTACCGAAAAGCGAACAGCAACCGTGTGCTTCATTTCGCCTACTTGATTGAAACAGAGACAGCGCAACTGAACCTTACATCACGTAACGTAACATTACCACGTAACATCACGTGGTAATGTGCGCGATGTAACTAGCTTAAGGTCTCATTCCACGATACTTCTTTATTTCACTGTCTGAAAGAGATTTCTATAAGTACTACATAAATGCAAATATTTCAGTCAAATTATTATGTTTTATAAAATATAGCACCAAAAATTAAAAAATTTCGGGAATTGAAAACTTAATTTTCTATGTTCCTAATAAACCTTGCCAAATAAATTACATGTCATGTTATCTATAACATATACACAGTACACACCATGTTAATTAAGTGTCAATTATATTCGACAATGGGTACTCGGGTTTTGGTATCCTGGCTCTCTTTTATAATATGTATTAATGTTTTACCAACACATTTTTATTTGTCCAAGAGAAACTAATAAATATTAGTAAACACCTCGTCAAAAGTTTGGAATATACATAGTACAGAATGCAAAACAGAATGTTATATACATAAAAGAAAACAGAGCAATTATAAGTTACCAATGGTACCGATACAACACGTTAAATTGAAAGTGTAGTTAACCAAAAAACATTTTTAAAATCTCACAGACAAATAAACACGAAAGAACAACAAAAAAAAAACGTAATGGTGTCTCTGACTAGGGAGGGTTTCTTTCCTCCGACTGCAGCTTAGCACCGTGTATGACCTCCATGTGCATTGTACAAGTCCCTTACACGCCGTGGCATGCTTGTAGTCAATGTGTTGATGTCTTCTCCTGGACGAAGGTCCCATTCCATCTGGACAGCTCTGATAAGATCTGGAAGTGTTTCTGGAGGTTGCGGACGATTATAAACTGCTGTTTTCAATTTTTAACATGTTTAATGTGTTAGTGCGCTCTCTGTTAATCACAAAAGAACTACATAACTTCTACCAACAAAACTGCCTTATTTCACAATATTCCAAACTTGTGCGGTATAGATTATTTTCTTTTGGCAAAAACATCAGAAACTATTTTAAAATAAATTCAGAATGCCAGTATCCGAGTACCGATTGTTAAACATCCTTGATACTTAATTAATTTGCTGTTTAGGCCTAAATGATATGGATATTATGACGTGTGATTTAGTTGGCGAAGTTAATTAGGATCATAAGAACGTAAGCTCCCATATTCTGAAGTTTCCAACGTTTTGATTGGTTGATTTAAAATCTATAATCGTTTTGACAACAAATATTTACATTTATGTAGCCCTCATATTAATATTTTTCAGATAATGAATTAAAGAAATATTATTAAGAAATGTGGCCTTAACTACACTACCTTAGATGAAACTAGCTTTGAAGATGTTGCAGCCCCCTAACCAGGTAAAGCATTCCCTCGAACAATCTGTGTCAACTTGGTCTCAGCGCATTAATGATTGACGCTCCAGACGTCGTGCGGTTGAGGCGCAAGACTGACCCGAGGTAGATAAACGCGAGAGATACACTGATGGACATGCCGCGAGGAATCCAAAAAAAATTTTCCCGCATGATACACATTGTAGAGATAACGGAATTCGGACTGAGTAATAACGGAGTTTAGAATTGAACCATCGGCGGTCTGTCCCCCTTTCCGCAATAGTGTAAAATTTTAGCGTGCACGACCATCGAGACCCCACATATAGGATACTGATTTAGCAAAAAGGCCCATGTCGTCCACACATCACATACAATAACGGGGGGGGGGAGGAAGAGCATAAAATAGAGGCAGCTGAATTTTTTTAAAATATTAATGGTTCAGAAAATGCAGCTAAAAAGTATTAAAGATTAATGCTTCAGAAATTTATTTTGTTAGGAATTTTTTTTTCCAATAGTTATTAACGTGTTGTCGACAGCAATGATATTTGATGCCCAACCAGTGGTTTTTAATAATCAGGAATGGAGATAAAAGGGCTAATGGCCTGTATTAGAATAAAAACATCCCTGACATCCACGCAAAAAAACCGAAAATATGATGTCTCGCCCGGAAATCAAAATCAGCTTCATCTGAATGCGAATATAGGGACTTACCTGCGCGCACTTCACCCGATTTCGCCCGAACGTCTCTGCCNAATCAGCTTCATCTGAATGCGAATATAGGGACTTACCTGCGCGCACTTCACCCGATTTCGCCCGAACGTCTCTGCCAAATGAGCACGCAGGGTAGTATAGGGTTTGAGAAAAATAAGTAAGTTAATCGCACTGATGTAGCTTTTTGAATTGTGGCACTATTAAAAGAGTTTCGTGCTTCAAACCCGAAAATATTGTCGGAAATTTTAACATTATAGCAAAGTACTTCCATGATTTAATTTCGGTAGTTTATTTATATAGAGTCGCTCACGCGTACATACTATTAGTTTTTATCTAAATGTTCTAGTGAAGAAATTAGAAAAAATAAATACGGTTAGCAGCCGCACTGCAGAATAAAATTTTAACGAAAGACCCGAAATACTTCAAAATAAATGGGCGAATCAATCGGAAAATAAAACTGCGCTGATTCTTAATACTGTTCTTACGTGTATTGAAACTATCAATAAAGTCTAGCGATTGTCAAAACAAAGAGACAAAAATAATAGCGGTCCAAGCATTGCATGTGCATATGTAGAAATCGAAATTGAAAGTAGGGCGAGTTTTGTCAAATCAAGTTTGTAAATATATTGACCACCAGGTAATTGAATTTCACACATTTTCAAAATATCTTGTACATATTTAAGAAAGTAATTAAGTCTAGCTAGAGTCATGGTTATTTTGTACTTGTCTTTAGATAGTAATAAATATGGCAGGAAGCAATCCGTGTTCCACTTTCATTAGTTTTCTAATATTCGGTGCACTTATTACGAAAAATAAAACTGTTTGCTTGCGAATGTTTGTCGATTGTGTTATAATATTTGCCTTGAATGACTGGGTAACCATTACGTCCTGAAGGAATAAGTTTGTTGAATCACCTTTCAAGTTACGTGGGAAATCAATTTTCAGCCTCATTACGTTATCTGAGACAATGTTCCAATATATAAATATATTCAGTGACACGAATTTAGTTATAATTAGATGCGGTATGGAAAACTTATCTGCTTTTCTATATCGCGTATTTTTTACGAAAGAGAAGCAAGCGAATCTTCATTGTTTTTTTTCCCCCCCAATGAATATCGTAGAAATATTATGATGCAGGTTCGTGGATTCTGTTATGCTTGTTAAGGCTATTTATTACACATATCCTAGCCCCAAATTTTAATAATGAAAATTTCTGTTTATACATTATTTAGTAATAACCACTATTTATTTTATAAGATCATTGTTTGCGTTTAAAGCATATGTGAAACCAGTAACAACCCAAAAACTGTTACTTAGCTATAAACTAAACTAAACGATATTGATACCTACCAGACACATATTGCTAACTACTCGTAATTCGTTAAGTATAGTAATGCAACCATCAACAAAAAATACTGGTTGTCTTTACGATGTAATATTAAAGGCATAAATGAAACTTTACCTGAATATGTGATATGTTTCAATGAAATACTTGTCATTGAACCACTTATAAAACTGATACTGTTTAATAACTCGGAGGGGAATCATTCTTCTGAGAACTGCACTTCACTAGAATTAAAAGAAAATTGTCATTAAATTACAGAAATTTCACTTTCATAACAAACTGTAACCCACCACTGACACATTGTGGAGTTCTTTTTTTTATTTTAGCTATTTTATGTTCTAAGTTGATAGCCATAAAAAGAGAAACATCTGATATAAACAATTATCTTTTTTCCGCTCACTTCGTCATTTTTAACATTCTAGATTGATATTTAAATTTTGGACAACAAGTTTTGCAAACAATGTGGCATTTTATTAAATAGTTCAAAAATTAAATAGTTATCAAATTTAACAACAACATTTTTGAAAATTTTTTNTTATCAAATTTAACAACAACATTTTTGAAAATTTTTTATTCCCAACAAAAACGGCATAAAACACTTTTGAGTTTGTTGTGACAAAACATTGAACAGAAAATATTACAACACTCCCGGCGATGTCTCCATTACTGGTCGACGTACCTGTCCCTTTTTCTTGATACAAACCAAGAGACGGGAGGTGATCTAACTGTCTGCCAGTCGAGTTTGTGCTCTGAATAGCCCAGGTATTACATTTACATCAAAGGAAATATAAAGGATTATACAGTTCAATATCTTTTCCGGTGTCACTCTCCCGAATCGCTCCGCATTCTGTTGCGATTCACACAATTTAGAAATTAAAAATCTCGTGGTTCTTTGTACACAATACACCTATCCTCGGCGTGCAACACGTTACGTAACCCCGTGAATCACTCCGTAAGAACTTTAATTAAAAATCTCGTTGCTGGCCAGACACGAGTCTGGGTGCGCCTTCCGCGTCTCTCAGACCGCTACCCCGAGACCAAACAAGTAAACTTACTGGGGAAGTATCCATGCCACCTTTGATTAACGTATTTTACACCATACTTAATTTTCAGAGTCATAATTTAAAAATCGAGCTACTCAAGGCGTGGGGAACATCTTAACAGTTACTTCGAAATTCAACTTATTTTTAGCCTAATTTCCGAAGTAAAGAAAGGCTTATGCAATCACCCGAATGTCTGTCTGGAATGTATGTTACACCCTCCCCCTAAGAACGTTTGAATCCGGCAACCAAATTTGACCAAACTACGTTCACACGTGGTATTTAGTAAAGACATGGGACTTTCATAGTTTTCTATCACGCCGAAAACTTATTTTCCAAATGGCGGTAATTAAAAAATGTAGGGTTCTATGTTGTATCACGGGAACTATTAAACCGATTTTAACCAAATTTTGTACGTTGGCATTACATCACATAAATATTGACATTATACATGTATAATCTTTTTGGGCCGCTCTATTAGAAGATAGTGAAAAAGGAAAAATAAGCTTTTACATCATATATCGGTATCAATTTAACTGTTTAAACCAAATTTTTACGTTGACAGTGCAAGACGTATGCATTGAAGTTAGAGACCAATAATGTTACTAGTTCGCCATTTTTAAAGATAGTGCAAATTGAAAAAGTAAAATTTTTCCATTATATCCCGGGAACAAATTAACCGATTTAAACTAAATTAGGTACTTTGGCAGTACATGAAGTAACCGTTTAATTTTTAAACCGATAATGTTATTTTTTCACAATTATATAAAATAATGCGAATTTTAAAATAAATATTTTACATTATATCTCGGGAACCATTTAAAAAATTTAAACCAAGTTTAGTTATTTGGCAGTGCATTATGTAAGCATTGAATTAAGAAAGTGATAATGTTATTAGTCATTCATTTTGGAAGAAGGTACAACTTAAAAATAAATCTTTTATTTTATATCTTGGTATCTACACAAACAATTCCTGTAATATTTATCTACATGTATTACTATTGTAAGCTATATTCATATATAAAATTTTAATAGATACGACACTTATTTTCAAAATGGCGGGAATGTAGATATGAAGGATCCATTTGCAATATCTACTATACCGTTTGACCAGATTTTCCAAAATTATTATGCTGGAAGTATATTTTACAAACATCCAATGTGTCAAAACATAACCTCTTTTATCTGACATTTTGTAAGATAGCACAATTTTTAAATAAAGTTTTATTGTCATGGTTTCGGAAACAATCAACCGATTCCAACTAAATTTGACACTCAAGTAATACTACAGTACGCCATATAAACTGACATGTTTTAGTAGGTCAGATGATTATTTCAAAATGACTGCCCAATAACATTACAGACTAATTTGCTATACCTATGAAAACCAATAAGAACTTAACGTTTTATGCTGGCAGTATCTATACAAGCATTAAATAAACAAACACATTAACTCATTTGACATCCATTTTGGAAGATAGCATTACATGAAAAATTATGCTTTTTTGTCCTATTGTAGGGTAAACAATTTACTGATACCCACCAAATTTAAGCTACAATTATACTCTTGGAGTCTTTCTAAATTTATATGACTTAAAGAGTGAGTGAAGAGGTTTGCAGGGCTGTTAACAATGTGATCTTGAGAGGACTTGAAGAAGTAAACACATATTTTCAAAATAACAGCCATGTAAATATTTTAGGTTAGTAGACCTATGTCCCAAACAATTTCAACTGACTTTAATATGTAGCAGTATTTAAGACAAACAGATAATGTGGCAATATAGTAATGAAAATAGCACCACATGAGAAACTTGAGCTTTTATGTCCAATATCCGGGACCAACGAATTGATTCCCACCAAACATAGCACATAAGTAGGTGTACAATTGGTTATGATTAAGTGTTTCTGACTTTATTTACAGTATGGTAGTAAAAAAATTATTTATATAAATTTCTTATATTTATTAAACAATATAACAATTTTCAATTAAATTTTGTATGCTGAGAGTAGCCACTAGAAGCATAATATATGCCAATACAGATCACCTTTTGCCAAAGTTTTTGTAAGATAGTGCAATGTGATAAGATGCAACATTAATGCTATATCTCGGGAACAAACTATCGAAGCCCTACCTAATTTATTCCTATACAGAGCCTGTTTCAGCCTTTATTTTACGATAGCGCCAAATGAGAAACTAAATCTTTTATGCTATATCTGAATCAGTCAAACTATTTCCACTCAATTTTGCAAAAATGGTGAACCTGTAGATATTTGAAGTCACCTCTGTAATGTAGTTGACTCTACACCATCTTACGGTGCGAGGCATTCTGTGTTCGAGTCCCAGGTGAGGCACGAGTGTATTTATATTTGTCTCACCAGTATTACATTTGTTTCTGGTTGCAACTCTAATGACATCTCTATCAACGAGACGTCAACAACACCCACCTACCATTTAACTTTTTAAAAACTTCGTCGAAATTATTTCCATCCATGTAGAGTAAAGTAGGTTGATTAGTTATATCGATAACGTCTTGTTTATTACATGATTAATTTCACATCTGTGACCGTAATGAAATATTGCCTAGTNATTAGTTATATCGATAACGTCTTGTTTATTACATGATTAATTTCACATCTGTGACCGTAATGAAATATTGCCTAGTTATTTAATCAAGTCAATCCCACATGGGAAAATGCAGGTAAAAATGTCAAAAAATTATTTAGGTACACCTCTATATCATGTTTAGCTTGATGTCCGGTCATGAGTTTTCATTGCAAAGATTTGTAAGAAAAATCAAAGATGGAAATATAGTAAGTACCCCATTACGACAGCGCTCGTCTTCCTAGGGCCCCCGCCTCGACAAGGCAGCCAATCAAAAAGTTTGGCTACTATCTCCTCCTTTCGCACGAAAAAAGGCGTTTTTACTGGGGGAACGACGCGATTTATATTCATTTTCATTCTATATGTTATATTACATGCTACAGAATTTAATTCCAAACATTTACTTCTTATACCATTAAATTATAATTATTATTTAATACCTGCATATTTATTACTAATTTTAATAAATACTACACCCTTCTGAAGGTATGGCTTGACATTTAGTGATTAGGAGAATGAGGGTGGAAGAAGGTAACCCCAATGACTTTCCTTTAGGAAGCCGAGAACTACAAACTTGTCATAAGAAAAATGAGTATTTTTGCTCAATTNTAACCCCAATGACTTTCCTTTAGGAAGCCGAGAACTACAAACTTGTCATAAGAAAAATGAGTATTTTTGCTCAATTCTTGTTAATATGTATTCCTACAGCCAGCTATCCCTTTTGAAAATGATCTTCCTTTGTCCAATGGGTTGGAGTGTGTNCTTGTTAATATGTATTCCTACAGCCAGCTATCCCTTTTGAAAATGATCTTCCTTTGTCCAATGGGTTGGAGTGTGTCATCTGTTTCCTACTTCGTCAACCACACACGTCAATCATTGCTTCACAGAACAATAAATAATTATTTCCATCTATGTATAAACAACTGAATAGCAGAAATCATTGATATGTGTGTCAGAAAATGTTTTATTTCACGCTTACCACTTAACTCATCTTAAATTATCTGTTAAATAAGAGTTTTGCAATATTTTTAAACAGAAATATTTTCAAGTGAATTGTTTCAAATATCGCTGACGCTTTTTAAAATCTTAATTGGACTATTTGCAATAACTCGCAATGAATTATCAGAAGTCAAAAATTGTTTATTCACCATAAAGGCATCCATTTGTTATTTATACCTTCTTTCGATTATAAAGAGCGTTGGAATAGTTTTTATGTGCTTGAATATTCCGCTACTCATATGTTACAATAGCCTATGTTTTATAGCGCGAGGCATATCTAACATTTTGAGATTTTTGGAACATTTTAGCAGCAGCAAAATTTGTTCGTCTAAAACTAGTGCTTTAACCACAGATAATTTTATGGAATTGTGTCATTTCGCGGAGAAATTGAAAANATTTGTTCGTCTAAAACTAGTGCTTTAACCACAGATAATTTTATGGAATTGTGTCATTTCGCGGAGAAATTGAAAAGAGTTTTTAAATAACGGCCGTATAGTTTAAAATATAAAAACGTAATCTCTTATATGCTTAATATCTTAAGCATATAATTGTTATAATTGCAATAATTGTTTCATTTAAAGTATACAATTTTGCTACAACGTAAACTTTAATTAATTTTCACACACGTTGTGTGTATGAGATCATAAAGCGGAGCTTGATGTTTCTATAGGTTCGGATACAATATACTTTTTTACTTCAAAACCAATTTTTCAGTCATTGTACTTTTCATTATCCCATGCACTGATGCGGAAAATGCTAATTATTTAGGAGAGACTTGTAAACGCTTGATAAAAAATCTCAAATTTTAAGCAAAAATAATTATTTAACAGGCAGTTTGGTTTTAATCTTCTAATAGTCTCCGCTGATTTAACGAATTTGTATGACTCGTTTCATGTTTACTTTCAATCTGAACGTTATTACATGGAATTATGAACCTGTGTGATTTTCTATTTAAACGATTTGAATGCTTTGGAAAATACAAAATATATCCCTACCTGTACTGAAATTGTTGAGAGTAAACGTGCTCCCATATTTTCAGCTCTGTAAAGATATTTGTGCGAAAAAATGTGCATACGTAAATAAATATCACATACGATTATACATAATAACTATGTACAGAATAAGCTATAATTATTTTATATTTCTATGAATATATTTTATGAATATGTTATACACGACGATAAATGTCTGGAACCATGTAATATTATTATTTATAGTTATGCATAGGAGACCGTATCTGCACGTTTTCTAATCACCTGTGATTCCTTCGTACGCGAACGTGTACGTGGGTTTTTTCAAAGTGCTCCCATAGTTTATACCTTTATAATGTATGGCAGAAAACCTTATGTGAGCAAAATCTGGGCTTCCTAGTAGAGCAGTGCCAGAAATGTTCCGCCAATTGGAAGGATTGTTCGCGAAGTGTGTTTCGTGAAGTGGTTCGAGTGGAGAAGTGCGCACAACAGCACGACAAGTTTCGCGAAGTGCTTAGCAAACGGAAGACACCTCGCAAAGTGTGTCGTCAGTTCGAACCCGACCATGTGGTGCAGCGTCAACAATACAAGCTATACCATAACGTGACTCGTAGTCTGCTGCGAAATATTCGTTTCAAACAGTAGCCTACTGCCAACTCTTCGGNTATACCATAACGTGACTCGTAGTCTGCTGCGAAATATTCGTTTCAAACAGTAGCCTACTGCCAACTCTTCGGCGTGGAAGGTTTTCTAGTTTAGTGTGCGCGTTCAATTCTTCATCGTGGAGAAATCTCCAGGCCAAGAGAATTGTTGGAAAAGAAGACTCGCTTAATATGATAATCAGAAGTCTGAATAATTTATTGTGTACAATCATTAAAATTTTTTTTGTATATCTTACAAGAAATTTCTTGGGAACTGGTAGCCAAAAAATTTATTATATAAAAACAAGTTAAATTTTGTAACTTTGCAATACTTTGTTTTTTGAAACATACTAAATTGTTTATGTATCTCCATGTTTATAACAGTTTTGAATTCGGCGGTATAATCGATTANGTTTTTTGAAACATACTAAATTGTTTATGTATCTCCATGTTTATAACAGTTTTGAATTCGGCGGTATAATCGATTATTTTGAAGCATAGTTACAAACATATTCAAAAGAAACGTGTTGTAAATTATTTATTATTTACCTGTTGTCATACGGAAACCGTCTTGCAACTACTTTCCAAATAGTTGTTGTATCAAGTACAAACAATGTTTACAGTGTTGCACTTACGTGTTGGTTTAAATGAACTTTTGGGGTTTGATCACGAAATACAGCTTGTTCTATCTGCAGAGAATCACGGAACTGACAGTGACCAAGCAACCATATGACCTGCCTCCACACGACAGCTGCCCATGTTCGGTTCCCTGTGAGTTAACACCCAGATTTTCGAATGTGAAAAAAGTGGCGGATCTTGCCAATAGTTTGTGTTTTTTTCAACTCACTGTGGTTTTCCGTACATTTTTATTACGTCGTTTATATATTGAAGACATTTTGCCCAACCGTTAAGTTGATAGAACACGATACCTGCTGTCGTGCTTGCTCTTGTACAAGCTTCTATAAGGTATGATGCACGAGCCAGTATACCAGCTGCTATGAGAGACAGCATGAAATATACATATTACACGAGAGTGTCTTTCTGATATGAGGAACACTTGTTGTGTGCGCAGATGAGTATNACAGCATGAAATATACATATTACACGAGAGTGTCTTTCTGATATGAGGAACACTTGTTGTGTGCGCAGATGAGTATGTCTCATTATCAGAATTGACAAAATTTGTGCAATAGAATTCATAAATTTGTATCGTAAATACCAGCCTACGCATAACTTAACGTCCCTTCATTGCCGATTAAAACTGGAATAGTCACATTTATGTAACTGTATTTTGAACAGCCANTAAATTTGTATCGTAAATACCAGCCTACGCATAACTTAACGTCCCTTCATTGCCGATTAAAACTGGAATAGTCACATTTATGTAACTGTATTTTGAACAGCCAAAACTATGATGTGGTGACCACGAGAATATTATTTTATCATATTTAGGGATATGTAAAAATTCCAATATTGTAGTTATTTCTTAACTTTAATGATAATACGCGACTTTAAGATCGAATTATTAGTGCGCTTTTAAAACAGCGATCGAATTGTACGCGGACGATATACCCATGCGCTGACATCGCAATGCGACGTAATTACATTTAAATGTACTAAAAATCAATTGCGTTCAGTTTTCCTGAGTAACTAGTGTTTTAAAGTACCGAATACACTGCCCTTTCACATAATATTTAAAAGCTGACACTCTCTGTATTATTTCACGTTGGCGTACCTGAAAGCCATATGAATGAATTTCNTCACATAATATTTAAAAGCTGACACTCTCTGTATTATTTCACGTTGGCGTACCTGAAAGCCATATGAATGAATTTCAATCTCACAACCGTTGATCAAAATGACGACTTGCTTTTTGGCTTCCTCGTGTCGAAGCATAACACAATGGTCACGGGAAGGGACAACTGCAGTGTGATTGGTCAAGTTCGAAAAGCGGCTGCAACTAAAAATAGGACAGATACTATTCCAAAACCTGGTATGAAATCCAGTCATAGGAGGCGATTAGTTGCCTGCTGCCTGCCTGGTGTAACAGCTGTTATAGAAGACTATGGACACAATCGTACGGTTTCAAAGAGAAAATATTATGTAGAACTTATCACAGGAAAAAATACACATACACTACAAAATATAATGAGATTATCAACGTAACGGTGTCCGAAAGAAAAAAGCGTTTGTTCTGTGAGTATGNAGCGTGTGTTCTGTGAGTATGAAAAAAAGGAGAGAGAGAATGAGTGAGAGCCTGATCATAGCATTATCCAGTAAACGTTCTCAGGTGCGTGAAATTCATTTCGTTTCGGATAGTCACTCCTATACTTACCAGATATGGTGTTTTGGCCTTAGTTAACTGTTTTTATGATATACTGCTGCGAGACATTATAGACTCGACAAGTAAACAAGGTTTACAACTAATGACACACAATTGTGGCATGGNTGAAAAAAAGAGAGAGAGAATGAGTGAGAGCCTGATCATAGCATTATCCAGTAAACGTTCTCAGGTGCGTGAAATTCTTTTCGTTTCGGATAGTCGCTCCTATACTTACCAGATATGGTGTTTTGGCCTTAGTTAACTGTTTTTATGATATACTGCTGCGAGACATTATAGACTCGACAAGTAAACAAGGTTTACAACTAATGACACACAATTGTGGCATGGGTAGATGCGTATACACAAAACGTGTTTATATAAAATAACATTTAAAACCGTATATATTTAATTGTGAGAATTTATTTATCGCAAATATTCATACACTGTGTGCCTTCCAAAGTTTCCCTATTACGTCCAACAGATAAATATTGATTCTGGGCGTAGTATAAAACCGTTTCTCGTACCGATTTCACCCATAAATGTTGGACATTCGTTTCATATCTGCCCAACTTAGGGTCAGGGTCACTTATGCCTGAACTTTCGACGGTGTTTTGTATACTATGTACAAACACACATAAACATACGCGGGCATTAGGTGACCTTCTAATAACATTTTTATCTCAATCTGTGTGAACTGATATCAAATTTGTGAGTTGCGTTTGATTTTTTTTTTCCAATTGCACTACCTGCAGGCTGACCATATCAATCTGTCGCTGCAGGACTGTTCTTCGTTGATTTGGAAAGTAAGATAGACTCGAGGCCAGTCCGTCCGGCGATCACGTGATATTCAACCAATCGCAGGGGAACTCTTTTTCTGTTCATCCAATGTTTCATATATTTACCAAAAATTTAACTTTCGACGGACGGATGAGCCACCGCCTTCTGATTACATTGCTTGTACGAGAATACGCACTTTGAAATAAAATGCATGGGGGGGGGGACATTTGTTTACATATCTTTAATATTATATTTAATATAAATAATTTAATATAAATAATTTTTTATATATTCATATTACGTAAAAATAGTATTTTCCAAAAATTATCTTTTCTTGAAAATGTATTTTCAACCAAAATACAACTCCAAAGAAAGAAATATCGCGATTTTAAGTTATCACAGAAATTTTGCCGTACAGAAGTATTGACGGATGACGAATTGTTGTGAATCGCTTTCAACTGACGGATGAAAACACAGACGGACGACTGACGGACGGACGACTAACGGATGTGACGGATGGTTGTGATTCCGCCTTAATAAAACGCACTCAGTCAAAATGTGCTATTTGAACGAGTACATAATGTCAAGGAAACATTTTACTAGCTGGACTGGAACCACGTATGAGCTATGTGGCCTGTAATGCGTTCCTGCTTTTTCTTATTCCGTGTTTTCTAAATGTAATGATAAAGTAAATTTATGACGTTAGCGAGGTGAATGATGAAGGGCAAGGTTTTGTGGGCCCATTCGCCTGAAAACTAACGTGGTGCAACTTGTCATACACCCATACATAGGATAGGCAATTATGAGCCAAGTTCGTTAAAACGACGAGAAAACATTAAGTTTGTTAATTTCGTATTGAAAGTACAATAGAGTACTTAAAATTGTGACTGCTGGGTTTATATTATTTATCTTCTCCTTGTATATAGAAGTAATTATTTATATACTATTAGTAATATACACTCACGAGCAGTAGAATTAGTACATTTCTTACTAGCGTGTAGTTTCCCACTTCGCACTGATGACGGCGATAATGCAGCGTGGCATGGACTGGACTCCACAAGGTACCAGAAGAGTGCTCGGGAGCCACGATGATCCATTACTCTCGCACAGCCTCCCGCAATGCACGGAGATCGGTCGGAGCAGGGTCCATGTTGCGCACATCTGTCTTGACAGCATCGTATGCGTGTTTGATTGGACTGTCGCCGGGAATTCTTGGGGGCCATGCTAGCAACCTCAAGTCAGTGTAGTGTTCATCCAACCTTTTGGTCGCAATAGGCCTGTGCATTGCCTTGCTGTAGGCACATGTTTCCTGCTGGGTGATGTAAGAGCAGAAATGGGTGCGCATGATCTGCCAGCATGTCCCTGTATCGTTTGCCGGTGAAGGACGATGGTACATGTACCAGGGTGCCATTTCACCCCACTTGAACAGTCCCCACGCAAGGGTACGCAAGGGTACCGGCCTGTACTTTGCTCTTCTCACACGAGGTATCCATCGCTTCATGTTCTTGGCGACGCACTCGTACCCTGTCATCTGAGTGTACCAACATTTACCTCGACTCATCCGTCCAGGCGGTCTTTACCATGTATCGAGGATCCAATGGCGTTATTCCCACACCCGTGTTATTCGTTGGGCCTTGTGGCATGCGTCAAGCAGAAGTACTCTAGTGAGGTGGCGGATTCTGTACCCCATAACGAGGAGATGGTTCTGCTATGGCTTCTCACATGTCGTTCTGGTGCAGCATTGAATTCGCGAGTGATCTGCTGCACTGAGGCCTGTCTATTAGCCGTTACCAACCGAGCTAGCAGATGGCGAACCCTGTTATCGATACTTTTTTACGCATTTGTCCCTGGTGGCGGTTTTTTATCCCGACTATATAAAATCATGGTTGACTGTTGACACTGTGGCCCGTGGAAATCCTAGTGGCTGCACGACGTCAGAGATCAAGTGCCCCATAAGCCTGAACTCAATGATTTGACCACGATACAATGCGCTGAGATCTTATTTAATTCCTATTTTGCACTCAACCGTTACTCAAACTGTCTGTATAAGGTCTGATGACATCCCACTCAAGCATGGCTGGGCGCTATTCCATTCGACGAAGCAATGACAGCGCAATTTCGCCAACACGGCAGGTCACTCTAATTCAATTGCCTACTAGTGTATTTATATTATAAATTATTTCGTGGATTATTTTGTTTGATACGTGCCTATGTGAACGGTTTAGAGACAATTTTAATTTAAAATATGGCGAAAGGAGTAAAATAATGTGTATCGAAGTAGACGCTAAGCATGTCTTTCGAATGTACATAGGTAACCAAGATCAAATAGATACTTTGAATGAGGTCTGGTAATCATCTCCAGAAAATATTTCTACTTCCAGATATCCTAGAAGTTTTTTTTTTCTACACTGCTAAAAACAGGGAAAGGTATACCTTTGGATATTTTTCGAAGATGAATGCACTGTATCCGTTATCTCTATTAGAATATTATTGCGTAATCCGCAGTCAGGAATGCAAATGTCTAGCATCATATTGTGCGCCGAGCAAGCCACATCCTCCCCTTCAGACATGCTTCTAGTTGCTAGATTTCGCCTAATGTATTGTGAGTGGGTAGTGAAGTCCAGTGTGTGAGCGTCAGCATAAAATTATAACACTGCCTCTTCTTGAAAGTTCGTTGTTTCGATCACCCGGACACTTTAAAAGTGATTGAAGAGATTGGGACGGTTCTATACATCGAGGCTTTGAAAGCCGAGAACACTTAAAAAAAAAGTCCGCCAAATTAACACATCAACATATATGCGCACTGAGAAGTTTCCATACATCCATGGCGGCTTTCCTACAGTTCTACAAGAAAGATAGTGATGTCCCCAGTTTCGTATGATGCCGACGCTAAAAAATATATAAAGTTGAATTCTGGTAAACGGCAAATTTCCCATACAATTCATTATTTTAAACTTCCTGTACTGTTTATGCAGCTTACGAATTAATAATGTACAGTATTGTTCAATGGTCTCAAACAAATAAAATGAATGTGCTTAAAATATGTGAAGTTTTTAGCCTATTTTCCTAACGAAATAAAACCTTATGAGATAACTTCCCTATGTGTATGTCTGTATGGCCAACCCCCCACCCCCCTCCCCTTACCCTTCCTACCAGTTTTCTACAACACCGGGTGCTTGCTTTCAAAATAGTGACATTAAAATTTTTTGGGTGCTGTGTCATGTCTCAGGGACCATTCAACTGTTCGAACCCAAATTTTGTATGTTGACAGTGCATAGCGTAAGCAGTAAATTTCGATATGTTTATTATTGTTGGTTCCGCCGTTTTCAAAGATAGCGCCTCATTTAAAAATAAAGTTTTGCCTAACTCTCGAAAACTACTCAACTATTTTCGTCAAAGCTGGCGCATATGTAATAGTATGGTACGTCGTGTAAACATATGTTTCTAAAATTGGTACAGCACTAATTTTCCAAATGGCGACCATATTAATTGTTTAGTCATTTGTTATATATATTTTACTGTTCAGAAAATTTCGAACAAATTTTTATACTGGCAGTATAAATCATATTAATTAAATAAGCAAACGAATAAACATTTTTGTGTATCATACTGTAAGATATCAGCACATGAAGTAATTAAGTTTTTATGTTATATCTCGGGAAAAAATTGACTGATTCCTACTAAATTTGGAAAAAATTGGAGTACTGCGGCAGGTGGTGTGAACTGGTATTATTAAGGTCCAGGAGTCACTTTATTTGAAAAATGATGGTCATAGAGTTATTTTAGTTTAGTATGATATATCGTCGAAACCATGTAATCAAATCCATTTTAACCTTGTATGCTGGCCGTATAAATTACAACTATCAAATGTATCAACAAAAGTCTCTTTCTCCGCCATTTTGTTAAATAGTATTACATTAAAAAAATAATATGTTATGCCATGTCTCCGGGAAAAACCAACAGGTTCCTACCAAATTGGGCAAACTAGTAGCACTACGGCAGGCCATGTAATCTGCTATGTATTGAGTAGGCCTGACACTTATTTTAAAAATAGCAGCTATATAAAAGCATTTCAGCTTATTATGGTATATCTACGAAAATACGAAACGAATTTTGACCTTACGTCGTATGCCGTCAGTATCTATTAAAACCATCAAGTGTGTATATACAAAGCCTAATTTTCCCGCCATTTTGTAAGATAGCCTCACAAGAAAATATTTCTTTTTTATATCATATCTCGGGAAATAATCAACCGATCGCTACCAAACTTGGCGAGACATTTTTAGTTGTAGCTCGGTAGGCTACATTTATGTAAATGCTTTAAGTGGCCATCTGTATTTATAAATATTTTTGCTTGGTATGGAATATCTATGAAACTATGTAACAGCTTACAACTTAAATATTTATACTGGCAGTATCTATGGCAGTCATCGACTGTACATATGAAGATCGTCACACGAGAAAATTGGAGTTTTAATGCCATCAATCGACGACCAATCAACTGATTCACACAGAATTTTACACACAAGTAGTGCCACAGTAGGGTATATAAATATACAGATTTTAGGTTTAGGTTTTTTTTAATGGCATTTATATTAATGATTAAGATTAGTATGTTATATCCATTACACCCTTCGACAAATTCATTAAAATTTTATACGCTAACGGTATTCATTAGGATGATCAAGTATACGTGTAGAGGTCGTCTTTTCCTCAATTTTTTTGCTAAATAATTCTAGGTGAGAAAATTAAACCTCTTTCCATATTTCCGGGACCATTCAACTAATTTTTACCAAATTTCTCACACCAGTAGTGTTACAGAAGGCCGTGTAAATTTACATGATTTAAGCGGGGTCAGACACTGATTTACAAAATATTGGTTATCTTAATAATTTAGATAAGTTTGTCATATCTATTAAAATTTTAACTAAATTAATAGGTGTGTTGATAATACCTAGTAAGAAATAGTTCTCATAAAAATTATTATTACACTGAGTGCGGACGAATACAGTGCGATGGCCCTTTGGTGTAATTTTCTAGATTTGGTTAAGCTTTGCTTGCATGAGGTGGAGGAATATACTGGAAGCAGAACTTCAGCAAGACTTCAGAAAAGTTGGAAGTAACCGCGAATGTATTATAACTGAAGAGCAGCATTAATTCGAGGCGTGAAGTTCAGTGCAGACTGTCCACACATGTGACCCCTGGCGGAGAGAACAGGAATGTCACATGAAGCGGTGTGGTGCGTTACAAGGCACGTCCTACCGCAACACTAATAGATGCAAATGCGAATGAGGCGCCGAGGGACTCGCGTGTTCAATGTTAATGTGAGAGCTACGCAGACAGATAATGCGTGTGGTAATTAGAAAAAAAAAGGGAGTAGTTTATTTAAGCGTTTGAGTTGTTCCTACAAAAATGTAATTCCTACAGTGTTTTATTAATATCATTAGTAATACAAATATTCCAGAAAAATAAAATGCTACTTTTTATATATTTACTTTATGTGGCTGTAATTGTTATTTTTTTTTTTTTTGTTATATGTAGTTTTATACTTTGAAATAATTACTATGGCATTCATTCATGTATTAAAATGTTAATATTTAATTTAGGATAAAGCGTTTCTATACTAGACTAGCATGAAAATTTTGTTTAGAAATATCAGAATGGAATTAAGAAATATCCTCTTGCATGAGTGAAGTGTGTGAGTGAAGATATTTGGGCTGCTCTTAACGGCGAGGTCGTGAGGGCCAATAAGGGCAAAGCGAGGTGTGTATGGAGCAACGCCGGAATGCAAGGGCGGGGGAAACGAGAGATCACCGAGAAAACCCGCCTACCAGCGGCATCGTCCGGCACGATTCCCACATGTGAAAATCTGGGAGTGGCCCGACTGGGGATAGAACTCGGTTCATCTTGGTGGGAGGCGAGCAGGCTAACCGCTCAGGTACCGCGGTCCCAATCTTCATCCTGAATAATATTTTTACACTCTTTATATTCTACTGTTCTTCGCTCGGAACACCAAAATCATGTTTATCAGTAGATTATTGCACTTTTGTACTGTTCAGATCATATAAAAATAGTATATATTATAGATATAATCGTTTGTTTAATTTTTCTCCAATTCTTAATAATTTGTATAAAAACAAATTCCATAAAAAATAATAATTTTTAATGAATTTTGTTGCTCAGTTCTGCGTAGTACGTAATGCTAAGAGGAAAAGGCAGAGATAAAGAATAGTCCACTGTTAAGCACCTTCGATTGGCACGTATAGTTATGGGAACCACTTACTTGTAACGTTCAGTTATAGGTGGTTGCATCAAACTGAGAAGTTATGCACATCTAACACGCGAACAAATTGAAAGGCCTTCTAACAGCGTGAACATTATTAGAAGAGCCTCGGTTCCTTTCTTGGCTCTTCTCTGTTACATAACAACCAAAATTTCCCCTTTTCCCCAATTTATTCTTCCCATCTCCAAATACATATTTAATATCTGATAATCATAGCTTTCATCATAGAAAGATTTTTATCAGTATAACCCTTGGGCAGTTGGGATTGATCAAATAAATATCCCATCCATATTCTCATTCTCCTGTATGTTGGGTTTCCCCATATTTCAACACTGTACGCTTCTAAACTTCCATGGGAATAAAAAAGAGGGCGTAGATAGCCAAAGTAAGTTAACAACTTGATTTAACAGTTTCAGAACAATGCACGTTTTTAAAAACTGTAACAAACATAATTGTAGAAACCCGGGATACTAAAAACCATAAAATAAATGATTTTAAAAATTGAGCAATGGTTACTTCTACATATCGGATTTCGTAAAATGTACAACGTTTCTGTTTCAACCGTTATGATGTCGCAGATTATTAACCACTAGATGATAACATCTTGCAAGTTACATAAACCACTGCTAACAGCTAAAACCATTAATACTTTTTTGTTAGAAAAGTTTAATTTCCTTTTTTTCCATCTCTTTAAGATGTTTCTCCTCTCACGTATCGTTCAATTTCTGTTCTTAATTATGCCCTTTTAGCCTTACCGTAACCATTTTCAATAGTAAGTCTCCAAGGAATAAGAGCATATGTGATATTTATACTTACTCACAATTCTTTCCCACATTCGTGAAAAGTTTGAAGATGAGATGTGATACTTCACTCATCAAATGTAACCTTCGACATTGTTTAACAAATAAATTAGCGTAAGAAGGGATTAAGTCCCAAGTTATAAAAAGTAGGCCCTTCTTATATTCTAGTTTCATGTAATAGTTAAAAAAAAGTTTAATTTGAAGTGGTTTATTTTGATTTGACCACTACAGTTCGGTTCCAACCTTCAGCTGTCAGACTTTCAGTGATAAAGGTAAAAGTCACAGTTCTTATAACTGGTTTTTTACCTGTCATTTACTAACCAATAAAGTAGCTGAGCTTGTCTATTAATTGTAAAATTTAGTCACCTCTGAACAAAAACACTTCCAAGTCACAAGTTGTATCTATATACGTGACTCACAAAACTTGTGGTGACAGGCTATTTACAATATTATGAAACTTTACATCCACCAGAGCCATTCTTCATGGTCTTCACCGATGTGGCCTTCAACTCTATTGACTTGTTTCTTATTTCGATCCCTATCGTTCAGTTCCTGATAACCTGCGTGTTCAGAGTTTTAGATTTTGGGTAAGAGTCACTCGTAAGTTTAAACAGTATTTAATAGAAAGTTTAGCACGTAATCGCCTATTTTTTTATTTAGGCCACCAGTATTAAAGTATAGTAGATTATGATACCCATAAAGTATTCGATTTTTCCTCACACAATTTTACTGGCCTCCGAGTGACAAATCGTGCGAGTTGTTTTTCTTTTGGATTAGATACGGCTTCTCTTCTTATCCAGAGTCAAAAGTTATAACCACAGGAGAAATTTTACATTTACGTTCACTTAATTTTTAAGTTCAATTTCGGCAACTGCTATTGTAGAAATTACATTTGATAAAAATCAAATGTCGTTTTCACGCTTAAATGACTGCTGTTAAATGATTTGAGCACTTATCTTGCATCCGTTTAAGTCAGGCATTCATCAACGGGTAAATGTGTCTCTTGAATTTGTATCTTTCCTGTAAATTTGTTTTTGCATCAGGAAATTTTAATTCTCAATTTTTTATTTTCAGCCTTATCTTAGTTATTAAATCATGTGATTTTCTGCTTTTTTGGTTGTTGGAAAGTGTCGTTTATTTGGAGAATTATAGATACTGGATTTGTGACATCGGTACACTTATGTTTGCAGTAAAAGAGTTGATTTTTGTATTAGTAAAATAAATATGATGTTCTTAAATTTAGGTAGTGATTATCTTAAGTTTAATATCCGAGTTCGTCTATCACGTTTTGCAGGCTAGTCCGTCTTGTTCAATAGGCATTTCTGGATACATAAAACACTATCCGATATACATAAATTTAGATATTTCTGCACATTACAAACTTTTTCGTAATATTTATTTATTACTTACTAATACTTTTGTTTAATACTTTTATGTCTGTATATGTATTTATATAATTGTTTTTCTTGGTGTAATTTTTGCTTAATTCCTTATTTTGTACACTTGTATTTTTATTTAAAGCATATTAAAAATAATATAACTAGCTTAACAATGTTTCACCCGATGTGATTTATTTTTATTGAGCTTTAAACTCTGTATTGTCTCGCTTCTTAATTTATTTCATCCTAAGTATTTAGCTTTTATTTTAGTTTAAATTCTGGTCATCATAAATAGTTGATAATAATTTTTTTATTTTACAAGTCAAAAAGGCACCTCAGAGTCTAAATACGATAAGTACCTATCCTATGGACGGTCCATACGCCCCGACGTCAGTCAAAAAGTTGTAAACAGGAAGGCTGTCAGTCTACTTTATTCGCATTAATTTACAGACGATTTGCTACGCAAGCGCCATCGCGCTTTACGTCCTTGGTATTTCAACTCTCCGAGGTGGCTTTCTCTATGCTCGACTCGGCTCCCCTCAGGTTTCCTCCAATGATTACCCACCCTGGTTTTCCCCTCCTTGTGCGTCATTTTTTTTTTTTTTTTGGTAAAGTGACAAGTTGATATATAAGTCGTTGCACACTGTGTACCGGCCTTATTATTATTCTACGCGTAGCCTACAACTATGTATCGGTCAACGCCCGCTGGAGCTGAGAGAAGATTTGCAATACATCTTGAATTGTCAATTTACCCGTCCTTGGGACGTGGGTGTATATGAGGCACTTTTAACTTTTTTCGCTGCATGTGCAGCCGTAATGTGGAGGAACATGGAACGGTGGGTTGTGGACGCAGCTTTCCCTTTTGGGTCTGTTTAAGTGGTTTTAATAAATGTGTGGCGTAACTTTGTGTAGTGTTGGATATATAGTGAGTTAGTCTTTTTCTAAGTTGTGGTTTTGGTCGCATGCCTAAATTTGGTTTTGGTTGAACTAAACTTTAGCTTTGCTGCGTGCTTCAATTTGTTTTAACGTGTAGTGTTTAGTGTTGGCTGCTGCCCAAATTTACCTTGAAGTTCAATAGTTTTTGCTGCGTATCCACGACTCACGCGCTGGGTGTTACTAAGTAACATTTTAAACGAGGTTGTCCTTTTTTC
The DNA here is from genome assembly GCA_002778355.1 of Clitarchus hookeri. NCBI lineage: Eukaryota > Metazoa > Arthropoda > Insecta > Phasmatodea > Phasmatidae > Clitarchus > Clitarchus hookeri. Next base: position 152,373 of record NQII01001754.1, on the reverse strand, counting down.
TGTTAATCGATTGGAGTTTTGATGGGTCTTTGGACTGCCTCTATCCATGTTCTATTGTAATGTGAATTTTTATTTAAAAAAATTTTATATGCATTTTTAATAAAGGAGAGTTTACTGCGCTTCTTAGACTGCCCTCCTTCTGTTAAATGCTCCATTTATTATCTTTAGTCGACTTTATTAGAATTTGAACTATTTTAAAATATTGTCTATAATTATATTCAACTATTTAATGTAGGTTTGATAACGTCAATTTTGAGTGAGGAATTTATGTAATATTTTTACGTTTGTAATTAATAGTGTAACAATTTTTAAATTGTTGTGTGCCTTTTTTGAGTCTTCAAAGTTTTGTTTATGAGCGATTTTATATGAATAAATATAAAGCTGCCAATTTATGTAAGTTTTGAATCAAAATATACAGTTTATCTTTGTTTCGTCTAAAATTAAATTATTTGTGCATCGGCAGAGATTAAAGGCGCAATTTACACCAACCCACTATTCCTGGACCATATTCTTCAGTTAAGATGTTAAGAGATGCAATGAAATACAGTACATCAAATGTTTTAAGTACACCAATCTGCCAATTATGAGTAAATGTGGAAAACTGGGCACATCTCATCTCTTCCTACGCAATTAACGCCAGTAAATAAGTTGTTAGTTTCCTGTGGTTAAGCCGCAAGTGGTAAGAACATCGAAATAGAGTCATCTTACATTTTTGTATAGAGGAAATACATTAAACGCCTTCCCTATTCACTTCAAACGCTGTTCATTGGGACTCATATATCGCAGAGGAAGGATAACAATTGTCACGTAATATGCACAGCTGCCTCCCATTTTTTTATACGTGTGCTAATTGACGAATGAACTCAAAGCTTTTCATAACGAACTAAATCTTGATAAAAAAAATAAAGGGATCTATCCTCATTTTCTAATCATCTCCATCTAACATTAAAAATACTAAAAACCCTTGAAAACATTACGAATGTGTATTTTTACCCACGGACTCCCGCGCAGGACGTGGGCACCGTGCTACCTGGCTACGCGCGGTCCCGGCGCTGTGGGCAAATTGTGACTCACCTCGACCTTCCCCACCCCCATGGCAGTCTCATTCACCGATACGTGGCCCGCCGGTGGCGGAATGATTGACAGCCAACCAAGCCGGTGTCACAGCCTCTCCTGCCACCTAACCGAGAAGTCGGTGACTTGAGAGTACAAACAAGAATTTTCTGGTGATCATTTTCCTCGGCGCAACGCGACACGTGAGTAAGATTCTGGACCAGGGCCGGTGCCGTCCACAAATACCTCGGGAGATCGGCAGTTTCTGTGGTAGCCATCTGACCATAGAGCTTAAACCGGATGAAGTCTGTTGAAGCGAGAAATCTCCTCGGAAGGTGCGAGGTGACGTGACGGCGCACGAGTGAGTGTGGTGTGCACGGACGATAAGCTGTAGTACCCGACGAGATGAGTACTACTCTGCATAGGGGTTTAACATATTTGCCTGGGTTTTAAAGAAATCATATACAACAAATATTTAATGTTGTTATCAACATTTTTTTGTAGTCAATTTGAAATAAAAACTTTGAGAACAGTGCTGCGTTGGCAACGACTAGAAAAAAAATAATTTACATGGAAAATGTTATTGAACTGAGTTCTGAAACGTTGATTGTAAAGTAAACACGTCTTCTTTAAATATTTACATCTTTACGTGTGAATGGCAATAACGTATTTCATTGTTTGCTGTCCTATCAGAAAAAAAGTACGGTGCGTAGGGCCTAGTCTCTTCGCGCGTGTTTTTTTTTTTTAAATTGATTTTTTATCTCGGAATTTGTTTAGTTGCTTAGCGCTCGCATAAGAGTCGATTTTATCAGATTTTACACTTAAATAATAAATAATGGTGTGTGGATTAGTGATCCATTATTAAAACATGATTTTAATGTTAAAATACCCATTAAAATTATATTCAGATGTAATGGCAGGGTGGTTACGATTTTGAAGTTGGCAAAATTGACGTGAATAGGCGTTTTAACTCTAGTGTTTATTTTTTTTTTTTCATTTCCCACGAAAAAATACTAACGGTTACCAAATGAAATGTCTACATATACTTTCAATCTACCTAGGTTGTTAAGTGGAAAAGTTTTGATAAACGAGTTTTTTTAACTGCAGGTATAATTATATTTCAATGTGTGTCGTTTTTGTTGACTGATGAAGCGAAATTCCAAAGAAATAGCCGTTCCGGAATGCTTGCGTTGGTTACGTGTGTGAAGGCGAATTTCGGACGTACGAAGTTTGTTTCTAGCCGTGAACGACGTTTGTGTGTGCTAATTATTTCAATATCAACGTTTGTTTACTCATCTCAACAATGTAACTTCCCTCTAGATGTTTGGAATACATTTACGTAACGCGCTGAAGACGTTTAGTGAAATGAATATTTGCTGAAGTCCGAATAAATATCTCAGAAGTGCTAAAACCCTGTCAGGAAGAAAAAACTAATAAAACAATGAATGCTGAAAAAATGATTAGGGAAATAAGTCACACTATGTGTGTGCGCACACTAGTGCCACGAGATCGTCGACAATGTCAGTCACCAAATTGTTTGTCGCCGCTGAATTCCCTCTTTTTTTTTCGTTGTATTAAATGCTCGTTTTTTTTTTATATTTATTCTGATTAAGGCTGTTCTTTAATTGAAACAACCCAACGTCAATAAAGTTCCCCGTCACATACCCAGTTCAGCAGTTACAGCAAAATTGGCATAATGCGCTATATCTGTAATTAACACCAATCCAACTTTTATCAATACAAACACCGTTAAAAGTCACAAGACTTACCTCAATGCTGTCAAAGTTGTGAATATTTATTGTGTTGCGCTCTTTGAAATATGCTTGCATTGCTGGATAGCCGAAAAATGTAAACGAATAATTTGGCAGTTGAAATATTAGACTTCACATGATATTGTTTTCGTTTACATTTAGCAGGAGGACACGTTATCGGTACCTGGAAGTATAACTTAAGCAGGGGCTTCAGAAAAGTGTGAATTAACCGTGAATGTACTACGGTATAGTATACAAATGTTCTATTTGTCCTGCCAAAATACTACGTATTCGATAGTCTCAAATAGCGTCTCCATTACGAAACTGGTAAACGTGATTTGGCTAGATTTTCTGTTGGCTGGGCAAAATAAATTAATGACATTTGCAATACATTACTTTTCGATTTTATTACGGGAACTAAAAAATAATTAGTATTGTCGTGAAAAACGATATTTCGTTGAAGAAAATACTACTAGCATATCTGTAACTGTTACAAGCAAACTCTGATATCGTACAAATTTAACAAGGAGACAATCGAAAACAAACTCCTGCATATTCACGTTCTAGTACACATTGTCACAACATTGTGATAAATGTAATCAAAGTTTCAGTCGGGTTCTGAACACCTGAACAATCACTAGCAATTTTTGTCAACATATCCAAATGTTGTGCTTATATATTGACAGCGTTGGCTTTGTCGCTAATTCTAGATGGTTTTCAGACATGGAAACTTTACACAAATTAAGGAAAACCCAACTGTACGTAGAGATTCGAACCTGAAGCCTCTCACGCCATAAGCTGGCACCAAAACCAACTACATCCCAGAGGTCAGCACTAGATGAGTTGCCGAAAACTAGTAAAATTAGTGGCTTTGAACATGGGGTTTGCCTATACACAATATAATCATATTTTTGGCTTGATTATAACTGATTGGTGTGCTGAACAAGTGAGTATATGTATAATTCAGGTGCTCATTTTATTACACTATTAGAAAAAATGCCAGTAAAATAACGAAAATTATTCGTTACGAATTTTTCAGACATCTTCCTGAAATTGCGGTCTCTCCAGTTTTTTTCAATAACGTTCTCTCCATAAATTTCACATGAATCTCCGTGAATTCACAAAACGTGTCAATAAACTTGCAAGTTTTTTTTTTATCTGCTCCGAAAAAGTGGAAAACAAGAAAAAGTTTTACTTTCGTTATGTAGGCGTTTTTCACTGTGCATAAAAATAACTATAAAGAAATTTTACAATTTTTTTTGGCATCAGGATTTGAACTTTGTACATTTGACTTTAAGTCCAACATCTTATCCACCCACCTACCACCCACCTACCACGCTGATCCAAGAACTGGTGTTGTAAATAAGGGTATTCGGGCTAATGATGTATGTACCTCTATTAGTTAAGAAAAAAAGTTTTATTTTCGTGATGTATTTCACTGTGCATAACAGAGAAATTATTAAAAAATTTATTTTTTTGTTCTCTAATGGGATTTTGACAGGAATGGAAAAATTAACACTCAATAACTCGAACTACTCACCTTACACGAAGTACTGTATTTCGTAAATATAGATGTTACACGAAAGTGACGAACGCACCTCTCTCTGTTTCAAGTCATGTTTTATTTGCGGTTTATAAAACGAGGTTACAAAAAATAGTTTTATTTTCGTTATGTGCGTGTTTCACTGTGTATACAAAAGGTTGTGTCCTATAGCGGAATTTGAAAAAAAAAAAAAAAAAAACCGAAGANAAAAAAAAAAAAAAAAAAAAAAAACCGAAGAATTGGCACTCCATGAGTGGTTTGCCACTCACTTACTGCTATTTTACACGAAGTAGTATTGTGAAGATGAGATTTTATACGCCTCAGGTATCATCAGCATTGTTCTTATCTTAACACCGAATTCATGCCCATTATAATACGAAGAACTTCCGTATTTTATATTTGTGGAGCTCATTTCCATTATTCGTCGATACGGAGTGCCTTTCCGTAAATTAACTATACATCTCCGTACAATTTTCCGTAAATCTACAGAAATTTCTAACAGTGTAGCGAAACAGTTCTTAGCCGTAGTGATTATATAATTGTCTGTTAAAGACATGCATCGCAAGTGAAGGTGATGTGGCCTTGCCATGTAGAATGCCAGTGCCATTACGACAAACTCAAAAAACAACACATCGCTCCTCCCTAAGTCATTTCGCATTATAACGTACACGCATTCAGAGAAGGCCATGTAGAAAACAGGACCATATAAAAATATTTTGAATATTTCCCTAAAAGTTTAAAGTGTGCTTTGTGTCGGGACAGGCTATGACTAATGACTTTACACCAACGAGAATGCGTTCTACGTTCGCGTGATTGATAACGGCCACATAAAGCTATGGATTTAAGTTTAAAATGCTTAAACCAACGCCCATTTTTATATAGCGTACGATTCATGACTACGAATCTCCCTCTGCATTCCGTACACGAGAATTCTCTGACAGACATTTTTTGCTGAATGAAATTTGTTGTTTTGGTTCATAGAGAATAAAAAATTAACCTTGGCGTTCGTAGAAAACACGAGTGCTTAGATGAAGTGTTGTGTTTAACAGTGTGCAAATTTATGGCTGCAAAATTGAAGCAATCCGCTTTATTAAATTGTCTGTTACAAACGACGTGGCCAGTTTGTCACCGTCACATACACTTGAACATATATAACACCTACATTGAGTTTCGTCAAATTAAATTCTCGCTTCAAAAGTAACGGACGAGGACCAGAAATGTACCACGGGTCGGTAAACACCCCTCGTAACCTCACGTAAACTCGTGTTCCGTTGCCTAAATATTTCTTGTGCGGCTTTATCTTAGGTTATCATTTAAAGAAACACTTAACACATCTGCATATTTCGCTAAAAAAAAAAACTTTCCCTTCTTAATTTTCCATAACGGAATTAAATGTTAAGAATTTGATACCAGTGTCTGTGAATTTACTCTCATTGAAACCCTGATCAAGAATAAATTAATTTTTTTGTCTTACAATATAAGTTAAGATTTTTCTATGGATGGGTTTAAATATAGGGTTTAGTTTTGATTCACCTGCCAGCATAAATGCCTCCAAGGGTAATATAGTCTAAGGAAAGTCTACCATGGTATCTTCAGCAGAAAGTAGGCGTGTTTCCGATGCGTAGATAGTGCGGTATTATGCGTAAAAATGAAGGTTCGTTTCCTAATACGCTTCACTGAAAATAAAACATGGCAATAAAAAAAACCTGTCCGTAAAGTAAGAAAATGATTTGCGGAAAGTTCCCTTGCTTTAAATTACACGCATTAGTAACTAGAGGAAAATATCTCATTTTTTCCTTGTAGGTCTCTGGTAATTTCGCAGTATTAATTTTACGCCTTTTAGAGGTAATGAGGTAGTTGGTGCTGCTAAACCGATCGCTTTGCTCGATGAAAGTAGTTATTACCTCTCCGCTCATCGCTGCCAGCGATAGCGGTTCGTGTTTACCGTCGTCACACTTCTTCGCTCGCTGAACATGTTGGTACTTTCTTGAACCAACGAAAACCGTCAAATACAGGTGTCTACAGATTCTGACGATTTGCATTTTGCTATTAAATTAAATTTCAGTCAGTGACCCAAGCTTGTAGATAAAACTGTAACTGTTTGTTACCGAATCGCACCTTGCCCACGTAACTGATATTTCATATAGATCCATAATTTTCATACAAACCGGGGTCCAATATTTTTCATCGCCACTAAGAATTAAGACAGCCATTCGTTCCACGATAGCAAGTTCTGCGTATAAAATGTTATTCTAGTGGAAGCAAATAATGTTTTCGTACTTCATAAATTTTTATTGGTTTAACATGCGCAATACAAATTATATTAGAACAAAGCCATTGAAAATACGCAGCAATGACGTATTATAGAAACCAAGCACGTAGAGGTAACACGGAGAAAAGTGCGCATGCCAGCTGGACAGTAAACACCTTCAGATTCCCGTCTTAAAATGACTTTTTGTCTCTATAGCTGCCATAACTTCGTGGTTTTTGGAGTAAGGTCTGTTTAAAATGTACTCGCAGTATCTTTATACTATTAAATCAAACCTTTAAAAATAACATCAACTATGACGTGTTGGGATGTCAACCTCACGTTTAGTCTGTAGCGAAGTAGACAATGGCGTTTGTATGGTAACTGAAATATTACAGGTTCATTTCCCTTCTATGCCAGGTACTTTCAGCTTGTATCCCACAATATTTTATGAAAAAGTAAATTTCTTACAATAGGCCTTAATTGCCTTATAAATCTAAACGGTAATAGCAATGCCAATTTATATAGTTAGAGGTGTTAAAAAGCACGAGAAGTTACATTTTGATTGACACAGAGAAAAGTTATAGCACGAGCCGTTGCGAATTTTATTACTTTGTTAATTTGTGTATACCCCATCCTGCGCCGGAATGGTGTAGAGATTAAAAAGAAACAAATATAGCCCTCGACACTCTCATCGGTATTTTAAAATTAAAAAAGTCGTTGCTTTCACGCAATCTTTTTGATGAATTTACAATACTCTGAACAACTTTGAGCCATTATTTCCCCAGGATATTTTAATTTAATTGAAGTTAAGTAATGACTGGATGTTCTGGAACGAATGCCCTAGGATTGTAAAGTAATAAGTTTTAGAGCACTGACAGGAGAGTTGTACGCAGCGAAGAATGAAGGGTATCAGTACTTATAAATGAAGGAAAACGTCAGAAATTATTGACATCATTAAGGTAAAAAATAATAAGTTAAAAAATGCTAGTACTTAAGAATAACTGGAGTGGGAATGTTGATAAATCAAATTAGGAAAAATTATTTTCTTTTTAAAGAGCGTACATAATTATTATATTTTTATATATACCGGTGTTGCATATCAGATGAATCGATTGACTACCATAAATAAGAAATAAACGTGAAGCACTTGATTTTGACACTAGACCTACTGAAGAAAATAAATTTTTGAAATTTAGAAAGAAAAATATTTTTTTCTACAGTAATTTATGTTTTATACAATATATATGTACATATATATATATATATATATTGAGCACTAAACATATAATAATACTTGTGCTTTTCTGGGATGGGCCTCAATCAACAATAGACTCTTCGGTTTTTGCACTGAAACGCGACGCGCTGTTGAGTGCATATGTAAAAAAAACTAGTTATTTCTATACTAAATAAAGAGGTATATAAACCAACTAGATTTGGGAGGGTCGGGAATTAAAAAGGGTGGCTTATTCGTCTCGTACATTGCTATCTACCACGATGCTTAATCAGTGCATGGGCCTGAAAGACACATTGTAGTCCACTGGCTGCCAAGGGGCAATTTCTAAGCCAAAAGTTATCATATCAGGGTGTCACAGCCCGGAAGATGGGAAGTGTTATTTTATTTGGGGTCATGATATTACATCGTCCTGATAGTTAGTATACCTCATAATTTCGTAATGGTCAGTTTTACATAGGAACGCTCAAAACATTCAAATTTTCTTTGCATCATATTTGAACATCTGAAAATTGGGAAAGGGGCCCGTATGAGCAGTCGAATTAGAAACACATGGCTGAGTTGCTTTCAGACCATATAATATCCGGCTGAATAACAGTCAAGCACATGATGAGGATGAAATAAAATCTTAGCGCATTTCATCGTGGCCAGTACGTTTGGGTCAGATGTATGAGGCACTCCGTGTCAAGAGTGTAGCACGAGTTTATGGAGTCAGGTAAAACCACCGCAACCAAGGAAAATTGCTGTGGCGTGCGAAGTATCAATGGCAGGGTTTGCCGTCAGCTAGCTCGGTAGGTAACAGCAGATAGACAGACTACAGTGCAGCAGATCACTCGCCAATTCATTGCTGGACCACAACTACTTGTGAGTAACCATACCATCTATAACCATCTCCTCTTTATGGGGTAGAGTAGCCACCGCCCCACTAGAGTGCCTCTTCCCACCACATGTAACAAGGCCCAACAACTAACTCGTATGGGATCAACGTCATTGGGCCATCGACGCATTGAAAAAGGTGGCCTGGATGATGGGTGAGTTGAGGTACACGTTGGTGCACGTTGCGCTAATGGCGGGTTACGGGTGGCATCCTCGAATGGGAACTGTGTATGTGGAATGAAATGGGTCGCTTGGTACACAAGCCATTGTCCCCCACTGGCGAACGACACAAGGACCTGCTGGCATAATCATGTGCACCCATTTATGCGTCTTCAGCACTTTTCAGGAGACCTGTACCTACAGCAAGACAACCTACATGCCCACTGCTCCTAAATCGTGAGGTACAGGTCTCCTGCAAAATGCTGTAGGCACAGAAGTGGGTGTGCATGGTAATACCAGCAGGTCCTTGTGTCGATTGCTGGTGAAGTACAATGGCATGTGTACTAGGCGACCCATTTAATCTCACATAAACAGTTCCCACACGAGGATACCACTCGTACCCTGCCATCGGCGCATACCAACGTGTACCTCAACTCATCCGCCCAGGCGACCTTTTCCATTCGTCGATGGTCCAATGACGTTGATCCCTTACCCACGTTAATAAGCCTGCAGGCTTGAGGTTACTTGCCTGGCCCCCCAGATCACTTGACCTCAATCCTATAGAACACATATGGGATGCTGTCGAGAGTGATTTACGGGGCGTGGATCCTTCTCCGAAATCGTGGTTGGCTGCGCGTGCAGAGCTCATATATCAGTAAGTCTCCCGACCGCTTTCGGTGACTTGTGAAGTCGATGCCACGCCGCGTAACTACCGTCATCGGGGCGAAAGTGGGTTCTACATGCTACCAGGCAGGAATCTGTAATTCAACTGCTCATGAGAGTATTTGAGATGCTGCTTTTGTTTATTATAAGTTATTGTTTCTGTTATGTTTTGTTGAACAAAACAATGTTTGTTGTTAGTATTGTGGGAATGAAATATCTTGTTCTCTGAACCAAATTATTCTGTTGTCCTCGGTCGGTTGCATCGAACTGTGGAATTTGGATGGTGTAACTAAAGGTTTGTATGACTCCACGCACATTAAACAGTTCCGAGTATTATTAAATAAAAATTGAAATCACGCCTGAGTTTCGAATTGGGACCATTTGCGCCCAAACAGTACGCCCTAGCAAAATCAGCTGAAATTACAGCTGATGACATGTAAATGTTTTTAATATATATAAATCACATACAGAGCCATGTACATAAATAAATATTTCAAAGTTTTATAGGTATGCTGCTTAGTTTCCCGTAGAATTTGTTTTATTGACATTTCCATACTATTATTAAGAATAAATAAATGCACAAACAAATACTCTTACTATCCTGATGGTCACAAAAATTACAAACTCTTGAACTGTATTTTCGAACGAAGGCAATCAAACGAGTGGCCAAGCTAAAACATAGTTGATTTAGTAAATATTCTGTTGACATTCTAATGTTTTTGGCCCAACACAAAGGTTATGTTTATTCAAGCGTGTATTTTGTTTGACGAATAAAATCAATTTTGTTGTTTTTGAAGTTTTATTACTAAATATTTAATAGGCCATATACAAACAATTGTTCTGTTGGCTGGAACAAACCTTTATTTCAGTGTATAATTAGAAAGGTGCTCTGTGGGAGAAGGCGAGCGAATAAAGGTGTTAAATCTACAACACACCGTGACTCTACTATTAGATTTAACACGTCTGTTTTTCTAGCGCTCTCTCCCAATACTGAACGCACACCTACCACTGCTGTGCGTCTCACAGAGACTTTCCGTCCGGATTAACACACGATGGCTCGCACGCACCGTCTCATGTCAAATATGGATGCCCTCTCGTGCAGCTGACCACGTGTGAAGTCACCTGCGTCGGTCCTACCGTTAATCTCTTTCCCGTTTTAGCTCATTGTAACAAACCATTTTTATATACTTTAAAGTGGATATTGTGAAAAAAAAAAATGTTTACCACAATTGCTTCAATTGACCCAAAAGGCTACGGCAGTCAACTACTTAAAGTTCTAATATGGTTTTGCCTTGTGCTGTAGCAACAGTGCAAAAAAGAATGAGTTGTCTTGCATGAAATATATGTTCACCACAGAACATAACTTCAAATTTGACACAGGTGACTTTCGCATCAGTACGCTCCGTATTTCTGAGCTATTGCAGAAAAGGTCAGGCAGTTTGCACATTCAATTTATTGTTCTTGTAGCATTCCTTCTTGGTTTTCTGCCCGGAAAAATCTGCACGATTCAGGACAAGAGCATCCTCACACGTAGAGCCTAATCCGGCCTCGCATCTGAATACATTATACTTTCCTCGCACGCCGAGAATTATTCGCAAGAGCACCTGTCAAATAGTAGCTATATTCTACAGATAAATCGAATTCCTACAGAAACAAAAAAGGTTGACGTGGAAATTTACACTTCATTGAATGAAGAAGATTTTCAGTTTCCCGCTAACGTCACGGGAACAATGACTGCCACAGGAACAAGCAACATTACAGCGTACCATAATTTTATATAAAAACCTAATACATCATATTTTTGTATGGTGGCGTTTCGTACATTCCAATTTATTTGCAAAAACTACTGAACACGTTAGTGTAGAAAAATTCATAAAATAGAGACGTTGCTCTTAGTTTATGCAATGCTTACTTGAAACTTACACACGTGTCAATTTCACGAAAAGAGAAGTAATCAACTTGTACTACATTGATTTCCATGAAATTTCTTAGCTGGCCTCTTTACGAAAGCTTGTTAGGGAATTGCATATTTCAACTCAACATTTTTAGGAAACACAAGTGTTAAACGTACATTCTACAATAACTACGAGCATCCGCCAGGTTTGAACTGAATATCGTTGTGCCTGAGTATTGTAGAGACGGCAAATGAAAACTAAAGAGCTGTAAAATGGTCCATAACGTGTACAGAATATAAAAATATGTTTTACTCTTAAAGGACAACGTTGCCTAATGTTATGAGCACGCTTCAGTAAAATGTTTGTTTAACTGACTAATATCTCCAAGAGTATGGTAAAATTTACGTGTTACGATTTTTAATTCGCGTTACGTTTTGTTCTTAAATTAGACACTGTTTCGCGATATGAACGCGTATTTAAACATTTGAGAGTTTCCGAAAAGGGAAGTTTATTCATTCCAAGAGGAAACTAAATGATTACACTTCTCTTAGTTCTTTTCCCTGCTAATGACCTCGTCGACTACACTCACGCAATGGGACTGTTCTTCCCTATTAACCGCAGGTAAGAGATTAGCGCCGATAAGAAGGGTGGATCAGATTTACATTTTAGACAACTTTGGCCGCGAGAACAAGCATAAATTATCCGGTTAAAATATCAGCCTAGACATAAATCCAATCAGTGTTGAGCGGGTATAGCGCCAGCAGCTGTTGAAAGAAAGAAAATGTTCTTTATTCAAACTCGTTATTTAACTTCTCACTCTATGTACAATGTGGAGCCAAGATAATAAAATTCAATTAAGTCTGATTTGTCAAGATACAAAGATAGCACCGCTGTTTAATTAATGGCGTTTGGATGTCATCTCAGTCCCAAAATGAATTCAGTGTTTTGCCTTTAATTGATAAGTCAAGTTGATTACAGAAAAAAACAGTACAGTGTTGTTTTTTAGTTTTTAAAATAGAAGCCTTGTGTTTTGTTTCTGGTCTTACCCTGTCGAATATATTTCAGTTATTTAATTAATGAGGCAATTCGGTAGCGCGACGGTAGACTAGGTTACGTTTCAGTGAAACTGTCGTGATTTAAATCACCATAGTCTCCTAACTTGTTACACACTAAGATGTGTTGATGTAGAGACGTTCATTTGAATTGTATTTTGTATCATCAAATAAGGAACTTTAAACAACACTTATATTTCATTTTTGATGTATACGTTCTAATAACATTAAGTATTTAGTTTATTTACACGGACTAAAAAGATTCTGATTTTGATGGGTGGGGTATTGAGGAGGCTGATCTAATGACACCATATTAGTTGTTCTTTGCACTGAGGCTAAAAAACGTGAGAAAAACCAACTGAAATGTTGCCAGAAGGTAGTTAGACACAACTCACGAGTATTCCTCATTTGTTTCCATACGGCCATATATATATGTACATATCACATAATTAAGTTAAAACAGTTTTTGAACAGAATTTTAAATCAACTTTGTTTTTTGTACTTAAAACTTCGAATTCCTTACAAAATTTCAGCTTATATACATATTTAATCCGGCTTTATTACACAGGGTCACAAGCACACGTGTTACAATATATTGTAATATTCGCATTTTCAAAAAAACATTTACGCCTAATGCTGACATCTTGAAGGGTATGAGTCACTGAAGTGAGTAAGTAAGGAAAGTATTTCAATTTTAAAATTTGTTCTACCGACACAGTGTTCTTGTCTGCTAATAAATAACTCAAGTAACAATAAATTTATTACTATATCGAATTATCACAGCATTTTTCATAAGTTAATTTCAAATAAAATAATAATTTTTTTTGACGAAACACTTTAATTCATTTAGTAATTCCTTATTAGCACTTCGGTTACTGAGCTTTCCCTCATTCGCTAGAACTTAAGATATTCACGGGAACTGAAGGATGTATTTCAGAATCACCAATGATTAAGCAGCAGCAGTAGATCACATTGCCTACACAGCAGAGAACAAATTTGAATTTTCTGAACATATGTAAGTGTGGACATTTTCAGGAATAACATTAAAATATTTACTACTTGTTTGTACTTACTAATGCGACAATACAATTTTTAAAGCTGGGTTTCTTAGGTAACAGTAAATGCAGGTCTGCNACTTGTTTGTACTTACTAATGCGACAATACAATTTTTAAAGCTGGGTTTCTTAGGTAACAGTAAATGCAGGTCTGCAACAGTATGTGCCCCAAAGTTGGTACACAAGAATCAGGAGGTGGTATACGGGATTGATCAAAACATCAAGTCCGTGGGACATCCAGGGCATTAAATGCAACACATGGATCAGAAACCTTGTTATGGCGTGTGACTATCCCACGGCAACACATGCAACAATTCTGGCATGTAACCTGTCGTACAAACGCTGAATGTTTCTCTGGGGTACGATATCACGCGCTCGATGTACTTCTTGGCGCAGAGCTGGCCGATGGTCGTCGCCCGGAGCTGTGCTGGATATCAGGCGCCGTCCCATCATGTCATACACATGCTCACTGGAGCTGAGCTCTGTAGACCTAGCGGGCCAGGAATGCACCTGCTGGTCAAGTGACATGGCGACGCGCGTTATCGCGCAGGAAGGCTGGTCCCTGCAGTGTGTCGAGATATGGTCGCAGGACAGGATTGACAACGTCACGGACGCACGACGCACTCGTCATCCTCGCCTCAATGAATACCAGAGGCGATCGGGACGTGTCAATTATAGCCCTTCGTACAAACACACGATTGGATGTCCCGCTCACCCTTGCGTCCACCGACGTGAACACGGCCATCACCTTGCCCATGGCAGAGAGACTCTCATCGCTGAACACCACTGCTCAACATTCCCCCTCTCCATCACACTCTCTTCCGACGGAGACTTTCGCGACGAAGAGCAGGTGTAAAGGGTTAATGTGCCAGGGGAACAAGAGAACGTGAACCTGCCTACTACAATCGATTGTTTGCTGTTCGTGCAGACACATGGGAGGCCACGGTGACTGAGAAAGCACGTGCGGTTGCCGTTCCGTCAGTCAGGAAGACCCGAACGCTCCTTATGACCAGGTGCTCATCAGCACATCGTGGTGGCACTGGTGGGGCAAGTGCGGCCGTGGAAATCCTTTGTCGCCCATTTTCTCCTCCACCGAGGAATTTTGAAAGTTTATCAAAACCTCTAAGAAATTTAGTTATTTCAAGACGGCGAGTCAAGCGAAAACCATAAATATATTTATATTGCAATTCCCTGAACAAAAATATGTAAAATTACGTCAAGTTATCACACACGCCCCGTGCCGTGCAATACGAGTGTTCCAGTGCTTTGTTAGAGCATGAATTTCTCGACAAAAAATTATTTGTCATTGGGTGTAATTATCCACGCACCTCCTGCTGCAATACTTCGTCAGACTTGAAAAATGCATAAATATATTGCACTTTCGTTCTCCGTTCAGATGAGACGAATGAATCACTTCACTACTGAAAAAAAAAACAATAATGGACCGCTGCTCCTCTTTGGTGTTTGTTGAATGAGAAGCCGCCATCTTGACATTATTGGCGCGCTCTTGTATAGCATGCAGCTTCTTTCTGACATCTATAGCACAAATGTCACTTTAAACTCCTTTCTCATAACATTTTACAGAACAGTCGAAAAGTGTTTCAATTTTGTGTGGAAATTTTAGGTTATTTATTTGACCTACCATAGTGTATTGAGGGTGGCAAGTTATTAAAACTTTTGGGTAGCCAATATCGGTATCGGTCGAACTTAATGCCAGAAGCTATTTTTAACAAGTTAAGTAGTTAAGTTGACTGTTACGTAAGTAACTTTTGACTGTTAAATAAGTAAGTAAGTAAGCAAGTAAGTAAGTAAGCAAGTAAGTAAGCAAGTAAGTAAGCTAGTAAGTAAGCAAGCAAGTAAGTAAGAAAGAAAGAAAGTAAGTAAGTAAGAAAGCAAGTAAGTAAGTAAGGAACCAAGTAAGTAAGCAAGTAAGTAATCAAGAATGCAAGCAAGAAAGCAAGCAAGTAAGTAAGCAGGCTGCTTGTTTTTAATTTGTTCGTTCCGCTGACGACCAGTTCGACTCGCCGTGGAACGAGTCGTTAACTGGTCGACATAGGGTCACTTTTCTTTCTCTTCTTCGTCGCAAGGTGAATGTCTTCCCGATACTACTTCTAGATCCATGACGGACGGACGGACGGTTTCTTGCACTTGTGGAAATGTATCAAAAGCGTGACGGGCACACTCAATTTAACGATCACGGTGACTCGCTTTAGTCCACCATAGACTAAATATGAGGTAAACCGCTTATTCGTCTTCTGCTCATGTACCCAACATTGACCTACCGCAAAGGAAAACAGCTGTCAAAGTCTCTTAGTCGGCAGTTATGAATGTGTGTTCATATCTCAATTTTTTAAAGACGACCACATTTATGCGAATAAAATACTTTCGTCAGTTTTAATTTAATCAAACTGCATTACGAATAGGTTAACGGAAAGATGCATACATTTCCAAGCACTTGTTTACTAATCAGTGTTCTAACCTGAAATTCAATTGACGCAGTTTTCGCTGGACGTGTTGGCAGGTGAGCAGTGCAATGTCTGGACACGGGGACTGGTCGTGCGCAGCCAGCGAGATCGGTCTACCTCGTCTTCAGTGTTATTTAGCCCACCCGGTCACGTGTCGATTCGCATGACCGGCGGAACTGTGACGCTTCATAGCTGCTTCCACAGCATGTGCATCTCAGCTTCCCGCTTTCCTGAACGTGTGGGGAGTAGGAATTGTAACCGATCTCTCATCGTTGCAGTTCTCTACTGTGGTTCATAAAGCAGTTTACCTTCATGCTTTGTCACCATACAGTCATATAACTATACAGCGATTTACTGAGCATATTTCAAATCGACAAATTTTCTAGTAATGTGATTACCTCCTCGGCCTACGTAACTAAGCGGACAAAGATAACCTGGGGTTCATATCTCGGGTCAGCAAATGATATCTGTGGCATTTTAGAGTTAAGTTATGTCTGCTTCCGTTTCACCACTTTTCCTAACGCGCTAACCACCCAACATAAAAGTGGGACTTTTAATAACACTATAAATATAACAACTATTACATTTATGTTAAATGTATACGTTCTATGAACTCTCTCTTTTAAGATATCGAAAGCGAATTTTTAGAAATTCTCGGTTTTCGCGAGATCCATTTCTACATCTTCACCTATCCTGACTTGAGAAACTCGGTGAGAGAATGCAGTTTCGGGAGGGGTGGGGAGGCTTACCCTCAGACCATATTTCACATTCTTTTAACCATCTCACTAATACAAAAATCTAGAAAACATTCTGAAAATTTTATTATATTTCAGTATAAATACACACTCGACAATTTGAGAGATAAAAGTTTAATTTTCTTTCACCCTAGCCAACTAAATTGCAGGCTTATTGGTGTGTATAATTTATCTTACACAAAATCATATATATCCAAAAAAATAAAAATTAAAAATACACAAAGAGTTGCTTACGAGAAAGTAGCTACTTAATGGCCACCTTAGCCGTAAATTTAATCTTGTATTATGCATAAATGACGTACACAATTTAGCCGAAAAATAGTCAAACACAAATTGCATGCTGAGAAAAAAATATTCCTTACATTTCGAATTTTAATATCTTCCTAAAGTCTTTTTCCCCCATCGAAAAACAAGTTGCAATACTAGCCCTCATTTCAAGAAGAATTATACAGTTAAAAATAACTCCGTGAAACTTAGCCCAAACTTAAGCTAAGAGAAATTGTATGCACTTGGTTTTCGGTGTCCGTGCGCGAAGAGGATGGGCTTGCAGTGATTAGCCTACAAGCCCTGGCATGAATAAGTTTACTAGCGCAGAAATCTACAGTGGTTCGGAGTCCACTGTCATGAGGCAGTCTCGTCTTCCTAAGCATCTCAGTGATCTACAATGCGACGCATAACCCAAACTAGTGTGGTGTATATACAGAACGTCCCCAAATATGTGCAAAGCAATAGGGTAGTGGATAGTAGACCCCAAAACAACACAAAATGTCCCAGTGAACATATTTCCTAAAGTCGATAGTTTCCGATTTACAGACATTCCAGTGTTATCCAGGTTGTGTTCGAGATAGTCTTCCTGACACGTTCCAGTTCGAGTAGCCGTAGCAATGTTCTTGTACCAGCGATATGTCTCACTAGAAGAAGTGCTCGAAATATTCTTCTTATGTCTGAATGCAAGCGTGAACACCTCGCGTCGTTGTTTGTTTGACACGTTCAAATACTTCAGGGATTGCACGTGTGTGCCGGAAACCTTGTTCCACTCGCTGGCGAATCGCTGCTATTTCCGGAACTGGAGTTGCATAGACAGTTGGACTAGAGATGCCCCCTCTAGGTAATAGTATAGTGTATTGATATCCGGGGTTCTTTACGCATGACATTCGACGTGAGTCGGCTGTCAATAGTGCGATGGGACAGGTAATCCCATTCGCACCATTCCAGCTGATCACGTTAACAGGCACACCTCGTAAAAGATTGAATGTTCCTAATACATGTGGCACAATGTTGGAATGTCTGTAACTGGGAAACTATCGACTTTGGGACATATGTTTCATCGGGACATTTAGTGTTGTATTTGGGTATACTATTTCTCCTTCCTGAATACTTTTCTCTCCCCCCCCCCTCCCCCCAAAAGGCAAACCGGGTTCAATCCCCGGCCGGGCCACTCACGGATTTCTGCAAGTGGAAATCGTGCCGTACGTTGCCAATGGTTGACGGATTTTCTCGGAGATATCCCTTTTCCCCCGCACTTGCATTCCGGCGCTGCTCCATTCTCACCTCATTTCATTCTCATCGGCTCTCAAGACGTCGTTGTTAAGAGCCGCCCAAATCTCTGAACTCAACTTATTACTTACAACGTATTGGGGAATATTCTGTATACTCGCCTGAATCTCTCGTCGACGATCAGTACTGACTGTAGCTTGAAACAATGAGGTAAGGTTTACTTTATAATACAGTCATGGCCTCAGTCTATATTTTGGAGAGACGCGGGAAACGCAAAATTAGCCACCGGCGACATTAGTATCGTTTGGTGTGGGCGATTCTCATCTGAACCTGTGTTAGTTCTAATTAAAGACACTGTGGAACTCGAACATATAACATATTTTCGTAGGTCTGTTGACAATTCGGCTTCTCGCTAAACATAAGCCAAAATGTGTTTTAAGATTTTTTCAAATAATTTTTTGCACGTTTCTCGAGAATGGTAGCAGTCACTACAAGAGTGTTCACTGACGTGACTTCGAGTACCTACTACTGCTTCGGAGGCTCTTAGTTTTTACGAGGGCCAATCAGTAAGTATCGCTACGTGCTCTAGTGCGGGTATGACCAAAAGCCATTTACAATGTTGACCGGCGAATTTATTTTTACTTCTACACGTAGAATGCTGACTGCAGCGTGGCGCGGGCTTGAATATTCCATCTCTGTAGAAATAAGGGTATTGGTGTTACAACCAAATACTAACAACATCCTGCACACTTACATGATCCCTAAATCACCTCCTACAAAAAGGTGTGCTTAGTCGTCCATTCAAATGCAATTCTGATGTGATGAAGTTCGGCTTCTAAGGAAAGTGTTCCATAATATTTATGTGAAAGGACTGCAACATTTCGTACCTGTGTTCCCCGTGTGTGAGGTCTGACTTATCGTGAAGAATCGTAAAGCCTTTGTATAAATAAGTCAAAAATGTAAATTTACCTTGAGTTCAAGACATATTACCATGGGAACCTTATTTATGTGGGATCCTTATTTATCCACCCAAGTAGTAATATATTTGTCGTTTGCATAAACACATCCTGTTACGTAGTGTGAACAGAGAAACCTTAATAGTATGTTTCTTCTTATAGTTACTATTCGAGTTCGCATCTTCTCATTTTCAGAATTTTTTAAAACAGTGCCATTAATGGTATGTCATTGTTCGGAATAAATATGGGATTTAAGACTTTGGTGGGTTACGTTGTTATAAATGATTTTTTTGAGTAATTAAATTACGCAATGCTCACGTGGGACCATTTGAATTCAAATCTGTGTATATAAAATTAAGTTTTTGACTGACTTGCTCATTTATTAACGCACAGCCCAAATCGCTCGACGCAAAATCATGAAACAACTCAATAGCTAATTGATCCGGTGAGATATCGCTGTGATCTTAGCTTCAAAAGGTAGCGTGTACAAGTGCGTAAAACCAATTTCAGATTTTATTTAAATTTAGTCCTGAGAGAATGAAAGGTGTTAAAATGTGTTTTCGAAGACTCCTCAATATCTCATTAACATTTGCTTATTTTTTGTTTTCCAACAATCCTAAAATTGTATTAACTACGACTATATTTAACGTGATATATATATATATGCGTTGGAACATTTCCGTCACATGAGATATAAACTCGTCTCTCTATTCAATCAGTGGTATTTTTATATTCTTTCCATAAAATTCCATACCAGTGTATCAGCAAAAATAGCAACCGTCAGGAAATATAATAGCGGACGAAAGTTTGCTTTGTTAGGTTTGTGAAATGTTTAAACCTTATAACGGTTGCAGATCATGAAATGCGGTTTTCGCTAAATGAAATTACGCACGGGGCAAGTAATTTGGGCAAAGCATATATTCGCGAACACGTGTATGGACAGAAAAAATTAAACCACATATGATATTTCCCCTGGAAACATGCATTTATTTCAACAGCATCTGAAAGTAGGTGCAAAGAGGAACTCAGTTATATAGCATATGCAATGGAAACTAACACAGAAATTTCAAGAAATAATTTGCAAATATAATTACGTTAGGTGGGCTGGTAGCATGGGGCAGTGGACCTGTACTCACAGTTGTAAGCAAGCAACACGCGCCGTGACTCATCCTGGCGGGACCGCTTCCTTATAGCAGCGCAGCACCAGTCCCCGTAATCTGTTATGGTAAGTGGCATTGTAGCGTGTGGCTGTAGGTACGCAATGAAGTTCACGAATGCGGAAAAACCGGACGCTCTACTAATTTACGGCGAGTGTGGCAGAAATGCCAAGCAAGCCGTCTAAATGTATGGGGGAAGGTATCCTAACCGGACACCCATCTCACGGCAAAGAATTTGCACACGTCTCTTGTCACGAGGTGATTGGAGTTCCACAACACGAGTGCGACGAAGGTCTGCCACGGGCGAGACCACGGCCGTCTGTAGTGAGATGACGGATTGTAGAAACGTGGCAACGCTGCACCCGGGGCCCGTCTCGCACCCCCATGGGTCGGCCCCGCCGGAGGCGTGCGCTTGTGAAACACGCGTGTTCCGTTCTCTTCCCCGGGTACTGCTTGTGCTGGTGCCTCCAAAATGTTTTACATATGTGAGCTTCACAAAAAATTATTCCCACGAGAGGTACATTTGCGTTTTCCGCAAAAAAAAAAATGAAATCTTGTGTACCTNCGTGGCAACGCTGCACCCGGGGCCCGTCTCGCACCCCCATGGGTCGGCCCCGCTGGAGGCGTGCGCTTGTGAAACACGCGTGTTCCGTTCTCTTCCCCGGGTACTGCTTGTGCTGGTGCGTCCAAAATGTTTTACAGATGTGAGCTTCACAAAAAATCATTCCCACCAGAGGTACATTTGCGTTTTCAGCAAAAAAAAAAAAAGAATATATGTTGTGTACCTGGCTGCCCTATCCCCTACGCCTCGGAAACTAGCTAAGGCTGCGTAAATTTCGTTTCTGCAAACAGAACAACAGAAAATAAAGTGTATTAGAAGCATTCTTAGGGAGTTACTGGGAGCCTTCAGCGAAAATTATATAAATGTAAGTGGTTCTTGTGTGTCTGTGTCATATCTCACTTGGATTTGCAGTCAAATTGAAAGAACGAAAGTGGTCTCAGCTTTAAATGATTTTGTGCAAGTATCTAACTTGTCCTCCCATTCCTTCAGTACAGTCTATCGTTGAGAATACACACAGGTATCTCACTTCATTGCGAGAAACTATCCATTCGAGTTCACGTGAAACGTTAGAATTTCTGTTAGAACAACAAGCGCTTTGCATAAAGAAAAAGAAATCAAATTCTGTAAGCACAATAGTTCGTGCTATTCTGATATGTATACAACAGGCTCCACGCTTACAACAATGCTATTACATTAAACTGTTTGTTGGTTCTCCCACGCCCTTAATACCTGCAACAAATCGTCTAGAATCGTGACATCTACTAACGAGGGAATTGACAACAGCCACTTTATAACCACGATAATTAAAAGGTTAGCTACGCGGGAGAAAAGTGTAGCTTGTATGTACAGCAATCATTTACAAATGTGGAAAACTAAGTGACATTGCAGATAACGACGTTTTGCAAGAATCAAAAACTGCTGTCACATACACAGTATCGTCAGCTTTCGGNTAAGTGACATTGCAGATAACGACGTTTTGCAAGAATCAAAAACTGCTGTCACATACACAGTATCGTCAGCTTTCGGTAGTTTCAAACAAATCGTTGCTCTTGCCTGTGGAAAATGCATCAGTATCTGAATTACATAATATGATGCAAAATGCCTTGAACAGGGTGAATACATGTGGCTTGACTGAAGTAGCAGTTATTACAACAGAATAAACAGCAACATGTATAATATTTTTACATCAGATTCTTCAAAAAAACATTTTAAACCTTTTTAATGTCACAATTTATGACTTGAAGAANGTATAATATTTTTACATCAGATTCTTCAAAAAAACATTTTAAACCTTTTTAATGTCACAATTTATGACTTGAAGAAGGTTCCATCTCTGTATAGTACTTTGTACTATATATTATAATATTTTTTTTTTGTAATTAATATAAACTCCACCTCGAGGGACTTATGACATGCTTTCAAAACTATAATAAATAACTGGCATAATATCTAAGGTTTAGAGTAAATCATCGAATTTCCACCCTTTAATGCAGGTGAAGGCAAACCACTCATTCAAGAAAAGTTTAAAGGTTTTACTGCCATGTTAAAGAAGCGTGCGATTCATTTTGAAACAGTCTGTTCTGAGGTAAAATCTTGAATTGGTTCAAAACGTTTTTACATATTCAACTTTCGCTGCGCTAAAATATCAGATAAATGTTTCTGAAAGTACAAGCGAGTTTATATATATAATAATACAATGGTGGAATAGGTTAACATGAAAATAATATTCTTAAATATATTCTAAAGAAAAGCGACTTATCTCGGACTTTTACCAGCGTGGATGACTGAAGANTGAAAATAATATTCTTAAATATATTCTAAAGAAAAGCGACTTATCTCGGACTTTTACCAGCGTGGATGACTGAAGAATAAACATCTCGGGGTTAGACACTTGAAATCACTGTTGATACACTAAAATCTGTTAATCAAAATGCAGTTTTTCTGG
Source organism: Clitarchus hookeri (assembly GCA_002778355.1). Taxonomy (NCBI): domain Eukaryota; kingdom Metazoa; phylum Arthropoda; class Insecta; order Phasmatodea; family Phasmatidae; genus Clitarchus; species Clitarchus hookeri. Next base: position 129,507 of record NQII01001754.1, on the reverse strand, counting down.
TGGAATTAATTAGGTAATCAAATCGTGACATTTTTGATGTAGGGATTGTGTACATTCTCACAGGAAAACTACAGACCAACAATCTGAAAGCTCATTTTAACAAATACAGACAGTTATNAGGATTGTGTACATTCTCACAGGAAAACTACAGACCAACAATCTGAAAGCTCATTTTAACAAATACAGACAGTTATCAGGAAGGAACTATAACCTTTACGTGAAGCAATTAATTAATTAAGAGATAAACTACGTGTTAGAAGTCTCTTGAGGCTAAATTATTCTAAATACGGAGAGTTAAAATTTAATTCTGATGTGCTCAAAGATGTATGTTTTTCTGGTTCTGTTAGTTCATCTTGTTCCTCGAATAACACAAATGAAAAATTACAAGACTACCTCGATGTCGAACTGTGTGATGTCGAAGAATAACCTTCACTTTGATGTATTTGTCGTTACGCTTCCCACAAATTAGGTATGCGTGTAAAACTGTGGCTGTTGTACAGAACTTTTGATTCAGTCTTGTACTGATGATACATATTTTAACGAACTTAATTGAGGAGGAAAAAGTATGCCTTCAGCTGGCATCTGAATAATTACTCAAAGCAGTTAACCAATCGTCATGGAAAAGTAAAGTTCCAGAAAAGAAGAGGAGGTAAACAACTTTGTGTGACAAGAAATAACGTAGCAACACTTCGTAAAATCGTAAGTGAAGAGATTTTGAGCGGCTCTTAACAGCGAGGTCTTGAGAGCCGATGAAGGTGATTGAGGTGAGTATGGAGCAGCACCGGAATGAACGATCGGGGGAAACGGGCGATACCCGATATAACCCGCCGACCAGCGGCATCGTCCGGCACGATTCCCACATGCGAAAGTCCGGTGACCCGGCCAGGGATTGAACCCGGTTCGCCATGGTTGGAGGCGAGCAGGCTAACCCCTTAGCCACCTTGGTCCTCGTAACCTCTTAAGTATCTGGGTGTATTCGGGTATATAGGTTGCATTTTTTTCTGCCATAATTTAATAATTTGCTTTTAATACCGTGTGTCGACAAATTTTTCAATTCATATTTCCTGGAACTGTAGAATTATTGGAAATGAATAGTTAAGAAATCTTTACTCCATTCTGAAAATTTAAGAAATACACAACAAAACAGGCAAATCTTCATGGAGCAGTGATATACTGTGATCATGTTTTATGCTTATAAAAATTAAGTCAGGAGTACGAAAACGAATTTCGTACATGTCTATATCAAAACGCATAATCTTACCCATATCGAATATTAGTAAAACAGAAAATAACAAATTTAAAATTACTGCGCTGAGGAAGCTATGCTATGTCGGTGAGATACGATTGCATAACAAAAAACAAACTTTTATAAGTATCTTGTTGCAAAAGATAAGATAAAGTTATTTATGGTTTACGAAATAAAAGAGAACTTGTTTTCTCATCGCTATAAAAGCCATACACAAAACTTGCCATAAATATTTAAAACCTTTTGAAGCAATTGGAAATTTTCTGTGAGGTATGTATTACAGGCAATAAGTATACACGTAATTTACAATGAATTTACACTTATAGTTCACTCTACTATTTATACACACTAATAACTTGTCACTTAAAGTGTAGCCTCTTTGGTAACAATACCTGAGTTAGTTTTCGTATATGGGTAAGTTGAATGACGTATACNCAGGGATAACAGCAATTTTCTGAAGATCATACTATTTACCGATGAAGCAACCTTCACAAACCATGGGCGTGTAAATTTACGAAATATGCACTTCTGGGCGATGGAGAATCCACGTTGGATCAGGCAAGTGGAGCACCAGTGACAGTGAAAAGTGAACGTGTTGTGTGGAATAATTGGAGACTACGTAATTCAAGGGGCAATGACCGGCTGTACATACGCTCATTTCCTCAGAGAGACCTTACCGACACTTCTGGAAGACATACCGTTGGACCAACGTCGTGATATGTGGTTTCAGCATTATGGTTGTCCTGTGCATTTTGCTTTTGTGGTGAAGCAAGTTTTAAATGAAACGTTTCCAAACGGGTGGTTTGAGCGTGGTGATGTTGTAAGATGGGCAGCTCGCTCCCACGACCTCACACCTCTCGGTTTTTTCCTGGGAGAAACACTGAAAGATAGGGTGTACAACACGGTTCCTACGACGTCAGAAGACACTCAGGAACGCATTGAGGCAGATTGCAGAGGCATTACACCAGAAACACTTCAGGCCGCTCGTCGCTTGCTACATGTGCCTTTACAGGAGTGTATTGCTGTCGATGGTAAACACAGAGCACATGCTGTGGAAAGACCTAATGTGAAGCAACTGTGCTCTTTTGTACTATGCACGCGGATGCGATTGCATTTCTCCTTAGGTTAGTTTGTTATATTTTTGTTGTGCATCTGTACGCACTCATTCCTCAGTACAGTTAATGACTAGTAAACAAATCTCCTGAATTGCGTTCGTATCTCAATAAAATGTAATGTATTGATATCAGACTTGCACTCCCATTGCCCGTCTTCCCTCCGATGCTGTGCTCTCCTTTGTCGAATATCGTATTCCAGGCCTCTTGCCCCATTAAGGCGCTACGCTTCTCTAAGGAAGAGGTCACGGCAGGATGAGTCATGGCGTGTGTTGCTAGCTTACAGCTGTGAGTACAGGTCCACTGCCCCCATGCAACCGGGCCACTTAACTTAATCATATTTGCACAGTATTTCGCGGAGTTTCTGTGTTACTTTCCATTGCGTATGCCATATCCATGAATTCCTCTTTGCGCGTACTTTCAGATACCGTTGAAATAAATGTGTTTCCAGGGGAAAAATAATATGTGGTTTGATTATTTATGTCCATATACGTATTACGAATATTCACTTTGTGGAAAATTACCTACCCCAGTGAGTAATTTCATTTAGCGAGAAACGCATTTTGTGATTTGCAACCGTTCCGGAAATTTTGGGGGTGTCCACGTTAGGCGGACCATTTTGTAAATATTCCACGTAGCAATACAACTCGAAATGCTCACAAAACAAAAATAAGTTTACATAATATGTATTCTGTAGTTTTGAAGTGAGTCGACACGTGATTCGACAAATAGTTTACAAATATTGCTATAAAATAATATGTTGAGAGGATTGAGCTACGTGAAAAATATAATTTAACATTAGTATAGTGTGCTTAAGTTGTTCTAGGGGGTAAATGGAATACAGATATTTGGACACAGTTGTAAAAATGAAATATGCAGTCCGTTATCTTGAGGAATACGCCAACAGCAACTACACAACTGCTCTATCTCCAAACAAGCTTCTCCTCAAGGTTGGGGCTCCATTAATTGTGCCGCCAAAACGCTGCAATACTCCCAGGCTGTAAGTGAAGGCCTAGCAAAAATATGAAATCGAGGCCCCATACTTCATTGTATGTCCGGAGTGTTTAAGGTTTCATGTCGCACCTATCTCCCATCCCATCCGAGTGCCCTTCAAAATTTAGGAGACTGCAATGCCTTCAGCTAACTCCACCTCGAGGTCTGTTTGAGGTCCAGGGATAGTCGCTTAAGGTGGCAGGGAGATAATTTCGAGATGACTGCTTCTCACATGGGAAAAGTGGCCTGCTCCAGAATAACCTCACCTAGCAACTGGGGATCCAGGCACCTGAGAGCAGAACCACTAATGTGTTGTGCAAAGTGGTCATTCGGTTAAGTAAATTACTAGCTTCTTCATGTAGTGCATGCAGGCGAATCCGCTGGCAGAAAACGAATTATTATATAAGTGTAAGCAAAGATGCATGGGTTTTACAAGCTTGACTCGCAGTTGATTCTAAGAAAGTTACTCCTTAGATATTGAAAATTATAAACGTCTGTTTGAAAGAATTAAACTGATACGAGCTGATCACTCAACAAGTATAAACTGTGTATTAACATAATGAGCACACATCATTGGGCTTTCAAATGACTTATTAACCTATTTATGTATGAAGAACATGTATTTAATTTTAATATCCATTTATACTGTGGTATGGTACATAATTTACAGAGAGCTTGGTATAAAAATATTTCTATTGTATTTTGAATATCAGTACCTATTTTAATTCATTCATATCGGTGTTGATTTTAAGAATTTTCAATACATTTCAATTGCCACGCTCAGTTATCGTTGTCATACGCCATAGCGTAGACGTTAATGGTGTACTAAATAAAAGAAAAATTATTCACACTACCGGTTATCATACTAAAGTTATATTTTTGACCAGCAAAATATTTCCTAAGACAAAATATATTATGCAACGTCAACGGAAGCAACACGCAATAATATACCCTCTGCTGCAAGGAACCATAAATGTTTATGGTGTGATAACGCCCTTACTCAGTGCACACAACCACTTCACGAGAACCCAATGATAGGTAAAGAAAGTCTTCAAGATTGACGGCGCCCCAAGTGTAAATTACTCTGGAATAGAGTATAGTTAGATGCAATTGTTTAAAGCTTAAGCAGAGCTGCGGCTTCAATAGTGAGGAACGAGGTCTGTAACGTGCTGAGGAAGGAACATTTATCATATTTCCCCACAATCAAGAGCACCACGCACTCCAAGAACTATTACCGCAGCGAATACTGGTTCGCGCGCCGATACATTGTCTCAGAAGCCGATTAGCTTCACTAATGAAATAAAGGCCAAAGGAACTTAGTCACGTAAGGAAATAGAAGAGAAGGAAGATAAGCGCAATAAAAAAGAAGAAAAAATTTGGCTCGCTTTTAGGCCGAAATGCAGGTGTAGATGTCACAAGTGAGAGATTCAGCATCTAATGAGAAAAAATTTTATTTGGCAAATTGAATTTCCTTTATTGTATNAGGCCTCCTGCTAAAGTAGGCCGTGGCGAGACGCATCAACACGATGTGTTGGCACGTGTAGATGCTAACCCCCACATGGGTACGTGAGAACTTTCCAGCTTCGTAGGAATAAGTAAACCAAAGGATTGTTACGGATACTGCGCCAACGCAAATTCCATTCATATCATTTGGCTCTTCATCAGGAATTAGATGAAGGTGATTTCAAGCAGCGTGTTCAGTTTTGTAGGTTTGTTGTAATGTCTGNTTGGCTCTTCATCAGGAATTAGATGAAGGTGATTTCAAGCAGCGTGTTCAGTTTTGTAGGTTTGTTGTAATGTCTGCCAGGGATAACAGCAATTTTCTGAAGATCATACTATTTACCGATGAAGCAACCTTCACAAACCATGGGCGTGTAAATTTACGAAATATGCACTTCTGGGCGATGGAGAATCCACGTTGGATCAGGCACGTGGAGCACCAGCGACAGTGAAAAGTGAACGTGTGGTGTGGAATAATTGGAGACTACGTCATTCAAGGGATAATGACCGGCTGTACATACGCTCATTTCCTCAGAGAGACCTTACCGACACTTCTGGAAGACATACCGTTGGACCAACGTCGTGATATGTGGTTTCAGCATTATGGTTGTCCTGTGCATTTTGCTTTTGTGGTGAAGCAAGTTTTAAATGAAACGTTTCCAAACGGGTGGTTTGAGCGTGGTGATGTTGTAAGATGGGCAGCTCGCTCCCACGACCTCACACCTCTCGATTTTTTCCTGGGAGAAACACTGAAAGATAGGGTGTACAACACGGTTCCTACGACGTCAGAAGACACTCAGGAACGCATTGTGGCAGATTGCAGAGGCATTACACCAGAAACACTTCAGGCCGCTCGTCGCTTGCTACATGTGCCTTTACAGGTGTGTATTGCTGCCGATGGTAAACACAGAGCACATGCTGTGGAAAGACCTAATGTGAAGCAACTGTGCTCTTTCGTACTATGCATGCGGATGCGATTGCATTTCTCCTTAGGTTAATTTGTTATATTTTTGTTGTGCATCTGTACGCACTCATTCCTCAGTACAGTTATTGACTAGTAAACAAATCTCCTGAATGCGTTCGTATCTCAATAAAATGTAATGTATTGATATCAGACTTGCACTCACATTGCCCGTCTTCCCTCCGCTGCAGTGCTCTCCTTTGTCGAATATCGTATTCCAGGCCCCTTGCCCCATTAAGGCGCTACGCTTCTCTAAGGAAGAGGTCGCGCCAGGATGAGTCATGGCGTGTGTTGCTTGCTTACAGCTGTCAGTACAGGTTCACTGCCCCCATGCAACCGGCCCACTTAACTTAATCATATTTGCACATTATTTCTCGGAGTTTCTGTGTTACTTTCCATTGCGTATGCCATATCCATGAATTCCTCTTTGCGCGTACTTTCAGATACCGTAGAAATAAATGTGTTTCCAGGGGAAAAATAATATGTGGTTTTATTATTTATGTCCATATACGTATTACGAATATTCACTTTACGGAAAATTACCTACCCCAGTGAGTAATTTAATTTAGCGAGAAACGCATTTTGTGATTTGCAACCGTTCCGGAAATGTTGGGGGTGTCCATGTTAGGCGGACCATTTTGTAAATATTCCACGTAGCAATACAACTCGAAATGCTCACAAAACAAAAATAAGTTTACATAATCTGTATTCTGTAGTTTTGAAGTGAGTCGACACGTGATTCGACAAATAGTTTACAAATATTGCTATAAAATAATATGTTGAGAGGACTGAGCTACGTGAAAAATATAATTTAACATTAGTATAGTGTGCTTAAGTTGTTCTAGGGGGTAAATGGAATACAGATATTTGGACACAGTTGTAAAAATGAAATATGCAGTCCGTTATCTTGAGGAATACGCCAACCGCAACTACACAACTGCTCTATCTCCAAACAAGCTTCTCCTCAAGGTTGGGGCTCCATTAATTGTGCCGCCAAAACGCTGCAATACTCCCAGGCTGTAAGTGAAGGCCTAGCAAAAATATGAAATCGAGGCCCCATACTTCATTGTATGTCCGGAGTGTTTAAGGTTTCATGTCGCACCTATCTCCCATCCCATCCGATTGCCCTTCAAAAGTTAGGAGACTGCAATGCCTCCAGCTAACTCCACCTCGAGGTCTGTTTGAGGTCCAGGGATAGTCGCTTAAGGTGGCAGGGAGATAATTTCGAGATGACTGCTTCTCACATGGGAAAAGTGGCCTGCTCCAGCATAAGCTCACCTAGCAACTGGGGATCCAGGCACCTGAGAGCAGAGCCACTAATGTGTTGTGCAAAGTGGTCCTTCGGTTAAGTAAATTACTAGCTTCTTCATGTAGTACATGCAGGCGAATCCGCTGGGAGAATACGAATTATTATATAAGTGTAAGCAAAGATGCATGGGTTTTACAAGCTTGACTCGCAGTTGATTCTAAGAAAGTTACTCCTTAGATATTGAAAATTATAAACGTTTGTTTGAAAGAATAAAACTGATACGAGCTCATCACTCAACAAGTATAAACTGTGTATTAACATAATGAGCACACATCATCGGGCTTTCAAATGACTTATTAACCTATTTATGTATGAAGAACATGTATTTAATTTTAATATCCATTTATACTGTGGTATGGTACATAATTTACAGAGAGCTTGGTATAAAAATATTTCTATTGTATTTTGAATATCTGTACCTATTTTAATTCATTCATATCGGTGTTGATTTTAAGAATTTTCAATACATTTCAATTGCCACGCTCAGTTATCGTTGTCATACGCCATAGCGTAGACGTTAATGGTGTACTAAATAAAAGAAAAATTATTCACACTACCGGTTATCATACTAAAGTTATATTTTTGACCAGCAAAATATTTCCTAAGACAAAATATATTATGCAACGTTAACGGAAGCAACACGCAATAATATACCCTCTGCTGCAAGGAACCATAAATGTTTATGGTGTGATAACGCCCTTACTCAGTGCAAACAACCACTTCACGAGAACCCAATGATAGGTAAAGAAAGTCTTCAAGATTGACGGCGCCCCAAGTATAAATTACTCTGGAATAGAGTATAGTTAGATGCAATTGTTTAAAGCGTAGGCAGAGCTGCGGATTCAATAGTGAGGAACGAGGTCTGTAACGTGCTGAGGAAGGAACATTTATCATATTTCCCCACAATCAAGAGCACCACGCACTCCAAGAACTATTACCGCAGCGAATACTGGTTCGCGCGCCGATACATTGTCTCAGAAGCCGATTAGCTTCACTAATAAAATAAAGGCCAAAGGAACTTAGTCACGTAAGGAAATAGAAGAGAAGGAAGATAAGCGCAATAAAAAAGAAGAAAAAATTTGGCTCGCTTTTAGGCCGAAATGCAGGTGTAGATGTCACAAGTGAGAGATTCAGCATCTAATGAGAAAAAATTTTATTTGGCAAATTGAATTTCCTTTATTGTATACACTCCAAGGTTACGCGCACCTATGAAATATTTGTTGTTTCCAACCACCAACATATGTGTCGTGAGGAATGAGTTGTCGGAATACCGCCCTTATTATTTTTCTGATCATAAAAGCAATATTTATTTTAGTTACGTATTTTTTATGAAAACGATTTATTTACTTTTATCATTAACATAACAGTGGGTATGCATTCGTGATGTCCCGTGTTCGATTCCTGGTGCGGCCATATTGCTTTTGGATTCCTGTGATCGTTCCTTAATACAGGCCCCGGCTGATTCTTTACTAATTCCTNCGGTGCGGCCATATTGCTTTTGGATTCCTGTGATCGTTCCTTAATACAGGCCCCGGCTGATTCTTTACTAATTCCTGGAATGAATGGTGTTCCTTTACTGAGGCCGTCGCCGTTCTGGGACATTCGAAATACTAACTAAATAAAAAATGCGCTCACGCACCAGAGTTATTTTGCTCGTTTGGATCACAGAAGCAAGGCAGCCATAAAGACGACGCTCACACACATATAAAGTGCTCCGTCACCCCTACGCGCAAAGTACTGATAGGCATGCAGTTTATGTCACACTGCGTGCAACTACGGGACGTTCAGTAGAACTTTACTGAACAAAATTTTGTATAAGATTTTCAAGGTTAATTAAGCACTTCCGAAAGCCCTCATAGAGATCTATGTTGCTTTTGGTTTCGGTCCTTCTAGCATATGAACAATCACCATTGTCGTGGGGATAATCACTTTATTCATGCTCAATCCATGTGATGTCGTTGATTGGTCAGGGACTTAAATGTATTTCTATTAACTATTTGCGGGCTCCTCATACTTTTCAAATCAAGCCTTTGAAAAATCACTTAATTAATAACGTGCAACATAAACAAGCTTTTTGCATTACCCAGTGAGGTACAAATTACAAGAGGCTTCCGAAGACTCCAGAAAATACACAGCAAAACTCTGTCAAACCATAGAGTAAAGATATTCCTAGAGTGGACTTCCCTAGGTTTATGTTTCTGACCACTCCAGCAGGTAAGAATCTGTAGTTCTTGGTATGAACACCACGTAGCGCTGGTCCATTTTCGTGACGGCTGCGTGGGGAAGTCGGCAGCGTTGCCACTGTGACATCTACCCTCTCTCTCACTCATACTCCATCTCTGTCGCTCCCAGACCAAACCCCACAACAGTTGTGAATGTCTGCTGTACCCACGAAACTGAGACAGACAAGATGGCGGGCACCCGAGAAATTACCTCAAGTCGTATATGTCCGTTTACGAAAAGATTATGGGATCTGTAAAACGTATGTATATACAAAATGAAACTTAATGTACGCGTAAGTAACGGGAAACGTTGCAAATTACTAACACAGTCGTAATAAAACAGCAAACACAACTTTGTAAAATACGCGATAAATGTGGATTTAGGTATTGTATATACATTATCACACGGAATTTCTGGAGGTTGTGTTTGAAGATCAGTGGGTTCACGCGCGGGTCTGCGCCACATAATGTTAGGCATCAGAGTTCAAATTCTCTGTCTTGTAAAGAAATTTTTATGTCACACATTATTAATTTTTATAACTTATGTTATTGTTACAAAACGTTTATTTCCAGAATCATTTTGTGTAAAAGTAATAGGGACGTAAGTAAGAGTACAGAGCAATCTACTAGCTGTGGTTGTTTGCTAATCAAATCGATTGGTTTCTGAAGTAGATAATTTGAGATATGTAGCATGAGCAATATTAACAGGCACGTAAAAGCCCACAGTTTAATATTATGATAGTTTTGCCTTCTTTTGGTTTTCTAACCGTTAGAGCTTGTTAAATTATGGAAAGCACAAAATTGATTATTATGCTCATTAATGATACATATGTAAATTCATTGGTGCAACAGGGGAAGNAGAGTACAGAGCAATCTACTAGCTGTGGTTGTTTGCTAATCAAATCGATTGGTTTCTGAAGTAGATAATTTGAGATGTGTAGCATGAGCAATATTAACAGGCACGTAAAAGCCCACAGTTTAATATTATGATAGTTTTGCCTTCTTTTGGTTTTCTAACCGTTAGAGCTTGTTAGATTATGGAAAGCACAAAATTGATTATTATGCTCATTAATGATACATATGTAAATTCATTGGTGCAACAGGGGAAGNAATTATGGAAAGCACAAAATTGATTATTATGCTCATTAATGATACATATGTAAATTCATTGGTGCAACAGGGGAAGGGGGGTGATATCATGACATATCACCCCTCTCCCTGCCCCCTCGAATTGGAATTAAAATATTCAAAAATAAAATTTGGAATCAAAGTGACAAGTTTTATTTTATGTTAATAAAAGAAATGTGTGATCCCCTTGAAAATGCCATTGATCATAAATAACATATTAACTATTTATTTGTAGTATTATAGCTTTCGTATTTTGTCCAAAAATAGCAATATGAAATCTCCCTCCGCCCCCTCAAAAAAAATTCTTCACTACGCCTGTGTTAAAATAATTTGCTAATGTTTTGATGAGTGGCGTAAATGTCCGTCGTACATACATGTGAATGCAGTACTATGTTTTCCATACATAAGCAGTGCCGTTACTAATATCATGTTCCATTCCATAATAATAGTACTCCTACTTAGAAACCTAAATAAATGCAGTCTTCAGTGGAAAGACACAATCTTCGTACTTTTGGATGCACCACAAAGCACCTACATATAATTTAACATTTGGTTGCATTTGTAACCGTTTAGGTAACGTATGGGAATGAACTGATGCGTTCTTTCTTCTCATCTGCTAAGGAAATTTGAATGCCGGTTGTGCCCATGGGTATAACAGAAGGTAGCAGAAATTGGGTATCGAGTAGTGCCGGCTTAAAAGACTCACGCCTCTTGCAGAATTTAGGCACCGGAATCATCATAATACTTTTTTTAAATATCGGAAGCAATACTTTTTTGAAAATATTATACACTACATACTGCTAGTATCTTACTGACATAACAAAACTAACACTGTTTAGTGGTAGGGGAATGCTAGTAAAGATGAAAAAATACCCACGATGATCGAATCGAAACTAAATTTTCTGTATGAATTAACACCCCCCATTATGAAGATGATCTTACAAGTTATAAAATATGTTTCGTTCGAATAGTATAATCATGCAAACAAAATGAGTGGTCATTACCAAAAAAAAAGTATTTATTCATTCAACAAATCATGAAGCACAGAGAACATAAATACTTTTAGGAAAAGTAAGATGCCACAAAGTTAACACACAAAGATGCCCTGCTGTCACAAATAATTCACATTGTTTCATATTGTTTGTAAATTCTTATCATTATCCAATTGTAGGCTAGGAGACGACAAGCATTCCAGAATACATGAAATAATTTTGACATAGCGAAGATATTTACAGATTTGTTTCCTGTTTTTCTTGGTAACAACTGTACACTATGAAAAGAGAAATTATTTGATTCAACTGCGTTTAAACACACCTGCGCACTTTANTTCTTGGTAACAACTGTACACTATGAAAAGAGAAATTATTTGATTCAACTGCGTTTAAACACACCTGCGCACTTTATTGTATCGTAAGCTGCGATGTCTGAGGTAAAGCTGGGTTTACGATATAAAATTGAAGCGTTAAATTATGCGTTAAGACGTGTGCAGAACAAACGAAAGTTTGTTACCTCATGTATTGGTTTCCAATGGAACTTAGCAAGTTGTGTGCGTTCTTGGGATTTCCGTAGGCGTTCAAAGAAATAGTTATATTTTATATCTTAAGTGAAACTCGTGAGGCGACGACCACTCAGAACACAGCAGAGGCTGTCGTTGGCGGGAAACGGTTATTTACAGTAATGTNTTAAGTGAAACTCGTGAGGCGACGACCACTCAGAACACAGCAGAGGCTGTCGTTGGCGGGAAACGGTTATTTACAGTAATGTAAGTATAAATAATGTTTAAACGTTGTGTGTGTGCACATGTTAACGATTATATTTGTTCACAAAAATAAGCTTCNTTCTTGGTAACAACTGTACACTATGAAAAGAGAAATTATTTGATTCAACTGCGTTTAAACACACCTGCGCACTTTAGTGTATCGTAAGCGGCGATGTCTGAGGTAAAGCTGGGTTAACGATATAAAATTGAAGCGTTAAATTATGCGTTAAGACGTGTGCAGAACAAACGAAAGTTTGTTACCTCATGTATTGGTTTCCAATGGAACTTAGCAAGTTGTGTGCGTTCTTGGGATTTCCGTAGGCGTTCAAAGAAATAGTTATATTTTATATCTTAAGTGAAACTCGTGAGGCNTGGTTATATTTTATATCTTAAGTGAAACTCGTGAGGCGACGACCACTCAGAACACAGCAGAGGCTGTCGTTGGCGGGAAACGGTTATTTACAGTAAAGTAAGTATAAATAATGTTTAAACGTTGTGTGTGTGCACATGTTAACGATTATATTTGTTCACAAAAATAAGCTTCNAGTAAGTATAAATAATGTTTAAACGTTGTGTGTGTGCACATGTTAACGATTATATTTGTTCACAAAAATAAGCTTCTCTGATATAAAATGTCGGTTTTGAAGTATGAGGTGCTTAAATATGGTTGTTATATACAAAGACATGTAGGGAACAAAGGTAAACACGACAGGCTTGCAGCCTGTTTCCATTGACTATAATTAATAATTAAAACAATATTGGAAACTGAAAATACAGAATACGTGTTTCCGTATGACAGATAAGAGCTTACTGCCTAATTCTTTATGCTTATTTGTTTTTAAATTTTCAACTTATCTTAACTATTAGCGAGTGGCACCGAGTCATTGCATTAATTTAATGTTTAGTGTAGAAATACTTCTATTGTTTTATTTAGTCTCAAGTAGAATATTGTGACTCTCTTCGTTATTTATAGTTTTTATGCGTTCGTTAGTGTTAACATTACTGATAATAACTTCAGTGTCAACTTTTTTCGCACTGTTATGTGTTTGAGGTTTCAGTGTAGAATATAAAAATGTGTGCCGTGTTAAACTCGTGTAACTGTAAACACACATAGCTGCCAGATTTTCAGACAATAACCACTAATGCACATCATTATTGTAAACATGGATCTTACAGAGACGACAATTGTATTGTCGCNAATAACCACTAATGCACATCATTATTGTAAACATGGATCTTACAGAGACGACAATTGTATTGTCGCTTTAAAACCAACATCTGTTAGAGTTGAGCCTTATATGTGATTATCAATGTCCTATTCCCGCAGTATGCATAAGTTTTTCTGCTTTATGAGATGCACACTGATACAACGTTTNTGTGATTATCAATGTCCTATTCCCGCAGTATGCATAAGTTTTTCTGCTTTATGAGATGCACACTGATACAACGTTTTCATTCGTCTAAGTACGTAAATGTTGTACGTGTCTCGGCAAATGACATACGCACGTACACGGGGAAACGAATGTGTGTGCGTCTCGCGCCCTTACAGCCCATAGGTTACTATTTTTAAAAGCTATTTATATGATGTTTATTAATGTTACTCCTAATATTTATATTTCTAAAGAGCGGTATGGAGGCATTAACTTTCGAAAAAAGCCACTGAGAAAAGTTCTAAACAATGTTTACTCTTAAACCTTTAATGATGTAGAAGAGCCAGGATAATAATTACCAGTTCTCTTCGTGATTTGTTATAAACCGGGTGTGACAATGAACTTAGAATTAATATGCAGGGCAGTGAGAACACTGCAAATTTTTACTAGGCAAGGCATGGGTGAATGTAAAAGTTATATCACAATTCAAAAATAAATTTTTATTAATACTATCATTAGTGTTAAAATAAAATTTGCCTCCAGTTTTTACCAGTTTTAATAATACATTATAGATAACTGCGTTTACTGCGTCAAATAGTCATTCATTAATTTCTTGACTAAATGTTTATGATTGATTAATAGCAACACATTCATTATCATGCGCTTTTCAGCTACAGCTCCTAATGGGTTGGTAATTATAAATCTATGCGCCTACGTTCCAGCACAGATTCAGTATTTGTTTTCCGTCAAAATGCTTGATCAGAATCTTATCAGCTGGCTAGTTTCTGTAACGGGTGCACTTAAGTATACCTGTCGGAATGTAACAAGTGTCGAGCCGAAAGGAGTATGCTTATATACATAAGTGCATTCCTAGGTACGTACGCAGCCTTAATGACACTCGAATCGACAAATTTNAAAGGAGTATGCTTATATACATAAGTGCATTCCTAGGTACGTACGCAGCCTTAATGACACTCGAATCGACAAATTTAACGTACTGATATAAACATGCTTGTCAGTGGAAACATCATCTAGTGTTGGGGTTTGAGTAAACACTGAGTCACATTGTAGACATTCGTGCGTCCAACATATATTGCTCGAATAGTGAACAATAATTTCCTGTTAATTTTCTTTCGCATAAGAACGGAATGAAAACGCTACTATGATGTATGACATAATTCATGATTAATATCAAATTTGTAATTGTATGTGCTTACAGTACTAGTATTTTATCATGGACACCTAACCTATAGTAAAATAATAAATTATAATTAAAAACTGTGACAATTGTAAATTTTTGATGATTCATTTTCGCAGAGGTAAATAAAAGCAAATAGTAGATGATGTCACTGCAAATTTCAGCAAATACAGAATTCTACGAGAGAAATGAAACACATGCCATGGTCCCCACTAGTAAATCATGAGTTGACTATTCACAGCTGCAACAAAAGCTGATAACTCGCGTGTGACAGGCTCGCTTTAGCAGAACGTGAACGAACACGTGGGTGAGCCGAGGCCAGGGTGATTACTTACTTCTGCCGGCTGCAGAGCTGGCAACACCGCGCGGATGGCGAAGTATTTTGACTGCTGCGTCGTTTACTGCCTGCTAACTCCCAGTCAAGAACACTAGCGCTCCTCTGAATCATCCCAATAACTTACACAACAAACTGGTCAGACTTTTCCTTATCCTACGGTCGCTCTAGTCTACATCTTTCCTCAACGGTCAACCTTAAAGGGTGTCTGAATAAATGTTTACATATTTTTTTGTGATATATGTGTGTTACACAGTTGTAACAAAAACGCCAAATAGTGCTTTATCGTGATTTCTGTATTTTTTTATCCATTGACATTTTCGGTTTTAGTGTTAACGCGTTTTAAATTGATTTTAATACCCTCTCAATTACACGGATACAAAAAAAAACAATCAAAATTTAACTTTTTGTGAGTTATGTAAAATTTTTCTCTGAACTTAATTATATGAGAATAAAAATCAAATGTTAAATTCTTCAACATCCATTTCCTAGAAGTTCATTATCATGTTTAAACTTAATCTATTTGAAACAGAGGTTAATAAATTATTTTGTTAAAAAATTTGGGAACAAAAATATTACTACATATGTATATCAATGATACTTAATGGAAAATGGAAAGTTTTTAATTTATAGGTTTAACTTTGAAATATTACGTTAATACAAATTTGTTAGGCTTATAATTTCAACTGAAAGGTCCGATGTATGCTTATCCCGATAGCAGTTTATCACACTAAGAACTACATTACGATTAAACTTTAGTAATATTTAAATGATTTACAGTGGTTGCACAATTTTTTATATTCCATTCGATTTCTTATTTTAGCTCACTGAGTATCATTTCACCACACGTTAAAATTGACAATGCTGTAAACGTAAATACNATTTCAACTGAAAGGTCCGATGTATGCTTATCCCGATAGCAGTTTATCACACTAAGAACTACATTACGATTAAACTCTAGTAATATTTAAATGATTTACAGTGGTTGCACAATTTTTTATATTCCGTTCGATTTCTTATTTTAGCTCACTGAGTATCATTTCACCACACGTTAAAATTGACAATGCTGTAAACGTAAATACTACTATAAATGTTTAAACATACGACGAAAATATCGTTATAGTTATAATTCTTGCTGTAATAAATTTTAAAATGTTTCAATTAATCATTGAATAAAAAATGGCACATATCATAATATTAGAGGCCTGAAATTTTACCCATATTTTTTGTGACTATTAGAATCATCGCGTGCGTTAATAAATAGATTATAATTATATATATAATATGCACATATACGTATACATATATAAAATATGTGTGAGTACACGAAAAACTAACTACGTACTTAGATCACATGTGTGTTATTGTGAAATTCACTTCTCTTTATTCTTCTGAACAATGTAATATTTGGGTCATTCAATTTATCTTTTTTTCCGTTCTGTACGATATAATTTCTAAAACATTTTAAAGAATTTGCGATATTATAGAGGGATTTCAATGCCTTTCGGGCTTATAACCATCGTATATCTGCAGGAGTAACGTCACAGGAACTTCTATATTGCATGCGAGCGTCTACAAAAGCAGTCCTCTTTATCGGTATTTTGTTTCGCATGGTCNATCACAGGAACTTCTATATTGCATGCGAGCGTCTACAAAAGCAGTCCTCTTTATCGGTATTTTGTTTCGCATGGTCCCTGTAGGACAAACACGGCACTGTGCCTTTGCGTCAATGGCTCAGTTTTTTTAGAGAAAAAAAAATACTTTCCCTCTTTTTCGGGAGGACTGGCCGGCTTTAGGCCGTATGTCCGCGCGCGGTGAAATATTGATGCCAAAACAAGTCTCGTGTTTGCCTTCCGCGCGAGCGGGGCCGAACTGAAAGCTGATTGGCTGTCGAGATTGCACACAACCTTTCGTTCAAAGATTTATTAAAACGACCAGCAACTACGCATTTGTAAATAATTATTTTCTGTTATTCGTGGACTCTTAATTTTTCTCCTTCACTATATGTTTTGGATTTTATAGCGCACAAAATGGAGTAATCGTTAGAATAAATTTGTTGCCCGGAAACCCAAAACAGTAGCATTGCGCGAAAAACTGTGACGCCACTTTATCTTGGTCATCCATCACTGCAAATGAATATTAAATGCATTTTACGACGAAAATTTGAAAGTAGGAAAAGTGATGCTTTTCAATGTGAAGATAAAATTCCTGAATACAGTTCTGATATATTTATAAAAATTAGTCGTATCGAAGCAAATGTTAACTAGCTTTCAAGAAATTTCTACGATTTAAAACTTTTCGATGCAGTTAATAGGCGGGAGGCTTAAAAATNAATGTTAACTAGCTTTCAAGAAATTTCTACGATTTAAAACTTTTCGATGCAGTTAATAGGCGGGAGGCTTAAAAATTGTATAATTTCTCAAAGGGTTTTAATTTTATTGTAAAATCAAGTGACATAATTAAATTAAATAATAGCATGTACTACGTATTTTAAATCTTGTTTTATGTACTAGAAAGTATTTTAGTTGACTCCCGAACACTTCAATAGTACAACGGGTCTTCCAACTCGGAGTCGTGTCATGAGATATTTACTTAAACTGTCACCTGTTCGGTCTCCCCGTCAATTTACCGCAATGTGAAAGTTGTTATATCCACCAAGAACGCTACAGGGATACACTTTCCGAAGACGAACACACACTGAACCATTCTGGAGTGTCTGGAGACTACTGTGCGTACAACAATACATTATTGTAAAACAACTTTTGGCAGTTCAGCTAAAGAACCTTAAAGTAAAAACACACTTTAATTGCTTGGTTCGAAAATAAATGTTATTCAAATAAGGATGATTTTGAACAATATTTGCAAATTAAAGTTTTTTGTATTACATGCAGAGAAAATAACTTTGCAATCGTGCTGTTTGAACAGACGTGTATTTAATGTTAAGATATTCGTTACTACGTCTGTTCTTCAGTTTCGTTAATTATTTTCTTAAAATGCTAATTTTTTGAAAGTGAGTGCGGTCATTTAATCAAGTCCGTGTAATTATATACATTACTACTGTTCATGTATCGCGAATCACTCACGGAAATATATAAAACTGTGACTTTGCACAAAAACGTATTAAGTAAAAAGAAAAGGAATCGCGGTTGGGTTTGTGTTCCGTCGTTATAATTCTAATAATGTGGTCGACAATGGGCATATTCTCACTTGTGTGGCGTGGTGCACATGACCGTTGGTTGTGGTTTTTGACGTGACAACGTCTTATAATTCGATAGAGCCGGCTGCACGCACGAAAAAACATGACTCATGCGGCGTTACCTCGCTCTGAGGCGTTCCATGTAAGGCTTGAAGTGCAAGCGAGAGCGCGGAACGAGCGAAAAAACATTCATCAAATTCATGAAAGACATGTTTAATGTCGATTGTGCATCAGACGTTAATAACTCAACAACACTAGGAGGCACCACCATCGATTTGACTTTTTCAAGACACATTAAACTCGAAACACTCCCTTTCATTTCCTACTTTTCCTATCATCGTCCTATTCTCAACAGAATAACACAGATTGTAAGAAATTAAATATTACACATGTTTAAAAGTTGTAAAACAATTGCTCAACGCACATTTATACTTGTAAAAACTATTAAATTGTAAAAAAAAAATTGACATAATTGTATTTATGCGTACAAATAAATCTCACTTGATCAATTTCATTGTGATTTCCAATTACCTCCTTCTCTATATACATACAAATCTATTAAACAAATGAAATTAAAATTTTCTTTTGAAAAATGCTACCATTCCATCAGCATTTTCTTAAGACGTTGTCACGTTCAACTATCGTCAGTAAACCGACTTTACAGACAACCAATTTTTTTCGGGGTAATTTATTCACCCTGCTCTTGGTGAAATTCGTGGCTTGATGGGTTGTGTCTTCAGCTTATAACGTGAGGATGTTGAGTTAAATGCCCGAGCACGATATGTGCGTCAAATCTACTGATAGTTTTCTATATTGGGTTTTCTTTCACCCTTCCTTATTCAGCCTGTGCCAATTCCTCGCCTAGTGGCATCTCTCCCAATCTTCAGGCTGACAGTAACTACATAAACGTCTGTGGACAGACGAGGCCATAGCTGATGTGCGTGCACGTGTGAAAACGCGCCATTTATTTGCCAACTGCCCTAGGTTAGCTAGAACTGCAAGAATACTCATTCTACTAGTATTGTAGGTCAGTTTAAACTATGAGAAACACGTATCCAAACACTATCCTAGGTTAGTTTACGGGCTCCTGTTAGGTTGGGATATCGTCTTTAAATGTGATATCTGTAAACGTACTTGAGCATTAATGATGGCCGCTTACAAACGCACGCGGGGCCACGGTGGCGTAGGGGATAGATTGCTCGCCTCCCACCTAGGCGAACCGGGTTCGATTCCCGGCAAGGTCACTCCCGGGTTTTCGCATGTGAGAATCGTGCCGGACGATACTAGTCGGCGTATTTTCTCGGGGATCTCCCGTTTCCCCGACCTTTCATTCTGGTTCTGCTCCATACTCACCTCACTTCAACCCCATCGGCTCTCAGTACCTCGGTGTTAAGAATTCTCTTCACTCCACAAACGGACGCGTGGTAACCACGCCCTCTGCGGCCCACAGACAACTGCGTAGGAACGTGCAGGTTTGATCCTCACTGGGGTGGGTCCCCGACAAAGGCCATGGCCGAGTTCTTCCCATTCCTTCCCCAATCCCTCCTTCCCGAGCAACTTGCACCGTTTCTAATGATATCGCTGTCGACGAGAAGTTACGCTTAACTACCTACCTGGGACATTTCAGCCTTCTCCTCTTAAGGCCGGGCTACAACTGATTTAACACAGAACATAGCACACGGCACTCACCACAATGACGCAAAGAAAAAACAGCACAGGGGAGGCGCACAGAAGGTAGGCTGGCTCAGGCACGGTTGCAACTGTAATGCTATTACTTGCCTGCACTTATAAAACCACAGCACAGACACCATGATATCATCATTGCCATTCAGGGCCAGGTATCAAGGAGTAAGTATGCGGTGGCTTGCATAGCTCACCGACGCCTCAAGTTAAGCATATCCGACCCTGCACAGAGTACCGGGCTCTGGTGGGAGCCCATGAACCTTCAAGTTGTGACTGTGTGTAGTACATGTTAATGAAGCGCACAGAAGGTAGGGCTATAGTCTACAATTCCTGTGCGTGCGCGACCAATCACAAAGTGGATACCACCGAGTTCGTGTGAATATTAAAATGGCTGAAAAAGTCGCAGATTTTTTCGAGTGCTCGGAGAGTTTTCCGCTATTTAAAATATAGTTTGTTTTAATTGAGATTGTTATTGTATGAGCTGTGCATGTTAAGTTGAAATGCATGGAGTAGAATATTTCTCAAAATCACGACACGAGCAGTAAAGTAAACTAAGCTGTGAACAGAATTTTTTTTTTTCATTTCAATGCTGCCAACACACGCACACGCAGTTTACCGAGCATCGTTTCCTTTAATTTTCAGGTCTCTTATTTTTGTCAACATCCGTGGTTTTTTTGCCCGTGTGCTACTTTGATTGCGTAGCCTTCGTATTTATGCCGCGCGCGTGTTCTGTGCCGTCGCACGTGCTGGGCGTGAGCTAAATCAATTATAGCCCCGGTCTTTAGGACAAGCCTACCCGGTAAGAGGCCGCACTGGCGAATTGCTCAGATAACTCGCCTCCCACCACGGCTTCCACGTTCGATTGCCGGCAGGGTCACTCCCGATTACCGCAGTTGGAAACGTGGCGGACGGTGCCGTTTGCCAGTGGGTTCTTCCTGGTTACTCACGTCCCCTTCGCCACTACATTCTGCCACATGATCCATCACCCCCACCCCACCCTCTTCACATAATACCCATCGGCGTGGATGACATTAGCTGTTAGCCGCCAACAAAATCTCTCTTAATTTCCGGCGCGTAAACTGCCATACCGAGGTCGACGACTTCCTTCGTCTCGCAAGGGAACTATGTACGGATTTTATCATTTTCATTTGCTCCTCAAGAGTGGAGTTGGTTTTGAGAAAAATTATCTTTGTATCCAAAGCCTATATCCGTGAGATTGTGCACGTTTTTACCTTAAAAGCAACCTAAAGCATTCGCAGATTGCAATGGCTCTTCATAAAATTCTAAGATTTAACTTTGGAGGCTTATGTCACAAACTTAGAATTTTATCATTCTGTGACGTTATATGAAATAAGTAGTTCTCCCTGAACATTCTGAGCATTAATTATGCACGGAGAAAAAGTTATCTTAAAATTTCCTTACGAGAGGTTTAGGAAAAATGTGTTGTTTAAAATACACCTTACATCGACAATGTCTGGATCTGATAAGTTGATACTTTTTAAAATTATACCTGCAGAATAAACAATATGGTCAACAAATTTTGTTCTACATTTACGTAAGCTCGGTGCGAATTGCCACAATTTCTGGTTTCAAGGTTTACCGCAGCATGTGTTTGCAAAACACAGATGACATTATCTCCGAGTAGATAATACCTCTAATGTATCATAATATTTCCTCGTGCAATGATGTGAGTTGTTCCATTTATCTTCTCCGTTGGTAGCATCTAAAGTTTCAAATATCATTTCCGATAAACTTTACTAAACAAATAAATTACTCTCAATGTTATAAAAAATTTAAAATTTAAATTTTATATTTTATTTTAATAACCCATCAGTTTAAGAATTCTGAGCTATTGCAAGATTATACAAATGAGATAGTTACATATGCCAAAGCGTTGTAATAAAGACCGAATAGTAAATATTGGTATACGTTCCTTTCACGAATGTGTCGCCACCAATTGGGTTGTTTGATTTTCCCGGATATTTCCGGTATATGTGCATTTAACATTTGCAACAGTATTTCCTGGATAAATTAACGGGTTATCAGCAAATATAGCACGAAGATCTTCCTTTGCCACTGTTGGGAGTTCATTTGTTNGCCTGGATAAATTAACGGGTTATCAGCAAATATAGCACGAAGATCTTCCTTTGCCACTGTTGGGAGTTCATTTGTTTTTACTTCTAAATTACTCAAATTTCCAGTTCTATATATACGGAAAACTTTGTTTCTTTCCATATTTCGAAAACTATTCAGAATATAACAATTAAAAAATAAATTATCAAATAGTTGTTTTCTAAATTATTACTAAATATTAGTTTTTAGTTGACTAAATATCGTATTTATGCAGGCAAATGTTCGAAAATCCTCATTTATAATCTTTGTATACGTCATAAAACATCTTTGTTATCATCACAAAATAGCCTATACGCAAAATCTTAAAAGTTTGCTTTTCTTTCCTTTTACACCACTGCACTTACAGCGTGCGTGTTTTTTCTTCTTATTGATGATAGCGCTAACAAGGGTACATNCTTTCCTTTTACACCACTGCACTTACAGCGTGCGTGTTTTTTCTTCTTATTGATGATAGCGCTAACAAGGGTACATATCGCTGGAACTTCAAGGTAAGTCATAGCATATTTCTCCTTATGGCGAGACTCGTTTACAGTCGTTCGCGTGGTTGCTGTTTCCGATGCTTGAGACTTTCAGTTTGGTTGCATAGTTTGCCGAACACTCGTTTCCTTGCATATATTGTCAAATAATTTTAATAACACAGAATCCCATATTCATAATTATTAGATGAGTAAACCCCTCACAACGTACTACAAACAAGTNATAATTATTAGATGAGTAAACCCCTCACAACGTACTACAAACAAGTTAACCCCTAATAGTGGACCTCATTATTTGAACAAAAGGCAATTTCCCAGGTCATCATCATGTGAATTCGAACACAAGTAACACCTAATTCTTTAATTTTAAGTAATAATCCACATTGCTTGGACATTAAAAAACTAACACATTACTGCCAGCTGGTTATTTAAGTTGTAAATTTCCAGAAACGATAACTCAGAATTTAGTTTTGGTTTTTTTTTGTTTCAATTTAGAGTGTAAAATATCATTTTTCTTTCATACCAGTTTCTCTTCTCATTTTCCTCCAGTCCTTCAGTTCTAGGTGGTACACATTCCAACTTCATTGTGTAGTCATGCGTAAATCTCGGGGAGATATTTCTCCTCCAGGTGAAGCATAAATTTCCTATAATTTTATGTTATAAAGTTATGCATTTTATTTCCTAATATATTTGATATATAATTGAAAACTGATATTCCAACTCATTTCTAATTCCCATATTGGGCAGTATGTGATGCCACAGTACAATACAAAGAACTTTTTAAGTGAAATGTTCACTCTTTCATTATCAGACGTTCTTTTGTGACACTTAAGCATTCATCAAGTCATCCATTTGCGCGTAACGACAAATTAAATTTGTGTACAGAAAACGCACTATTGTTCAAACCTCTGCCACATAGAAAAATATGTTTTAAACAAGTCATTCAGTTTCTTTTTCCCCTTTCCCCAAGGACATGAATAAACGCTGATTTAAACTAGCGTCACACGAACGTTTCCCACAATTTGTACCTAGAACTTTCCTTTCCCGAACCTGACATTTCCAGATTTGTCTGACATCACAATTTACTTAATAAACTCGTTCGGAACATTCGGAAACCGTTTCAAACACTACGAAATGTCGCCGGCATTCAGCGCCACGCCCTTGAAAGTTCTCAACTTCACGGCAAACGAATCACGGAGCTGTGCAGCCTGGCCGTTACAGTTTCCATACGAAAGGTTTCAAACCCTGCTTTGTTGGCAGCTGTCACTTCCGGAACTGCGTGAGGGCTTAACGGGCGAGTTCAGAAGGGCGTATCGGAATTTCGCCCTCTCCAGCGTGGGAGCGCAGCTGAACTGAGATCTCTCTGTTTCCGTGAAAAATTTCACCCACGCATGTCAAATTCAGCGGATCGGATAAGTGTACCTGTATATAGCATACAATACAAAGAGAGCGGTGTAATCCCTTCATATGTCACAAGCGCAGGCATTAGCCTCACACAGAAATTTTATGCTTTATTATTTTCTTAAAAGAAACAGTTCCGAAACAGGTTTACAGCTATTTCTGTATTAAAAATATCCAATAATAAAAATACACCAATAAAATTGCTTATTTTCCCACGTCACAAAATAAAGCATGGAAATTATGTACGAGTATATATTTGTAAACAGAATGAGTCTGAAAAAACCTCGACAAACTCAACTTTGTTATGAAATGATCAGGCCTTAGCTGGACGGCCTGCCTGATCACACCTTCAAACATTAAATCAGGGCACGAGCGTGATTGTAATAAAGCCTCGTGAAAGGCATTTGTATAAACCTCCTCCACCGACCAGTAAACGGAGCCGAAAATATTTAACAACGAGCCAGAAATAGGCCAGCCTAACACCGGGAACGGCATTTTTTGTCGTCGGGCCGCAAGAACGAGAATGCCACTGAAGGTGGGTGTGTCCAGCCGTTGTTAACCGCCTCCTAGAATCAGCCTCCGGCAACATGAACACGGTGGGAACATTCCAATTAGATTGTAATAGTAATAGTGTGAGGTAATATAATTAATTCGCAACTTAATATTCCAATTAAGCTCCCCCGATCAAAAGTCATAAATAGTTATTGTATAATCCTTATGTTCAATAAACTGCATCGTATACTGTTGTGCTCTACCTAATAATGACTCATTATTTAGGTACGCCTATAACCCCTTTCAGGTATGAATTTACTTAAAAGTAAATTTATAACAACCTGCATATTTCTCATGAAATTATCCGTCAAAAATACATATGCGACAAATGGTCTAGACTCTAAGAAATTATTCGGAAAATTACCATATAAATATATACGAATAGTGAGAAAGTGGAAATGGTAAACTATTTTTCCCATACATCCATGTTAGCGTTGCTACATTCGCTCACGAAACAGTCAAATCCGTTCGGAATTCCCCAACCTTGTATAGTAACGACGCTCGACATTCCTACATTTCAAGTCTGATATGTGGTATTATTTCCATACAATATATATGTTATAAACTTCCATCACAGTTGAGGAAGTTTACCAGACAATATTTACAGCGTATACGATGCTTCGTAAAGATGGTACGCGCCCTTGAATGTGGAGCTGAAACACACGTGTATTGTAAATATTACAGAAAGTATTTGAAATGGAACAACGATATTCAGGATAATGACGATGTAACTCGAAGTGTTCTTGTGGCCACACCTGCACTTAAGTAACGTTTGCCTTTCGTTTTTCATGCNGTTCTTGTGGCCACACCTGCACTTAAGTAACGTTTGCGTTTCGTTTTTCATGTCGTTTTTTAAGTCGTATAAAGTGGTAGGTATAAAAGACACGGAATATAACCTTGGTTATTTGTGTCAGGAAATCGCTACCACTGTGTCGCGGAGCTATAAAATCGAATCGTAAGAATGTGTTTACTAAACGATACAGTCTTTAACACTTTTATTGTTCGTTAACGCTCCTATTTAAATGCATAAATTAACTGATCTGATTACTGCTCCTAAGGTTTTTTAAGTTTAAATAAGACGCCAATGCACTAGATCTTAACCGAATCACCTTATTTCTGTTCTGTAGCTGAGAATTAACCATTGAATAAACAGTGGAGAATTTCATACGGCAAAAAAGTCTTAAAAAATTCACCACATGTCGGATTTTGAGAGTCAGAAAAATCTAAAATGATGTCGTGTTTAGGCTGATACGATACACTAACTTCTTCTGCGTCAGAAATTATGTTGCAACGTCTCCAGTACGAACTGCGTTGAGGCTTTTTTGCAGCTGCGTATTACACTGGAGAGCCAAAAAAAAACTGGTATAGGCGTGCGTATGCAAATAACAGAGGAATGGAACTAATCAGAGTAACGTGATGCGGTCATGAGCGCCTATGTAAAACAACAAGAGTCTGGCAAAGTTTCTAAATCGGTTACTGCTGCTACAATGGCAGGTTATCAAGATTTAAGTGAGTTTTAACGTGGTGATATAGTCGGCGCACGAGAGATGGGATATAGTATCTCCGAGGTAGCGATACAATTTTGATTTTCGCTTACGACCATTTCACGAGTGTACCGTGAATATCGGGAATCCGGTAAAACCTCAAATCTTCGACATCGCTGCGGCCGGAAAAAGATCGTAAACGAACGGGACAAACGACGACTAAAGAGAATCATTAAACGTGACAGACGTGCAACCCTTTCTCAAATTGGCGCAAATTTCAATGCCGGGGCATCAACAAGTGCCAGCGTGCGAAGTATTCAACGGACCATCATTGATATGGGTTTTCGGAGCCGAAGGCCCACTCGTGTACC
>NQII01001754.1:81253-102830 GCA_002778355.1 Clitarchus hookeri | reverse complement strand
ACATGAACATTATTGAGCATATCTGGGATGCCTTGCAACGTGCTGTTCAGAAGAGATCTCCACTGCCTCGCACTCCTATGAATTGTTCGACTGCCCTGCAGGATCCATGGTGTGAATTGCCTCCTGCATACCTTCAGACATTAGTGGAGTCCATGCCACGTCGTCTTGCGGCACTTCTGCGTGCTTGCGGGGGGTCCTAGACGATATTAGGCGGGTGTACCAGTTTTTTTGGCTCTTCAGTGTATGAAGTGTAATTCGCTAGCGTGTGTTTTAGTGAGGAGTACTTGGAGATTTNCTAGTGTGTGTTTTAGTGAGGAGTACTTGGAGATTGATAATGCGCGGATAAAATCGATTCACGGAAAACTGAGAACTTTTGATAGCTCTGCTTAAGATCTACTTGTGAGCAAGTTGAGTATCCTTCCACCATCTGTAAAAATTTACATTGCCACGGGCCTCAGCACTTTATTTATGCGCCAGTCAAGCGAAACTATGAAATTATTATGAAAGTGAATATTCGACAAATTTGTTCATTCTTACACTTATATTCATTGAAAAAAGATAGCAAAATGAATTTCAATATCTACTATTGTTTACTTAACATTTTTAATTCAACATTACGACATGGGACAACTTTCCCTCCGTTGTTACTAACTTTACTGGGCTCTTTCTAGTAAGTGTACACATTATAGTATATACTGGTAGAGGGAGTGAGGTTTTTCGAAAGTTGATTTCAAAAGTGCTTTATCAACAGCGAAAAGCCCGTAGCTGGCATTGACTGGATGCTTTCTTGCCGACATCTCAGCATCTGAAAAGTAAAATTCACCCGTGGTGTCACATCGCGTGTGACACGAAATGGCGTTTTCTTTCTCCTGAGTTTCATGCCGCGTGTTTATTAGGCACTGCGTTGCTAACCATGGCTGTTTCTTCGTGAGTTTTGGATCTGAACTATTCAAGTCATTCACTGAGTTGTCAATAAGGAATTTACGGTTTTTTCTCTTCTACTATTAAAAGTTAATTTAAAATTTTGAGTTGAAATTTTTCACGTTCGGTTGGTAGTTCTGTTTTCTATTCCCATCTGCGAGGTTTATTTCTTTAAAAGTGAAAATGGCCAACGTGAGTGCTTCACAACAATTTTTAGGCGTGAAGTTACTCATGAAGGCTTTTTAACAAAGCAAACCCACATGCAGCATACTTTTGTCTGCATTATTACACCATTCGTTGCGTACAGCTACTATAGTCTATTCGCGGTATCTTGACACTTTTTTTAATCAGTCCTTTGAAAAATCTCCCCATATATGGGGGTTTGACCCTTTCCTAAGTATATAACGTACCACAAGCGTTTTATACTTGTATTAACGTAAAGGTACCTTATTTTCGGTTAAATTGAACGTCTGCTTATATTATCTCTATAAATTATATTTCATTTGTAATTGATAAGAATAAAAACAGGGAGAAAATAGGTGTGTTGGTAATGCCTAGTAATAAATTGTTCTTATGCAAAATATTATTACACTCAATGCGCACGAAAGTGGTGAGCTATCATTTTGGTGTAATTTCCTAGGCTTGGTTAAGCTTTGTTTGCGTTAAGCGGAGGAATATCCTGGAAGTAGAAATTTAGCAGGGCTTTAGAATAGTTGGAAGTAATCGTGAATGAACTGTAGGCAACAGTAAGCGCTCCCACACTTTTAGGCCACGGATACGCAAAATACGTACAGCTTAAGGGGTAAGCAGCAAGACTTATAGATCCTTGATGTTCAAAACGTTCTTTACAACGGATTTAGCGACATAGTTGTGATGGCTGTGTACGTGGTCAACTGCGAATTACCCGAAGCCAGATAAAACGTTTGGTATGATGCATTTGATAATAATGATCCCTGGCGTTAATTTTAATGCGGGCTGCAAACAATAAAGCCATGCTCATGCACAGTATTGCGTTTGTTTTCCGAACACCTGCCACCGCTGCTAGTCATTTGATAATCGTGATAGATGAACACTGTAGTAGTAAGAGTAGGTTCAATATTATTTAAATTGTTTTTTTATTTATGGCATTTTGGTACAGCATGTTGCGAATTAACATGTTATTTGAATTTCTCTGTCCGGTAATCAAGCAACTCTGAATTTTCGTTCAAGTTAGGCCCTGGTATTCCTTTATTCGCAATAAGTATGGACGTGCATACTTTTCGTTATTATCTGACAACACACTGAACTGCAAAATACTGTACGCTTGCTTGACTTCTGCCATTGCCCGACAATACGTGCGACCTAGGCAAAGGGCTCGCAAGGGCACGGTAGCGTAGTGGTTAGACTATTTACCTCCCACCAAGGTGAACTGGTTTCGATTCCCGGCGGGGTTACCCCCGGATTTTCGCATGTGAGAATCTTGCCAGTCGATGCCGGCTGATCGGTGTGTTTTCTCGGGGATCTCCCGTTTCCTCCTCCCTTGCATTCCGGTGCTGCTCCATAATCTTACTTCACCCTCATCGTCTCTCAAGACCTCGATGTTAAGAGCCGCTCAAATCACTTAACTGAAAGGGCTAATAATAAAAATTCTACATTAGAGTGATGAATGTCCTGCATCGCGGTCACAGAGGTCAATGACTGCGTATAAAGGACAACAACCAATTAAATCATGAATCTTATGAAGTGTGAAGTCAAGACTAACATTTCATTAAATAATAAAGGGCATTTTGAAGGGCGCTAGTAATTATTATGCGTGTATTATAGCGAGAGTTTAAATGTAAGATATAATTAAATGTGATCAAATGGATTTTGTGAGTGATAGAAACATTTATGAGATTTTATAACCAAGGATTCTGTAGTTATTTAGAGTCGTACAGAACAGGCAGCACTTAGCACCGAGTCGGTTATCGTGAGGTCGGAGGACTAACTTAGACGCCAAGTTTCCAAAGCGTCCCTTGTCCACAAATACGACAATTTCCAATAATGATCCAGTTGGATCCTTCCTAGCATTTTCTGTGGAAAGACACGTGTTTTATTACGTATCCAAAACAACGTGAAAGCCGTTTACATGCAGGTTCAAAATTCATTAAATACAATGTATTGTATTTTAAGGGGAGTGCTTGGGTTTTAGAATACTCCAATTCCCACAGACAATGTCCGCGACAAACTGTAACGTCCATGCCAGACTCCATAAAGCCACATTAAGAAATTCACTCCACGTACATTTTTTCGCTGTTTCCCCAACGTTCTATGTACACGGACAAGGAACCCTTTGGAAACTGACCACTCGACTATAATCAAGAAATTACGCTGTGTACTATCGTTCTCTGTATGATCGAGCCCAGTAAATCCCAGAATTTGCATTAACTTAGAGAGCCTTTGTACTTACATACCGGTTGGGCACGGTTTCCTTTTTAGATTACTTAAAATACAATCAAATACACATTTGGAGAGTTCCGTCGATTTTCAATACAGTTTTAAACAAAAAAAAAAAGGTACAAAAGTTGTTTCATTACGACCGGGAGAGTTCAGCAGCAGAAACGTCCTCGTCGGGAAAAAGGGAGGGGGGAGGGGAAAGGGATGGGCGGGAGCGGATTATTGCCCATGTTTTATAAAACAAGAGCCATCCCTCCGAAAAAAAAAAACCTTGTTTTATTTTTCATGTTGCAATTTTCCCCCCGTTTTTGTTTCCTGTCAAGCCTGCTTCTCTGTAGTCCAAACATGCGTGCTCCGCACCACACGCCGGACAGCGGCCGGGGACAACGGTGGAGGGAGGAGGGGGGGGAGATATTAATATTTATCTGGCTACGCGGAACGGTAATACTCGTTGATCGATAACGCCATAAATATAAATGCGATTTGAGCTGTCGGCGTGACAGAGGCCGTACACTCGCGTGCATTTCTCGTCCGAGCTCTGGACGCTCGCATGGGCGCCATGTTTCTCCTCAGCCGAGCGGCTCGCTGTTTCGTCCGCGCGAATGTTTTTTATTTTTATTTTTTCCTTCCCCTACGTTAAAACCGTAGAGGGAGAACGGTTGTATGTAGAGTGCGCGCCCGAGAAGCGCAGTAGCTACTCTCCGTATCCCAACATTGAAACGCTTTCCTCCCTCCACGGCTATCATGGTTAGTATTAGTTTAAAGAAACGATTAAATGAAGAGATTTGGGTGGCTCTTAGCATCGAGGTCTTCAGAGCCGAAGAGGGTGAAGCGAGGTGAGCATGGTGCAGCGCCAGAATGAAGGGGTGGAGGAAACGGGAGATCCCCGAGAAAACCCGCCGACCAGCGCCATCGTCCGGTACGATTCCCACATGCAAAAATCCGGGAGTGACCCCGCCAGGAATTGAACACGTTTCGTCTAGGTGGGAGGCGAGTAGTCTAACCATTACACCACCGCGGCCCCTTATAAACAAGTGCCCTAGGATAAAACCAAGTTTCAATGCTATTAATTAAATTTCAAGTTGATTGAAGCATTTTATTCATATACCCAATATGGTTCACCTTTTGAAAATTAAGACACAAACAGTCACGTTAATCACTGTTGATGACGTGACTCAGACAGTTGTATTGGTTTATGTTGGGTAGATGAGCAGAGGTCTAAAGTCGGCCTACCTCACCTTCAGTCTACGGTTCAACCGCCCAGACTCCGCGGAGCGCCATTTTGTCCCCCGCCGTGATCAATATTATCCCCCCTCCTCCCTCTTTACCCCTGCAGCTACTGTGGCACACAGGTGGCTGTTTATGATAGCGCGGGCTCTGTCGGCGCGTACGCAATACGCGTGACGCACGACGGGAGATGATCGCCATTGCTTCCCCGTGCTGCTGCGACAGCGCTCGTGCAGCCCACTCACGTATACAGTCTGTTCGCTGCGTATTCACACTTTCTGAATCAAAGCTTTGAAAAAACACCCGATGCATTTTTCATGTTTGGTTCATCCCTATACATTTCATATATCACATGCGTTTTATACTTACGTTCACATAAAAATGCCTTATCTTTGGTTAACCAGAATTATTACTTTTATTATACACAAGTTGTAATATTTGACTTATAATTAATATGAAGAGGAAAAGTGAAAAAAATATTTTCGTTGGTAATACCTTATAAGAAATAGTTCTTCTGCAAAATGTTATTACACTCAGTGCGCATGAATTCGACGCATCGTCCCTTTGGTGTAACTTTTCCACACGCGGTTAAGATTTGTTTGCTTGAGGCGGAGCAATATCCGGGAAGTAAACCACCGAATACGTCATACGCAGAGTGATTTTTCAAACGTTTTATTCAAAAAGTGTGAAGATACCATGCATTGACTATAGACTAAAGTTGAGGTAGACCGATTTTAGTTTTCTGCACATGTCCCCCAACACTGACCGGCCCAACAGTAACACACCTGTTTATTTACATTTTATTGTCCACAGGTCCCACACTTTCAAGTTAATAAAAGACTTTGGATAACTAAACAGCACGTCTCAATAAAGGTTTTGCATTACCGGGATTTCTTACTTTCTAAGTTCCTCGCGCCCTAAGAGAAAGTAAGGGATAAAACTCACACTGCATGTATCGAATACCACGCCAGCCTTGACATATATATACATATATATTACATATATATGTAATATATATATTACAAACAGACGAAGGGAAAGAATTTTACAATAAATCGTTTAAGACATTAATGGTAAATAACAACATATCACACTATTCAACATATAGCGAAAAGAAAGCCAGTGTTGTAGAAAGATTTAATAGAACATTGAAGGATAAAATGTGGAAGATATTTAACGTGCAGGGAAGCTATATATATATATATATATATATATATATATATATATATATGTGCAGCGCTCCGACTTTTCCAGTGAACATCCTTCGTGCTGAACCAATTACAGGAGGTGGAAAAAAATTTTTTAGGTGTGTATTCTAATTGCACTGAAACGAGGTCAGAAGAAGTCTACAGATATTACATATAAACACCTGTGCGCATAAACAGTGACCTAACCTCAAATCCTATCCACGTGGGTTTGGGTAGTGTTATTGGCAGAAAAGCAGCCCAACGTTCGAACACGTAGAAAGGCCACTGGGCAGCTCTCGTGAGTACTCTACGTCATTTTTCCTCGACGACTGCGTATCACGTGAACTGTCACGCCACCGGCTTTGTCGCAGCGCAATCTACTTACACGTAATAGGCTTTTTTAAACAAACCTTTGAAAAAAAAACCATATAAGACGTGTTTGGTGGTTTCCTAAACATGCCGAGTATCACAAGCGTTTTGTGCTACCAACATAAGTAGTGCCTTATTTCTGGTTAAATTAAACTTTTACTTATATTCTATTAATGTATATGTATTTAACTTATATTCATATTGAATGTATAACTAATGTGAATGAAAACAATAGATTATTTGTATGTTGGTAATGCCTAGTAAGAAATAGTTCTGAAGCAAAATATTAAATAACTGAGTGCGCAAGAATACGGTGCGCTGTCCCTTTGGTGTAATTTTTCATACTAATTTAAGCTATGTTTGCGTGAGGCGGAGGAATATCCTGAAAGTAAAACTTAAGCAGGGCTGCAGAAAAGTTGTAAGTAAGCGTGAATGGTCTAAACAAGGCCCTCTAAGACAATTTTTTTTCCATGGTGTTATTTTCCGAGGGGGCGATTCAATACTCCGAAGATGCATAGCTTCTACGTAGGTTCCATCAAGCGGTGTTTTATAATAGGTAAAATTGTTATTTTATTTCAATGATTTGTGGCATAGGAACACTCCATAAAAATAGGGATGGCAAGTGGCAAGTTTTTCTCGATAGCATGTATTTACAGATTTAATTCAGACATATATTTTTAACGGATTAGTTAAATTGTTGAATAAAATCCCAGTTTTCGAGGGGTAAAAGGGGAGGGGGAGCGAAGCTCTCCTGGAAATGCATGGAAAAACACTTTTTTTTTTTTTTTTTTTTCCTGCTGCTATTAGTTGGTGACGGTGAGAAATTCCGTTTATTCATTAAATATTTATTTTAAAATCTGAATAATTATTTTAAGTTTAGGCTATCACGTAACATTGCCAAATAAAATTCAGGTATTTTATTTAAAGACTGTAAATTTATGTATGCTTATATGAAATTTGAGTTATGTTAACTGTATGGTTTTTTTACTGGTAAACCTTTACATGAGTAGAACTGTTTTATTCATTTATTTCAATTGCCATTAAATACTGTGCTTAATTGCTGAGACCTTTAGTGCCGATGGGGATGAAGCGATATGGTGAGGAAGCAGTGACGGAATGCAATTACAGGGGGAAAAGGAATATTCTGAGTTAACTCACATACCTCATAATCATAAAATCTTAATTCACATCGTAAATTAAATCCGTGGTTTAAGTGAGTGAGTGAAGAGATTTGGGCATTAATAGCGAGGTCTTGAGAGCCGATGAGGGTGAAGCGAGGTGAGTAGAGGCAAGTATGGAGCAATGCCGGAATGATATGATGAGGGAAATGGGAGATCCCCGAGAAAACCTGCCAACCAGCAACATCGTCCGGCACGATCCCCACATGCAAAAATCCGGTAGCGACCGCACCAGGAATCAAACCCGGCTCGCCTAGGTGGGAGGCGAGTAGTCTAACCACTACACCATCGCGACACCTGGGGAGGGGGGAGGTGTCTAAGGAAACGATCTTTTCATCTCAGGGAAGGTATTCTAATTTCATTCCAGTTATTTTCATTTTTAAAATGGCGAATGGTTAACTTTCCGAGTTGTGGGTGTCCAGTTAGTGATAGTGAAATCACTATGCCACGGTTTTGTTTGCGTCATTACAGGAATCGCCATCGTCGACAATCCTAGTTTAAGTATAATTATTTTTAAAATATATATAAATTCTGTACCTTTATTATGGTCTGTCTGGAGAGTCAGATGTGTGATTCACGCACGCTCTTACGGATACTGGAAGGTTTACCTGGTATATTGGTTTGTTGAAAAACTCAATTTTAGTCTTGTTAGTCATTCTGCCTCAGCGAGGTGATAGTTCATTTAGAAATGCTCGGCGAACATAACTCTTTCATATATAACTGTAACTCGAAATATTCCTTTCATCCCTTCTTTTCATGTTGAATTTATTATAACTTTAAAATGCTTTCCCTTATTTGCAAATATTTGTTCCAGTTAATTTATTTCATTGAAAAAAAATTTTATATAAGGTTTACGATTCGCAGTGACGATTAATGAAAATTTTCCTCTTATTTTAAATGTTGGTGCATTAAAATGCCCATAATGTAAATTCCACAAGAACTGTTTCATAAACAATGAGCCCTGGTATTTGCAACGGTTATTAGGACTGCATTATATTAGCCTCTATAGCACAATAAAATAATCTTATATCTTTATATATTCCTAATATATTTTATTGTCCTAAGTGCAATAATATATATTATATAGAATCTGAAGATCTTGTTGATAACGTTAGCAATCCGTGGTTGATTGCTTTCCGCAAACCGTTACGCAAGCTAACCTAACGTATCTTACTCAATCAGCTTGTTAAACTTTCGTAACTTTTATTTCACGGGCCTTTTAAAATAATGAAGCCAATATTTGGCAACACTGCACTTGCTCGCTTAATAAAACGATGCTTAAGTACAAAACATTTAGGAGTTAGGTGCATAGCATCGTGTAGGGCACCTTCTAATCAAGCGAGATGCAGACACTCGAAGGGGCATCGGTTCCACTTAGGGACGGAAGTCCTCTTGGAAAATGCTGACTCGCGTGTCTCGATAGTGTTCCTCAGCTTTTCGATATTTGAAAGAGTAGGATCTTCTGTACGAGTGAACATTTCCAATTGTGGGCCCTACGTGTACGATTGAGTTGGTGTCTGGAGAACGTGTTGGCCATGCGATTAGTAAAAACTCTTCAGAATGCACTTCGAGTGCTCGAACTACTTTTTATAAACATGAGACAAAAAAAATATATTTTATACTGCTGAATATTCAATCTTTGTTGAGGGCTCACGAAGTAACTCAATAACTACAAATGATCACCAGACAGTGCAACATATCAGTCGCTAGCCAAGATCATGTTCAGGCGAGCCAGCAGATCGAATCCACATCACGCGAACGCTTCCAAGATCATAATGGAGCAACATAAGGCCTGCACTGCGCCTCGTTGGTAATTTGAGTCGATGACTTCACGGGACCTGCACAATTACCGAGCCCCGTCATCAGCTGGAAGGAGCTGAAACAATGACCACTGCATCACGCCACGTGTCGTCAGTCCTCTGTGGGATGGCGCTTCATTGGCCAGGAATGTGTGAAGGATAGCTCCCCCATTCAGGATATGCTGATTCTCCTGAGCCAGGCTGTTGGCCACACTGCGTGATCACGCGGCCGGTAACTACAAACGCCCAAGAGTGCCGCAGAAAGTAAGTATTACCACGGGCGATCGGTTTAGCCTCGCCGTAGGTTCGGGTGACCGATCCAATGAAGTTGGGATCGTGGTAGCAGTCGCTCATTCTGCACGCTAGAGGAGACTACGTGGAACCCCGTTCTCAATGAGTGGTCGAATCGTTAAGCCGCGCCAACGCACCAGTGATGTCTTGGAGAGACATAAGGGGTCTGTATAGTACACCGTCCAAGCTATACGCTTAGTGCTGAACACGAAATTGGCACTGTTGTATCAAAATGGGGTAATTATTGTGGTCAACAAAGGTGTGAGGGCTGGGGTGTCACTTCCGTAGTTTGGGATTCTAAATATTAATATAAACGTGCTGAAACTGTAGACGTAGGCAAATGCATAAATTTACGTTCAGTTCGTTTGTCACTCAATGTATAGTTTTCACGTATTTCCATAAAACAGGGTACACATCAGTTTACAAAAATTTTGCGTAGGCAAAAATCATATTTTTTTTGCACGGAAAGTTAGCAATTATATGTAATTTTTAATAGAAATGCTAATAAAGTCTATGTTGATTGTAAAATATTCACTACAGAAACAAAGTGCACCGGAGTCTAAGCAGACAGACAGCTGATTACTTATTTCGCAGGCTCCGCTCAGGCTGAACAATAGTGTCGAGTGACACTCCGANCTAAGCAGACAGACAGCTGATTACTTATTTCGCAGGCTCCGCTCAGGCTGAACAATAGTGTCGAGTGACACTCCGAAGGAAAAACAGTGCGTTAAGAGTAAACGTGTGTGGTTTTGCAGTAGCCTTCTGTATTTGTTTCATTCCCCACCTCAACCCTACACCTCGCCACCTTGCGTTTCAACCAAAGAATAACTTGCACTAGAGTGAATGCACATTACAAATGCACTGCGGATGTGCGTGGAAACAAACGTTCGGTGAAAACTTTTGCCAGCATGTTGCCAGGCGCAACACACCCGCACGTAAAATTGCAGACCGTGTGCTGCAGGAATCGAACCAGGCAAGCCCTTCAGATACAAAACCCCGAGATTGTCTTTGCCATTCATAATCAAGACAACCATCACAACATGATCAACATGATCACGTTCTTTCTATATATATATACACACATACACACACACTTTTTAAACGCATATAAAAATTCCGTAGACAAATTCATTACAAATTCCATATTTATTTAAAGAAAAATTAATTCTATCGTCTTTTCAAACATTGAGAGCACAGCCACGTCCAAAAGTGCTTGTTTGTATTCTTTTCCACCACACATTTGAATTTCCTAGACGTATTCGTTACCAATTTTAATTTATTCTAAGAAAACTTTCGTACATAAGAAATGCTACCTTCTTTACAAATAATTTTATTTAACTTTCTGTAACATATGTTAGTAAAAGTGTTATTGCATTAGCTGAATAAAGATTTCGATGGCCATGAACAGACGTATACAATTAATATGTGGTTGATGAAATATAATTTACCAACTTGTAGTTGCTCATTTTACTTCTTATTGGAAACAAATAGTACTTGCATATTCACCATGCATGGCCAAAAACTTTCTCTGAGCACAATTTTTGCATTTAAATCGTACAGATAATTGATTTTTCCGACAGGAACGACTATAAAATCATTTATTAACCGTTGTTAGTATCTGTGCCTCAATCTCAAAGATTTATTTCTGGTGCAATAATGTGATCTCCAAGTTCAAATCGCAACTTACGACGAGAATACAATACAGGGTTCGATGCAATACTAATAATAGAATTCGATGAAGCAACCAGTTCATTGATGGCGAAAGTTTTCCAACNAATACAGGGTTCGATGCAATACTAATAATAGAATTCGATGAAGCAACCAGTTCATTGATGGCGAAAGTTTTCCAACATGTTATATCTCTTGGATCTAGTTGACTAAAAAAATTGACACCTGAGACAGTGCTTCAGTTTATTTTTTCCTTCTGTTTGCGTGAACATGAACTTAGGTTGTGATGCATTCATGTTGCAAAACATACAAATAGCCTTTAATATCTCTCGGTTATCTCTCCAACAAAACTGCAGGATATTGATAACACTTTTTGTTTATAAAATGATATTTAAATCTTTGACAACTGCTTGCGGGAGATTTTTCTTTCGTTATAGTATATCCATCGCCTAACTAATACGATGAAACTAAAACTGTTGCCCGACCGCACCTGACACACTGTCAAAAACACATTTAATTATTATAAATGATATATGTTGACTGTACAGAATGTTTTACAAGTAAGTGCAGATATTTTGGGGGGTGCAAGGGGGTGTCTAGAAGAGTATTTCGAGGTAATGCGCATGGTGTCGGAAATGCATCCTTGTGCTACGAACAAATAAAACGCAAGACGCATATGCTGCAGGCAATAATTATTGCGTAAAGAACGTGTAGCATGGTCACTCAAAGCGAGTTGACGTCAAAACCGCAAGTACAGCAATACAACAAAAATTTTTCAAAGTGATGGCCGTTGACCTTGTTGCACGGCTGCGTACGTCGCACCAGTACCACTGCACTCTGAGCAGAACACGTGGCAGTAGTGATGATTGTCGTCGTCAGGTGGTTCTTGCAGCAGCGCATTACTATCCCAGACTTGCCTGCCGCTGTTTTGTGGACAAACGAGGCGCTGTTTACCGCCGAGGGCACATTCAACAGCAACAGCGCGTCTGGCGTTTTATTTCATTTTGTAGCAAATGGATGCATTTCCGACGCCATGATCATACATCAAAACATCCGTATTGACCCGTCCTTGCATTCCCCAAAATATCTTCACTCATTTAAAAAAACATTCCGTGTACCACGTACGAAAAAATATGCGGTTAATTAATTTAGCAAAATTAATTATAATAACATAGCCTGCGTAAGATTATGTGCGTAATAAAAGTATGGAGTATGGAGTCTACTTACAGCGTGCTTCTTTTGAAAATGCTTCTGTTCTGACTGGTAAGACGTCACCGGTGTGTCACGCTATCGATGTACCTCCTTGGGCATCGTCACGACGCAACGGGAAAAACCGGGCGACATGAACATTTTGAAGTGTGGACGTTGAGAGTATTCATCTTCTAAATGCAAAACAAATACGCATTAGTCAAGATGGTGGGTTGAGCAGCAAGTGAGCTCGAGCTGATGCTAAATGAACGGTGTTTTGTTGAAAGTTTGTTTAATCGCGCGATACTGAGAAGTACAGTATGGCATGTGGTGCTTGTGCCTACATTTGCAAGAGCACCAATCTCGACTTTCTGTAATTCAATCATCAAGCTTTTTTGGTTTTGGCCACGTCGCACTCGTCGTGCCTTGACTTAGCATATTTTTGGTGTGACCTCATTAAGTTTTGCGGACTCGTGCACAGGACCTTGTGAGCGTGTATTTCCGTCATTTTGGTCACAGTAAAGTTCAGATAACGCCTCATGAGTGTTTATTCACGCCAACTGCTGCCAACAATGTCGTAGGGCTTTATTTTCTCTGTTTGCTGAACCTGCTGCTACCGAGGTATTGCGATTTTGACTTATCGCTTTGCGAGGTACACTGTTCACCGTTTTCTTATTTTTATTGTGTGCTGTTCGCCGCTCAGATGAAATTACGCCTTTTTTTTTCGAGTCTTTTCGCTGAGATATGTGCCACGTTTGAATTCAAACAAGCCTCACTTCAGATAAGCGAATATTTACGGCCTTTAAAAATATTCTCAGAAAGGAATAAGAGCTGAACGTGTATAAACTATGTGTTTTGTTTTATGTCAAGGTGAAACCTCTTGTAAGTAAAATGCTGTACCCCATCCCATCTCTAATGAATTTACTTTTAATTTTGAAGTGATAATTAATGTACATATATAGTCACAGTTCTAAATAACACACTTTAGTGGAAATGTTAAAACGCACCTATTAATTCTACTAAAATTTTTGAATGATAATTTCGGTGAATGCCTTTACTCATTTATTACATGCGCTTTTTGAAAACTGCATATGAACTTCAATAATGGTGTTAGTAGATTATTTTTTTTACAATGATATGTAGTTTGTTTTGACAATGATATGTATTTTGTTTTACAATGATGTGTAGTTTGTTTTTAGAATGATATGTAGTTTGTTTTTAAAAAACATTCGTATCACTCATAAATGAAACGCGTTATTAAGCGCCTAATATAAATCAATCTCTTTATTACAATAATTAGTGCATCAAGTTGTAAGTATTTGGTATTTATTAAATAGGTCACTTTTGAAAGGACAACGCTGTTGCAATATTAATAGTTGCTTACATTAACAATAAAGTGAGTATCAAAGTTTTTAAATGTTTTGGTACTTATATATTATAAAATCCTTTATTTATGCTTGGAATATATAAGGAGTATAATTTTGAGACAATTGTTTAAAATATTTTTTGATTATTTTTGCACTATATCACTAAACCGTAAGTTATAATAAACTAAGTAACGCTTTGCAATTTGGCAATGTTCCATTTCCTGCTACTATATTCAACGCGTTAAACATATAGTGAAATATTGCCATTTAATTATATATTACTTACTTTCTTTGACAGAAATATTTACTGATACTAAATAAAACATTTTTATACCTTAAGTATACTTAAGCCAAAAATAGTATAATTGCCTCATAAATATATCAAATGTGTAGCTCCGGTGCCTGGGTACGTCGTAATTTCAACAACCTTAGAAATACAGAAAAATTGTTTTTTAGACTAACAAAATTAATAACACAGTTACTATGAACATTTTGCTAGTTCATCATACACATTTAAACTCAAAGTTGTTAAATACTTACATAAATTGTTCATTTTTGAGATTTTAACATTGGAAAAGTGAAATGAACTAGGTTATATTTTATATATTCTCTGGTTTTCCTCACTGATGATGCTAATATTTACCCATCAGGATTTCAATACACATCTTCCAGTATGTAAGTCAATTTAAAAATACTGAAATCTGTCCACAGTTTCTGTATCAACAATAGAATATCCTTAAGGTTTTATTTTATTCTGAACACTATTAACCATTTTTAAGAAAAATAATTTCTTTCCTAGCACAATTTTTTAATTCCAATTTTTCCAAAAATTATTAAGAAAGGATAAATAAAGAAGTGGCAATTTATATATGACATCAATTCATTGTATAATTCGTATGCAAGCAATATTGAAAATATATATAAATATAAATATCAAAATCCAGGTTGTTATATTGAATAAAAGTAGTTAACTTTTAATGTTGTACTCCTGATAGCACATAAACAGGAAAAAACACAATACTCGTTCGCAACATCTCAGTATGAAACAAACAGAAGGCATAAACCGAAAACAAATTGAACAACGCAATCTCATCAGTTTCAATAAAAAAAATAAAGGTCTTCTCGAATGCATTGACAAACTTAACTAACGTGTATGACCTCCACTATTCCTGAGGCACGCTTTTATCCGACGAAGCACGCTACAAGCAAGATCATTAAGTATTTCTTGAGGCGAATTGTCCCATTCCTCAATTGAGGCTGTTTTAAGGCCAGAATGGTCATTGGTGGTTGTGCACGGTTTGAAGTCGTTCGTTCGAGGAAAGAACACACATTCTCTATGCAGTTCGTGCCAGCTGAATAAGTTTGCCAGTCCGTTATTCGGATCCCGCGAACGGGGAATATGCTAAACAATTTGTGAGCAGTATATTCAAATCAACAAAGCATTGATAGGGACGAACTGGAAAACAATGACAGATTGCGAATAGTTTAAGACGACGAAGTTTCATTTTATTTGTAAAGTGTTTTGGGTGCCCTCGAACGGCGATAAGGTCTTAGCAAGGGAACATTAAAAATTCAGGAATCAGCCAAGGCCTACATCAAGGAACCATTCCAGTAATCACCTTGAGTGATTTCCGAATTTAAGTCTAGAAAACTGAAGTCGGGTGGCTGGACCTGGAACCAAGTCCGGGTCCTCCAGATTGCAAATTCAATGATTAACTTACTGCGTTACCTGTCTCATTGGTTTTATGGGGATTTCCAGTTAATTATAACGACACCTGCCGCTCTTAAACACTGATTGCTTACTTATTATACTAATTCGCCCTTTAAGAAACTTGAACTGTATGGTTGTTACATTAATGTAACAGCCACACTGTTGTTAACTCAAACTATATTCTCAGCTCGAACAAAACTTCTGCCACTCTTAAAACGAACCAACCTTCATCACCTGATTGTATGGAATACCAAGCGTGAGGAGTGTTTAAATACAGGATAAAGTTAGAACGTGTGAGAGGTTTTTGGGTCCAAGTTAAGGAATAGTTCAACCATACTATTTTTTCCTCACCGAATAGCCTATTGTCAAAAATCGAATGTGTTAAAAATCTAAATTGAAAAAAAAATATATATATATATAAAAGTGTTCGTTAACTTTTTTTGTGAATGTTGTTACGAGTTGTGGTCAGGCCCTTAGCTGAGCGGCCTTCCTGATTACACCTTCACTTATTTATCCAGGACACTGACCGTGATGGCTGAAACTAGTTATGCAATCGCAAACCACAGAAACCCCCTCCCCGGCCAGTAAACGGGGACAACGCAGCCGATATAGGACAGTGTAGTCCGTGGGCGGTGTCTTTTGTCGTCGGGTCATTGGAACGAGAAGACCACTGAAGATGGGTGTGCCCGGCCGTTGACTTGCGCCATTTTAATCAGCCTTCGGAATCATGAACAAAGTGGGGACTCTCGTATTAGGCTTTACTCAGAACGTGGCTACTGGTTAAATCTTCATAATTTAATATTTCAGTATATTAGTATAGCTCCCCCCATTCATATTCAATCATATTTATATTGAAATAATATTGTACAATCTTAACGTTTAATTAACCTCTTTTATATAGTGTTCATTACATAACTCGTATAAATAACTTGTTACGCTCCTATATCCCCGTTATGGAAAAATATCAACAAAATATCCAAATCATAACAATGTGTTTCAAATCTAAATCAGCTACGTTTATAAATTTTACTTACACATGCACTAACAATTAACACTGTAGTAACATTGTAAAAGTCAGTGAATAACGTGTTCCAACTTATAATTCAAAAAGCTAAAGCGGATAGTGTGAATTGTAAAGTCAGTTCTAGTAACCGCTGATTGAAATTTCTACCCTGATTTTCCCTGTGGGTAATGCTAAAATGAATGTAGCCGATTAGATCCAGAAAAAACAATTTAAGGAACTTGGAATGCATTTGTGACACATATATTTCAACAACTTCACAAGAGCAACAATCTTGTAATTGTAAAAAAACGATAGTTTTTATCTGATAGTTTTTGAAACTTTGTTTCCATTTCTCCTGACCCCAACCCTCCATCTGAAATTTAATTTGTATCACTTTAAATTTTGCTGTAGAATTCCAGCACGGATTTTAAAGGGAAGTGCATAGTTCCGAGAATACTGACAAGAATTTATATTTTTTACTTCAGTGTTTATGAGTAATTTCGAGATACAGAANAATACAGGGTTCGATGCAATACTAATAATAGAATTCGATGAAGCAACCAGTTCATTGATGGCGAAAGTTTTCCAACCTATTATATCTCTTGGATCAAGTTGACTAAAAAAATTGACACCTGAGACAGTGCTTCAGTTTATTTTTTCCTTCTGTTTGCGTGAACATGAACTTANAGTTGACTAAAAAAATTGACACCTGAGACAGTGCTTCAGTTTATTTTTTCCTTCTGTTTGCGTGAACATGAACTTAGGTTGTGATGCATTCATGTTGCAAAACATACAAATAGCCTTTAATATCTCTCGGTTATCTCTCCAACAAAACTGCA
Organism: Clitarchus hookeri; assembly: GCA_002778355.1. NCBI lineage: Eukaryota > Metazoa > Arthropoda > Insecta > Phasmatodea > Phasmatidae > Clitarchus > Clitarchus hookeri. Next base: position 85,667 of record NQII01001754.1, on the reverse strand, counting down.
GGATATTGATAACACTTTTTGTTTATAAAATGATATTTAAATCTTTGACAACTGCTTGCGGGAGATTTTTCTTTCGTTATAGTATATCCATCGCCTAACTAATACGATGAAACTAAAACTGTTGCCCGACCGCACCTGACACACTGTCAAAAACACATTTAATTATTATAAATGATATATGTTGACTGTACAGAATGTTTTACAAGTAAGTGCAGATATTTTGGGGGGTGCAAGGGGGTGTCTAGAAGAGTATTTCGAGGTAATGCGCATGGTGTCGGAAATGCATCCTTGTGCTACGAACAAATAAAACGCAAGACGCATATGCTGCAGGCAATAATTATTGCGTAAAGAACGTGTAGCATGGTCACTCAAAGCGAGTTGACGTCAAAACCGCAAGTACAGCANAGGCAATAATTATTGCGTAAAGAACGTGTAGCATGGTCACTCAAAGCGAGTTGACGTCAAAACCGCAAGTACAGCATTACAACAAAATTTGTTCAAAGTGATGGCCGTTGACCTTGTTGCACGGCTGCGTACGTCGCACCAGTACCGCTGCACTCTGAGCAGAACACGTGGCAGTAGTGATGATTGTTGTCGTCGGGTGGTTCTTGCAGCAGCGCATTACTATCCCAGACTTGCCTGCCGTTGTGATGGTGGACAGACGAGGCGCTGTTTACCGCCGAGGGCATCATCAACAGCAACAGTGCGTCTGGCGTTTTATTTCATTTTGTAGCAAAACAATACATTTCCGACACCATGATCATACGTCAAAACATCCGTATTGACCCGTCCTTGCATTCCCCAAAATATCTTCACTCATTTAAAAAAACATTCCGTGTACCACGTACGAAAAAATATGCGGTTAATTAATTTAGCAAAATTAATTATAATAACATAGCCTGCGTAAGATTATGTGCGTAATAAAAGTATGGAGTATGGAGTCTACTTACAGCGTGCTTCTTTTGAAAATGCTTCTGTTCTGACTGGTAAGACGTCACCGGTGTGTCACGCTATCGATGTACCTCCTTGGGCATCGTCACGACGCAACGGGAAAAACCGGGCGACATGAACATTTTGAAGTGTGGACGTTGAGAGTATTCATCTTCTAAATGCAAAACAAATACGCATTAGTCAAGTGAGCTCGAGCTGATGCTAAATGAACGGTGTTTTGTTGAAAGTTTGTTTAATCGCGCGATACTGAGAAGTACAGTATGGCATGTGGTGCTTGTGCCTACATTTGCAAGAGCACCAATATCGACTTTGTGTAATTCAATCATCAAGCTTTTTTTGGTTTTGGCCACGTCACACTCGTCGTGCCTTGACTTAGCATATTTTTGTTGTGACCTCATTAAGTTTTGCGGACTCGTGCACAGGACCTTGTGAGCGTGTATTTCCGTCATTTTGGTCACAGTAAAGTTCAGATAACGCCTCATGAGTGTTTATCTACGCCAACTGCTGCCAACAATGTCGTAGGGCTTTACTTTCTCTGTTTGCTGAACCTGCTGCTACCGAGGTATTGCGATTTTGACTTATCGCTTTGCGAGGTACACTGTTCACCGTTTTCTTATTTTTCTTGCGTGCTATTCGCCGCTCAGAAGAAATTACGCCTTTTTTTTTCGAGTCTTTTCACCGAGATATGTGCCACGTTTGAATTCAAACAAGTCTCACTTCAGATAAGCGAATATTTACGGCCTTAAAAAATATTCTCAGAAATGATAGTGCGAGGAAAGAAATAAGAGCTGAACGTGTATATATTATGTGTTTTGTGTTATGTCAAGGTGAAACCTCTTGTAAGTAAAATGCTGTACCCCATCCCAACTCTAATGAATGTACCGGAGTTTTGAAGTGATAATTGATGTACATATATAGTCACAGTTCTAAATAACACACTTTAGTGGAAATGTTAAAACGCACCTATTAATTCTACTGAAATTTGTGAATGATAATTGCGGTGAATGCTTTTTATTCATTTATTGTATGCGCTTTTTGAAAACTGCATATGAACTTAAATAATGATGCTAGTATATTAATTTTTTTACAATGATATGTAGTTTGTTTTTACAATGATACGTAGTTTGTTTTTACAATGATATGTAGTTTGTTTTAAAAAATATTCGTATCACTCATAAATGAAACGCGTTATTGTGGGCCTAATATAAATCAATCTCTTTATTACAATAATTAGTGCATCAAGTTGTAAGTATTTGGTATTTATTAAATAGGTCACTTTTGAAAGGACAACGCTGTTGCAATATTAATAGTTGCTTACATTAACAATAAAGTGAGTATCAAAGTTTTTAAATTTTTTGGTACTTATATATTATAAAATCCTGTATTTATGCTTGGAATATATAAGGAGTATAATTTTGAGACAATTGTTTAAAATATTTTTTGATTATTTTTGCACTATATTACTAAACCGTAAGTTATAATAAACTAAGTAACGCTTTGCAATTTGGCAATGTTCCATTTCCTGCTACTATATACAACGCGTTAAACATATAGTGAAATATTGTCATTAAACTATACATTACTTACTTCCTTTGACAGAAATATTTACTGATACTAAATAAAACATTTTTTATACCTTAAGTATACTTAAGCCAAAAATAGTATAATTGCCTCATAAATATATTAAATGTGGAGCTTCGATGTCTGGATACGTCGTAATTTCAACAACCTAAGAAATACAGAAAAATGGTTTTTTAGACTAACAAAATTAATAACACAGTCACTATGGAAATTTTGCTAGTTCATCATACACATTTCAACTCAAAGTTGTTAAATACTTACATACATTGTTCATTTGTGAGGTTTTAGCATTGGAAAAGTGGAATGAACTAGGTTATATTTTATATATTGTCTTGTTTTCTCACTGATGGTGCTAATATTTACCCAACAGGATTTCAATACACTTCTTCCAGTATTTGTGAGTCAGTTTAGAAATACTGAAATCTGTCCACAGTTTCTTTATTAACAATAGAATATCCTAAATTTTATTTTTATTCTAAACGCTATTAACTATTTTAAAGAAAAATAATTAGTTTCCTAGCACAATTTTTTAATTCCAATTTTTCCAAAAATTATTAAGAAAGGATGAATAAAGAAATGGCAATTTATATATGACATCCATTTAATGCAAAATTCCTATTCAAGCAATATTGAAAATATATAAATGCCCTGTTTCACTCTAAACGTACAATAATCAAAATTACACTGCTCACAAATAGTTTGATATATATCAAAATCCAGGTTGTTATATTGAATAAAAGTAGTTAACATTTAATGTTGTACTCCTGATAGCACATAAAGAGGAAAAAACACAATACTCGTTCGCAACATCTCAGTATGAAACAAACAAAATGCATAAACTGAAAACAAATTAAACAACGCAATCTCATCAGTTTCAATAAAAAAAATAAAGGTCTTCTCGAATGCATTGACAAACTTAACTAACGTGTATGACCTCCACTATTCCTGAGGCACGCTTTTATCCGACGAAGCACGCTACAAGCAAGATCATTAAGTATTTCTTGAGGCGAATTGTCCCATTCCTCAATTGAGGCTGTTTTAAGGCCAGAATGGTCATTGGTGGTTGTGCACGGTTTGAAGTCGTGAGGAAAGAACACACATTCTCTATGCAGTTCGTGTCAGCTTAATAAGTTTGCCAGTCCGTTATTCGGATCCCGCGAACGGGGAATATGCTAAACCGTTTGTGAGCAGTATATTCAAATCAACAAAGCAGTGAAAGGGACGAACTGGAAAACAATGACAGTTTGTGAACAGTTTAAGACGATGAAGTTTCATTTTATTTGTAAAGTGTTTTGGGTGCCCTCGAACGGCGATAAGGTCTTTGCAAGGGAACATTTAAAATTCAGGAATCAGCCAAGGCCTACATCAAGGAACCATTCCAGTAATCACCTTGAGTGATTTCCGAATTTAAGTCTAGAAAACTGAAGTCGGGTGGCTGGACCTGGAACCAAGTCCGGGTCCTCCAGATTTCAAATTCAATGATTAACTTACTGCGCTACCTGTCTCACTGGTTTGATGGTGATTTCCAGTTAATTAGAACGATACCTGCTGCTCTTAGACACTGATTGCTTACTTATTCTACTAATTCGCCCTTTAAGGAACTTGAACTGTATGGTTGTTACATTACTGTAACAGCCACACTGTTGTTAACTTAAACCATACTCTCAGCTTGAACAAAACTTCTGCATTTTTTAAAACGAGCCAACGCTCATCACCTGATTGTACGGAATACCAAGTAAAAGCGTAAGGAGTGTTTAAATACAGGATAAAGTTAGAAAATGAGAGCGGTTTTTGGGTTCAAGTTAAGAAATACTTCTACCATATAATTTTTTCCTCATCGAATAGCCTATTGTCAAAAAGCAAATGTGTTGAAAAGTTAAAT